>CM074281.1:3123659-3126159 GCA_037194245.1 Opsariichthys bidens | reverse complement strand
CATAAATAAATCATTTGTAAGTGAATTTAAGCCTCACGTCTTTTTAGTGTACATGTATGGAAGATGAATAAATATGTCCTTTGAAGTCTACTATAGAAAAAGTACTGTATTTGCATAATATTTCATAATTCTTTAGCGTTGGAAAAAGTAATTGAAATCTTGGCTGCCAATATTTGCTGATACAAAGCAACAACAAATAGACAAAAAAAAAACCCCTAAGAAATAAATACAAAATGAATAAATAATGAACTATAAATAAAAGTTAATAAATAACAACAATACAATAAAAAGACCTTTTTTTAATAAAAACAACAGATAAATAAATAAAATACTAAATTAAAAAAAAAAAAAAAATATATATATATATATATATATATATATATATATATATATATATATAAATAAATATAAAATATATAAATATAATTATATATATATATATATATTAAAATAATGCAATAAATGAATAAAATGAAAAACAAAAAAGATAATAGTACAGTAAATAAAAAATAATCAATAATAACAAAACAAAATATAATAATAATGCAATAAATAAATAAAAACTAAATTAAAACAATTAAAAACAAATACATAACAAATAAACAAAAACAATTTTAAAAAACAAATGAATAACAACATTAAAAACCCCTAAGAAATAAATACAAAATGAATAAATAATGAACTATAAATAAAAGTTAATAAATAACAACAATACAATAAAAAGACCTTTTTTTTAAAATAAAAACAACAGATAAATAAATAAAATATATATATATATATATATATATATAAAAATATAAAATATATAAATATAATTTTATATATATATATATATATATAATGCAATAAATAAATAAAATGAAAAAAATGAAAAACAAAAAAGATAATAGTACAGTAAATAAAAAATAATAAAAAATAATCAATAATAACAAAACAAAATATAATAATAATGCAATAAATAAATAAAAACTAAATTAAAAAATTAAAAACAAATACATAACAAATAAACAAAAACAATTCAAAAAAACAAATGAATTACAACATTAAAAACAAATAAATAATAATAATAATAATGTAAATAAATAACAAAAAAAACAATAGAAACAAAAACCAAATATATATAATAATGCAATAAATAAATACCAAAATTAAAAATAAATAAAAACAAAAAGATAATTAACACAAATACAATAAATAAATAAATAGCAAAACCTTAAAACTAAGAACAAACAAACAAATAAACGAATAAAATTGCTGATATTATGCAACATGATGGCGATATATGGAGCATCCCTACTCCAGTACACTGTGGGGTATTTGGGGTATTTATGAGCGTAAGGTGATGCAGTGAGTGGGTGTGATAGATCTGCAGCAGCAGCGCATCAATAATGCATCACGTGTGTCTCACAGATCTCTGCCGAGAGTGCAGGAGGAAACCAGAGAGCGTTTGCTCAGGTAACCCTCAAACCTGTGAGAGTGTGTGAGTGTGTGTGTGTGTGTGTGTGTAATTCCACTCCGGCTCAGAGTTACAGTCTGGAGGGGAAAGAAACGCCAGTCCTGCCAAAATGCACAGACACATGGAGACACACGCTGGTCAACAGTTTAGTTCTGCTTCTGTATCTACAGCCCAGATCGGTCCGGTTCCGTCCGGTCTCTCCGAGTCAACATTAATCTGAAGAGCTGTGAATTATTCATGGTTTTGGGTGACAGCGTGGATATAAATAATATCTAGGCCTTATCAATGCAGTTCTGTCCAAGACAACTAACCCTCCAACTGTTAGTAATGAGCTTGATATTCATTAAAATAAGAGTATAAAGGGTTTCTGGACTTACAAGATATTTCTGACAAGACAAAACCAGAGGGAAAATGAAAAAGATGGACAAAGAGACGAGAGATTTAATCCACTAATCTGTAGATCGGACTCGACGGAGAGCGTCTCGTTACACACGGATCCGTTCTGAATATCGCTGCTCAATCAGGAACCAGATCGTTCCAGAAATACGGATTCAGCACACGCTCACATTTTTGTCCAATCGCATGCCATCTAAAATGAGAATGCCCCTCCCCTTAATTACTCTGATTACTCACAGCAGATCTTGGCTGTGATGTAAATTTATTTTATTTTTTAAAAAAAAAAAAGAAATATGTATTTCAATAGGAAATAAGTCGACACAGGACAGAAAACTGTGATTGTCTTTCAATAAAAAATAAATAAACAAAACATAAAATTAACACTTGAAGTCTACTGGATTTTGCTGAAATAATGACAAATTGTTAAATATTTAAAAAATAATTACAAATTATTATTTTTTTGTTGTTGTTGGAATAACATGCAATGACTCATAAGTATTATGGCAAGAAACATGCATTAAATAGTCAAAATGAATTAGTAATTATGATTTTATATAGACATCAAGCAAAATTTTAAATGTTAATAATAATAATTTAATCATTTGTTTAGCTTTAAAGTACAAAATATTAATTAAAAATATTAAATAG
>CM074281.1:3098659-3118659 GCA_037194245.1 Opsariichthys bidens | reverse complement strand
CGACAGTGTATACGTCACGTCAGTGTATACGTCACGACAGTGTATACGTCACGTATAGTGTATACGTCACGTCAGTGTATACGTCACGACAGTGTATACGTCACGACAGTGTATACGTCACGTCAGTGTATACGTCACGACAGTGTATACGTCACGTCAGTGTATACGTCACGACAGTGTATACGTCACGTATAGTGTATACGTCACGTCAGTGTATACGTCACGACAGTGTATACGTCACGACAGTGTATACGTCACGTCAGTGTATACGTCACGACAGTGTATACGTCACGTATAGTGTATACGTCACGTCAGTGTATACGTCACGACAGTGTATACGTCACGTCAGTGTATACGTCACGTCAGTGTATACGTCACGTCAGTGTATACGTCACGTATAGTGTATACGTCACGTCAGTGTATACGTCACGTCAGTGTATACGTCACGACAGTGTATACGTCACGTATAGTGTATACGTCACGTCAGTGTATACGTCACGACAGTGTATACGTCACGTCAGTGTATACGTCACGTCAGTGTATACGTCACGTATAGTGTATACGTCACGTCAGTGTATACGTCACGACAGTGTATACGTCACGTCAGTGTATACGTCACGTATAGTGTATACGTCACGTCAGTGTATACGTCACGACAGTGTATACGTCACGTCAGTGTATACGTCACGACAGTGTATACGTCACGTCAGTGTATGTATACGTCACGTATAGTGTATACGTCACGTCAGTGTATACGTCACGACAGTGTATACGTCACGACAGTGTATACGTCACGTCAGTGTATACGTCACGTATAGTGTATACGTCACGTCAGTGTATACGTCACGACAGTGTATACGTCTCGTCAGTGTATACGTCACGACAGTGTATACGTCACGTCAGTGTATACGTCACGTCAGTGTATACGTCACGTATAGTGTATACGTCACGTCAGTGTATACGTCACGACAGTGTATACGTCACGTCAGTGTATACGTCACGTCAGTGTATACGTCACGTATAGTGTATACGTCACGTCAGTGTATACGTCACGACAGTGTATACGTCACGTCAGTGTATACGTCACGACAGTGTATACGTCACGTCAGTGTATACGTCACGTCAGTGTATACGTCACGTATAGTGTATACGTCACGTCAGTGTATACGTCACGTCAGTGTATACGTCACGACAGTGTATACGTCACGTCAGTGTATACGTCACGTATAGTGTATACGTCACGTCAGTGTATACGTCACGTCAGTGTATACGTCACGTCAGTGTATACGTCACGTCAGTGTATACGTCACGACAGTGTATACGTCACGTCAGTGTATACGTCACGTATAGTGTATACGTCACGTCAGTGTATACGTCACGTCAGTGTATACGTCACGTCAGTGTATACGTCATCGTCACGTCAGTGTATACGTCATCGTCACGTCAGTGTATACGTCACGTCAGTGTATACGTCATCGTCACGTCAGTGTATACGTCACGTCAGTGTATACATCAGTGTCAGTGAATACGTCACGTCAGTGTATACGTCATCGTCACGTCAGTGTATACGTCACGTCAGTGTATACGTCATCGTCACGTCAGTGTATACGTCACGTCAGTGTATACGTCATCGTCATGTCAGTGTATACGTCATCGTCACGTCAGTGTATACGTCACGTCAGTGTATACATCAGTGTCAGTGAATACGTCACGTCAGTGTATACGTCATCGTCATGTCAGTGTATACGTCATCGTCACGTCGGTGTATACGTCACGTCAGTGTATACGTCATCGTCACGTCAGTGTATACGTCACGTCAGTGTATACGTCATCGTCACGTCAGTGTATACGTCACGTATAGTGTATACGTCACGTCAGTGTATACGTCACATCAGTGTATACGTCACGTATAGTGTATACGTCACGTCAGTGTATACGTCACGACAGTGTATACGTCACGTATAGTGTATACGTCACGTCAGTGTATACTTCATCGTCACGTCAGTGTATACGTCATCGTCACGTCAGTGTATACGTCATCGTCACGTCAGTGTATACGTCATCGTCACGTCAGTGTATACGTCACGTCAGTGTATACGTCATCGTCACGTCAGTGTATACGTCACGTCAGTGTATACATCAGTGTCAGTGAATACGTCACGTCAGTGTATACGTCATCGTCACGTCAGTGTATACGTCATCGTCACGTCAGTGTATACGTCACGTCAGTGTATACGTCATTGTCACGTCAGTGTATACGTCACGTCAGTGTATACGTCATCGTCATGTCAGTGTATACGTCATCGTCATGTCAGTGTATACGTCATCGTCATGTCAGTGTATACGTCATCGTCACGTCAGTGTATACGTCACGTCAGTGTATACATCAGTGTCAGTGAATACGTCACATCAGTGTATACGTCATCGTCATGTCAGTGTATACGTCATCGTCACGTCAGTGTATACGTCACGTCAGTGTATACGTCATCGTCACGTCAGTGTATACGTCACGTCAGTGTATACGTCATCGTCACGTCAGTGTATACGTCACGTCAGTGTATACGTCATCGTCACGTCAGTGTATACGTCATCGTCACGTCAGTGTATACGTCACGTCAGTGTATACGTCACGTCAGTGTATACGTCACGTCAGTGTATACGTCATGTCAGTGTATACGTCATCGTCACATCAGTGTATACGTCACGTCAGTGTTTACATCAGTGTCAGTGAATACGTCACGTCAGTGTATACGTCATCGTCATGTCAGTGTATACGTCATCGTCACGTCAGTGTATACGTCACGTCAGTGTATACGTCATCGTCACGTCAGTGTATACGTCACGTCAGTGTATACATCATCGTCACGTCAGTGTATACGTCATCGTCACGTCAGTGTATACGTCATCGTCACGTCAGTGTATACGTCACGTCAGTGTATACATCATCGTCACGTCAGTGTATACGTCATCGTCACGTCAGTGTATACGTCACGTCAGTGTATACGTCACGTCAGTGTATACGTCACGTCAGTGTATACGTCACGTCAGTGTATACGTCACGTCAGTGTATACGTCATGTCAGTGTATACGTCATCGTCACATCAGTGTATACGTCACGTCAGTGTATACATCAGTGTCAGTGAATACGTCACGTCAGTGTATACGTCATCGTCATGTCAGTGTATACGTCATGTCAGTGTATACATCATCGTCACGTCAGTGTATACGTCATCGTCACGTCAGTGTATACGTCATCGTCACGTCAGTGTATACGTCACGTCAGTGTATACGTCACGTCAGTGTATACGTCACGTCAGTGTATACGTCATGTCAGTGTATACGTCATCGTCACATCAGTGAATACGTCACGTCAGTGTATACATCAGTGTCAGTGAATACGTCACGTCAGTGTATACGTCATCGTCATGTCAGTGTATACGTCATCGTCACGTCAGTGTATACGTCACGTCAGTGTATACGTCATCGTCACGTCAGTGAATACGTCACGTCAGTGTATACGTCATCGTCACGTCAGTGTATACGTCATCGTCACGTCAGTGTATACGTCATCGTCACGTCAGTGTATACGTCACGTCAGTGTATACGTCACGTCAGTGTATACGTCATCGTCATGTCAGTGTATACGTCATCGTCACGTCAGTGTATACGTCATCGTCATGTCAGTGTATACGTCATCGTCATGTCAGTGTATACGTCATCGTCACGTCAGTGTATACGTCACGTCAGTGTATACATCAGTGTCAGTGAATACGTCACATCAGTGTATACGTCATCGTCATGTCAGTGTATACGTCATCGTCACGTCAGTGTATACGTCACGTCAGTGTATACGTCATCGTCACGTCAGTGTATACGTCACGTCAGTGTATACGTCATCGTCACGTCAGTGTATACGTCACGTCAGTGTATACGTCATCGTCACGTCAGTGTATACGTCATCGTCACGTCAGTGTATACGTCACGTCAGTGTATACGTCACGTCAGTGTATACGTCACGTCAGTGTATACGTCATGTCAGTGTATACGTCATCGTCACATCAGTGTATACGTCACGTCAGTGTATACATCAGTGTCAGTGAATACGTCACGTCAGTGTATACGTCATCGTCATGTCAGTGTATACGTCATCGTCACGTCAGTGTATACGTCACGTCAGTGTATACGTCATCGTCACGTCAGTGTATACGTCACGTCAGTGTATACATCATCGTCACGTCAGTGTATACGTCATCGTCACGTCAGTGTATACGTCATCGTCACGTCAGTGTATACGTCACGTCAGTGTATACATCATCGTCACGTCAGTGTATACGTCATCGTCACGTCAGTGTATACGTCACGTCAGTGTATACGTCACGTCAGTGTATACGTCACGTCAGTGTATACGTCACGTCAGTGTATACGTCATGTCAGTGTATACGTCATCGTCACATCAGTGTATACGTCACGTCAGTGTATACATCAGTGTCAGTGAATACGTCACGTCAGTGTATACGTCATCGTCATGTCAGTGTATACGTCATCGTCACGTCAGTGTATACGTCACGTCAGTGTATACGTCATCGTCACGTCAGTGTATACGTCACGTCAGTGTATACATCATCGTCACGTCAGTGTATACGTCATCGTCACGTCAGTGTATACGTCATCGTCACGTCAGTGTATACGTCACGTCAGTGTATACATCATCGTCACGTCAGTGTATACGTCATCGTCACGTCAGTGTATACGTCACGTCAGTGTATACGTCACGTCAGTGTATACGTCACGTCAGTGTATACGTCATCGTCACATCAGTGTATACGTCACGTCAGTGTATACATCAGTGTCAGTGAATACGTCACGTCAGTGTATACGTCATCGTCATGTCAGTGTATACGTCATCGTCACGTCAGTGTATACGTCACGTCAGTGTATACGTCACGTCAGTGTATACGTCATGTCAGTGTATACGTCATCGTCACATCAGTGTATACGTCACGTCAGTGTATACATCAGTGTCAGTGAATACGTCACGTCAGTGTATACGTCATCGTCATGTCAGTGTATACGTCATGTCAGTGTATACATCATCGTCACGTCAGTGTATACGTCATCGTCACGTCAGTGTATACGTCATCGTCACGTCAGTGTATACGTCACGTCAGTGTATACGTCACGTCAGTGTATACGTCACGTCAGTGTATACGTCACGTCAGTGTATACGTCACGTCAGTGTATACGTCACGTCAGTGTATACGTCATGTCAGTGTATACGTCATCGTCACATCAGTGAATACGTCACGTCAGTGTATACATCAGTGTCAGTGAATACGTCACGTCAGTGTATACGTCATCGTCATGTCAGTGTATACGTCATCGTCACGTCAGTGTATACGTCACGTCAGTGTATACGTCATCGTCACGTCAGTGAATACGTCACGTCAGTGTATACGTCATCGTCACGTCAGTGTATACGTCACGTCAGTGTATACGTCACGTCAGTGTATACGTCACGTCAGTGTATACGTCATGTCAGTGTATACGTCATCGTCACATCAGTGAATACGTCACGTCAGTGTATACATCAGTGTCAGTGAATACGTCACGTCAGTGTATACGTCATCGTCATGTCAGTGTATACGTCATCGTCACGTCAGTGTATACGTCACGTCAGTGTATACGTCATCGTCACGTCAGTGAATACGTCACGTCAGTGTATACGTCATCGTCACGTCAGTGTATACGTCATCGTCACGTCAGTGTATACGTCATCGTCACGTCAGTGTATACGTCACGTCAGTGTATACGTCACGTCAGTGTATACGTCACGTCAGTGTATACATCAGTGTCAGTGAATACGTCATTGTCCGAATTCACTCACTTCATTTCGTTCCCTCCTTACAAATATAGTGCACTCAAATGCCGTACACTATATAGGGATTTCGTGAGTGGTTTCGCCACTTCAGTTTCTGCTTTGCTCCGCAATCTATTTTTGATGTGTGGGAGACGTCTTGTCGGACATAGCAACAGTAACTAAGTGGGGCTTTGTGAAAAACACTGCATTATTTGCAAATGTTTAGTAACATGCTCTACTACAGTATAGCTGGGAAACCTGTCATCTACTCGGACCACAGACGGGAAACACAAGGATTCTTCCGACTAAAGAGTGACTAAAGAGTTTAAAAAGCAAACAAAGAGTCTGATTTAGTTCAAAACTAATAACCAAAACTATCCTTATAATTGTTAATTTAATGTTAGAGTCACTGCACAGCTAGATTTATTCAAATGAAACACATATGGCTCCTCTACTACCATCACACAACAAACACACTAAAACATAGCAAGGAAGGGAAAGTATTCATATTCAGTACAAAATAGGCGAAGGTTTTATGTAAATGATCAACGAACCGACCTGCTTCGAAGATGCAAATGAATCATATCTCTGAATCAGTTCACTGAAATGGACAGTTTGAACTGAATCGTGGAAATGAATCAAATCTACCAAATGGAATCTTTTAAAATCATATTATAATTCACAACAAAAACAGAAAAAGCCCTCTATAAATGCCTCTGTAAGTACACAGCCTTCAGGAAACATGATGGTCAAATATATCCAAAGCAAAGTGCAATTTTGTTTATATCAAATATTGTTATACTGCTATATATTCCCAATGTCTGGCAAAGCAAATTCCAATGTTCATCACAATATGATGATCCAACAGTATTCTGAGCTTTCAAATGGAAATCATTGACATTCACTTGCATCTCACACACACACACGTTACCTGTCCCTGCATGCGTGTCCTGAGCTGTGCTGATGCTGCTTTGGGTTTACTCCGGGTTCGGATCAGAGCCGGCACAGTTATTCCTCCTCTGAGATCCTAACGCTGCTGTTTACTTAAAGCTGAAATCATAAGAGAACACAGGGACATGAATGGCCTAAATACATGTGCTTTAGTAAGCTGCAGTCTGACGTCGAGTGAAACGCACCCGCAGGAGCTTCAGCGCGAGCAGGGGTGGACGGTGGGAACAAATGCTTTCACCATGGTACAAACCATTTTATATCACGGTAACATACATACTGTAGTAGAGTCAGGGGAATTTTTTTTTATATTTTGATAACTATGCACTTATAAACATCCTTCGCTCCATATACAGACACAGCTGAAAAATATTTTATTATTGTATAAATAAATATTATAATACATTTAATCAATAAATATATTTATAAAAATGTAATAATATGTAGTAACATTGTAATTTTATTTATTGATTAATATAAATAACACTAATATGTGTGTGTGTGTGTGATATATATATGCATATGTGTGTGTATATATATATATATATATATATATACACATATATGCATACACACACACACATACATTATATATGTATGTATGTGTATATATATATATATATATATATGTGTGTGTGTGTGTGTATATATATATACACATATATACTTACACACACATATACATACATATGTGATTTTATATATACACGCCCATATATACACACATACATAGACTGTGTGTGTGTGTGTGTGTGTGTGTGTGTATATATATATCTCAAATGGCACAATGTCATTTTTAATATTATTTACAATTTTAATAATTTAATCAATTGTAATACATGTAAATTAGCTAGTAGCAACAGTTTAACAGTCACAAAACGAGCTTCTTTTAAAGACAGATGTCACTACAAATAACTTGTATTTCAGTAAGTGACTCAGGTGTTGATTCGGTAGAGTCTGCGGCTGATTCAGTGCCAAGATTCATTTAAAATCTTCAAATCAGATCTTTTTGAATGATTCATTAAAAGAACCGGCTCATAAGAATCATGTCTTCTTGAATCAGACCACTCTGTTCACTCTGTATGTGTTTGATTCACTCAAAAGAACAGGCTCACAGGAGTCATTTGTCAAATATAAAAACAAACGTGAACGCCGTAGTACAAACTCTACAGTAAACACTCTACGCTTCTTTCCACTGCACACATGTGATCGTGCACAGGATGGTCATACTGTTCGGTTCTTAACAGAAAACCCGTGGGCTAAACATCACCTCTCTCCTCCTACACACACTCACACAACCTCATTCATTTCGCAGGGCGAGCGAGAGTTAAGGACAGCGAGTGTAAATCAGTGCAAATACGGCTGGTGGTTTGTGGGAGTATGAGGTGAGTCATAATAACACTGATGCAGCAGCCTGCTAAAAAAAGACTGCGGAGATGGGAGGAATACACACTGTGATGCCGAGCATCAGACCGACGTCACTCCGGCAGTCACAGCGCCGCAGGGTCCACGATCTCAGGAGACACGCAACCCCGGGGAACCGGCATCACGCGGCCCACACCAAACGTGTCTGATAGAGAGACGCCGAGGCTCACAGCGGAAATACTTTTCCCATAGGAATTTTTAAAAAGTTATGCCATGAACCAAACCAATCCGTCATGAGGTGAATCGGAGTATGGAAGATTGTTTCCGGCACTAAATAAAAAAATTTAAGTTAATTGTGACTTTTTATTTCAATTGTGAGATATAGAGTCAGAATTGCATTATAAAAACTTGCAATTATGAGAAACAAAGTCAGAGCTTCGACTTTATATTTCACAATTCTGACTTTTTCTGAAAAAAGTCGCAATTGCCATAAAAAATGGTTTGAAAATACCATTTGAGATGCTTTTTGATAACCATGAACTATAAACACAGCTAAAAATTAATTTGTATTATATAAATAATAATAATAATATTATTATTATTATATTATATATTTATTAAATAAAAATAAAAAAATATATATATAAAGTTTTGCAAATGTTTATCTTTGTTATTTTTAAATATTATTTACAAATTTATAAACTATTAAATCTAAATCTCTGTATATAAAATATATATATATATATATATATATATATATATATATATATATATTCTCCAAATATAAAATTAATTAAATAAATTATAATGTTTTGCAAATGTTTATCTTTGTTATTTTTAAATATTATTTACAAATTTATAAACTATTACATCTATATATATATAAAAATATATATATATTTTTTTAATATTCTCCAAATATAAAATTAATTAAAAAAATTATAATGTTTTGCAAATGTTTATCTTTGTTATTTTTAAATATTATTTACAAATTTATAAACTATTAAATCTAAATCTATATATATATATATATATATATATATATATATATATATATATATATATATATATTAATATTCTCCAAATATAAAATTAATTAAATAAATGATAATGTTTTACAAATGTTTATCTTGTTAACATGTGTCAATGTTATCAGTTAGTAACAATTGTTTTTTTAAGTATTTTTCCCATTAATATTTCCCATAGGAAATTTTTTTTTTTATTGCAAAATATGCATACAAACATTTAAAGGTGAAATGTGTACAATTTATGAGGATCTATTGACAGAAATACAATATAAATATACATGTTACTATGTTTTCAGTGATGTATAAAGACTTTACATAATGAACTGTTATATGCTAATTACCTTAAAATGAGCCATTTCTATCTTCATACACTGCAGGTCCGGCAATTTGTGCCGACATGTTTCTACAGTAGCCCTAAATGGACAAACTGCTCTACAGAGTGCGTTTGCTTGACTGGCTACTCTCTTCCGTCTCAGATGATAACATATTTGTCCTGTGTCGGCCACCGTAGCTTCCCTATACCGCTACAAATTGCTAAAATTTACACACTGCACCTTTAAATTTGAGAGCATAGGGAGACCGACTTCTACGTCATTGGCACAATCTCTGATTGGTAGAGATTTCTCAGCAGAATCCTGGGTAATACAATTTTTCCACAAGGAATTTCACTGTTGAATTAGATTATTTAAAAAAAAATATGTTGAAATAAAGCAGATTGATGAACAACCTTATAGTTCACGGTGTGTTTTAACAGTTTTTAAGTTATCGTTCAAATCAATTCGATATATATGGAGAGCATGAACGGGATTTTTACTTCCAGAACTCGACTCTTACTTGACAGACACACAGAAGGAAGATGCAAGGAAGACAAAAAGAGGAGCAAGAAAAAGGCTTCAGCTCAGTTCTGATGACAAAAGATCCCGGAGCGACAACAAAAGACACAAGAGGAGCGACTCCATTTGACCGGCTCCACGAGCAAATCGACCAGCTGCTGCTCATCTTCCACACGGCACACAGCAGGAAATAAAAGCCATGAAGATGATGCTGCACATTACAGGAGGCTGACCCTCACACACACACACACATTATAATGACACAGCCGCATGACACGACTCAAGATTACAGGCACTTCCAGCTCTTTTCTCTCTTCTCCCCCCCACGCTTTTAAAGCTCTGACACATAATCAATACTTTACATTGGCACTTCCATTAGCTGCTGCGGACTGAACACACACACACACACACACACACACACACACAGCAAAACCAGCAGCAATCTTACGTTATATTCCATCTTCACAACCAGCTGAAGAAGCTCTTCTATTAGTCTATATGAGCAGTTCCCAAAAGCCTCTCTTTCTTTCTCTGCTGATTTAAACCTCTGGCGACCAGCGTGAGGTTATATAAACATGCTTAGAAACAAACTGAGCTGCGCTCCTCCATTGCATCTGGGTTACAGATGGACGAGACTTCACAAAATAACAGAAACAATAGAATAAGGACAAGACAAACTAGGCTGTATGACAGTGTATGTGTGTATATATATATATATATATATATATATATATACATATATATATAAAGTATTTATTAATAATATATATAAATATATATTTAATATATATAAAATATTATATATATATATATATATATATATATATATATATATAATATAAATAAAATATTTATTAATAAATATATATAAATATATAATATTTTTTATTTAATATATATAAAATATATTTAATATTTTATTTATATATATATATATATATTAATTGTTTTTCACATAGATAAAACTGTTAAAAAGTTAAAAAATAAATCTTAATATTCATAATAAATATTTATTATTATAAATAATAACAATAATATATTAAATAAAAAACAATATATAAATATTATATAATAATACAATATTTATTTATGATAAACTATTATTAGCATTAATAATTAAATACATTTATTTATTATCTTTTATTTTCTCACACACAGGCCTAAAACTAACTTTTTGCCGCACCTGCCAATGGGAAATAAAATACTTTAGCAGCCATTAATATATTTTGAACCTGTTTTTGCAAAAACAGGCAGTTATGACACCAAAAACGTGTTAGATACCAGTAAAAATTCAAAATTCTCTATTATATTTTCGATACCACGGCTAAAACTACTAGTGTAACTAATATAAATTTAAAACATTATTAAAGACGAGTAAAAGTACAGACACTGAATAAAGTAATCGCATGTAAAATAACACTGGATAGTCTTCGCTGTATAAATTCAACATTAAAGTTTTAAAAAGTAGTTATTCAGTCAAGAGCAGAAAGTGTTTTTTTCCTTAGTCTTTTCTTGTTTGATTTACACTAAAATCAGTGACAGCAGGAGGAATATTAGGCTGACAGATCCAATACTGATTGACGTTCACTTAAGCCATACATCACTGTGTTTACTAGGATATTCAACGACACGGACACATCATTTTCGGTGATTTTGTAATTCAGGCACAAGACCCGAAAGAGAACTCAATTCAGTATTCGTGTGCTGTCTGAGGCTCCGTTCACACTAGTGAGTTTTCGTTTTAAAACAGTGGTTTAAACGGTTTAAAACGTTTCCACAGCGTTTCAGAAATGATCTCCGTCTCCACTACACGACAGAAAACGTACATCACATGACCGTTCATGGACACTGGGCATGCGCATACAAGTGTAAACAGTTGCCTCTTGCTCATGTAGGCAGCTGCAGTATTAAAGCTAAAGTAATTGATGCTAAAAATGACAACAAAATCAGCAAAGATTGCAGTTCAGATGCATGCGCATACAAAACCTCTCAAACAGCGCTCGAGTAACGAATTAAGTTCCCTTTCACGGCTTCTTGGCTTGAATATTTAAATTGGCAAGGCTTAAACTTCTGTGGCACGTCAACTGTCCCAAGCGTCGTTCATGTCATCACAACATTACATTGTTAGAATTAATAAAAATGTTACCGGTTAACAACGATTAAACGGCGATTTTTACGAGTGTTCATTTTGGGTGCTGCACATATATAATATAATATCACATAATATTTAAAATAAAATAAAAATATAATATTTAATAATAAATATTATGCTATGATAGCAAAAATTGGTTACTGTTATTAGCATTAAAAATTAATTAAATTTAAATAGTTCCAACCGTTTTTGACTGGTATTAGGATACGGACTACTAAAAATTTGGTTATTAAGCTTTAGTTGTTTACTGCATTACATTAACCAGTATTAATGTGTGTGCATTAAACGTGTGTGTATATTGACTATTTTACAAAAGGTTTCAAATGAGGTTCATCCAATCAGAATTTAGAGTCGGAACAATCCATTTTTTGGCTTGTATCCATTAAGTTCCAAATAAAGAGAGAATTTTTTAAGCATTCAAAAAGGTATTATTCATGCGATTAATATGTAAATCAATTGTAGTTGAATTTTCAAGCAAAAATTACTTTGTGATAAACGCACACACACACACAGATCTAAAATGACTCAGAGTGTAATTAAAGATCTTAATCAACACAAAAGAAGTAGAAAGAGACGCATTTTGTTAAAATGCATGACATGCGATTCCCTTGAGAAAAGTCATTAAGTTACGTATGCATGCGCGCGTGCGCGCGTGCGCGCGCGCGCGCGCGCGTGTGTGTGTGTGTGTGTGTGTGTGTGTGTGTGTAGCGGTGTATCCCTGTTGGCTGCTCCGTCTGTCCTTCAACAGAGGGCGGCGGGAGGAGAATCGCCGCATCAAACACGAGACAAATATAGCTCATATGCGCACCGACACGCATTCACTCAAGTTAGACATCTTCAACTCGAAACGGTCATCAGAAAGCATGGATACAAGAAAGAAAACACGGCAAACACATGGAAAGAAAAAACACCGAAGCCCAACATAAACATGCAAACACAGAGCGGCGAGGAGCTGCAGTGGATTACTCACAGCTGACGGAGATGCCATACATGATCCTCCTTCAGCAGAGAAACAGCTGAAACCAACCAGCCAAAGGAGGGAGAGAGAGAGAGAGAGAGAGAGCTGCATCGCCTGAGTGGGCGGCAGCAGAGCCGCGACTGCTCACGTCACACTTTTCATGAATGAAGGGGCCGGATGACGCAGGCACTATGCAGCGAGGCCGATCTCTCTCACACACAGACAGAATGCGGAAGCGGAACGGGAATGATTTAAAAAATGCACAGATTCGCTCTCCGTGGTGCACCGCCCTCGATTAAAGAGGTTTGAGTGAATAGGACGTTTTTGTAGCTTTTATCTTTTAGCTCATCATGTCTGTGCTAGTGTATTTGTAAAAGTTTACTTGATGCACAGTGTCTTTCTCTTTAAGGAAAACGGAACATGAACACTGATGACATCAACTTGCACTCAGAGGCACGTTCCAATTTTTTATCCAATGAGAAGCTCTTTAGAAGGACAATATCCATCTGTCTGTCTAGCGAACTAGAACTAAACGTAACCCATTGAGCATTTAATACAAAAAGCAACACACTCTTTATTAAGTCCAGGCCCAACTTCTTATTGCAATAATGAAATGCATCAGCATGCATTTAAATAAAAAAAATAAATAAAAACACACACACACACACACACACACACATATATATATATATATACATACATATATATACACATATACACACACACATATACATATATTTATATACATATACACACACACACATATACATATATATAAAGTCAGAATTGCAAGTGTTATAATGTCCAATTTTGAGGGGAAAAAAGTCAGAATTGGATGATAAAAACGTGCAATTGTGAGAAAAAAAAAATCCAAATTGCAACTTCATATCTCGCAGTGGCCAGAAAAACGTCAGAATTGTTAAATAAATAGTCACAGTAATTTTTATTTAGTGGCGGAAACAAGCTTCCATAATTATAAGCATTAAACAATTAGCTTGAAGGGATTATTAAATGAAAGTATTAATACACTGTAGAAGGCTATACCACCTGCTGATGACTTGTAAACTAAAACTAAACAAACCGTCGGTCATATTATACAAAAAAATGTAACAAGCTCCTCTTTAAGTCCAGTCCCAACAGCCAATTTACTTTTCATAAATAATAATTTAGATTTAGAAGCACTAAATAAACAAGTGTCGCATACAAAACCAAAACCAAAACATATACATATATATATATATATATAAAATAAATAAAAAATATATATACACACAATATATACATATATATTATATATGTTTATTTAGTTATATATATATATATATATATAATAAAATAAATAAATAAATATATATATATATATATATATATATATATATATATATACATAAAATAAATAAATAAATAGAATATATATGTATATATTTTATATATATTATATGTATATATATTTTTATTTATTTTATATAAAATATATATATTAAATTAAATCGGCTGTTGGGACTGGACTTAAAGAGGAGCTTGTTACTTTTTTTGTATAATAAGGCCGACCGTTTGTTTTTATATATATATATATATAAAAATATAATATATATATATATATATATATATATATATATATATATATATATATAGTGTGTTAAGCAGAATCATCAGTCATCAATGATGATCAATCATTCTTATAACTTAATGTAATCAATGCAATGTAATGCTTTGGATAAAAGCATCTGCTTAATGAAAAAATGTAAATGTTGCAGTTCATGAAAAAAATGACCAGACAGCTGGTGAATAGCTGGCATTTTATTTACCCGCTGAAGCCAGTTTTTCCTCACATTTGGCGAGTGTTAATTTTGGAACCCGAGTGTGTATGTGTGAACATATGTTTATGCAGGAGTGTGTGTGTGTGTGTGTGTTCACCTCTGTACAGATTCAGCATGTGACTAAATGAATTCTGCTGTGGATTTGTGCATTCGCTGCTATTTTAAACCAAACCCACTGCGAATAAACACACGTTAAGACTCTTTCGAACAAAAGCCAGACAAATAACTCTCCAAACTGACGTCAACGTCACCCCTAATTCTGTATTTAAGGAACCAGCAGACAAACACACTCACTGAAGTTGCATAAAGCGCCTCTCTAAAGCGCATATTTGGCCTAATTCCACAGATGTAGATTCATGTCGGGCTCAGTGAATGTCATGCTGGCGGCGCATGAGGAGAGTTCAGCCCTTTCCCAACATGTCCTCCAGAAGTGGAATCATCCTGTCTCAATTTCACCACAATAAAATGCTGTTTGCAACTCAAAAGCAGTAGCGGCCTTTGATTTGTCTGATCCAGTGGGGGAAAAAAATTCCTTCAAAATGATTAAAAATGCTCCCAGAAAACAAAATATGGTGCAAAAAAGTCCCTGTATGATTCTTGTTTTTAAGATTTATAAGCAACGTCACACAAGCAAAAGTACCGTTTTTTTCAAATATCAGCAAATGTGATATTGATTTCATACAGCAAGTCGATAATCAATATGTAAATAGGCTATTAGCTGACTTACATGTTTTTCCAGCCATTGTGAATCTCGAAGCAACACAATTTCAGTTTTGCGACTGAATGAATCTGCGTTTTTTTAACGAATCATTCTTATGAATGATTCAACGACTCATTCTGTCACTTCTGCTCTGTTACTGAATGAATCTGCGTTTTTTTAACGAATCATTCTAATGAATGATTCAACGACTAACTCGGTCACTTCTGCTTTGTTCCTGAATGAATCTACGTTTTTTTAACGAATCATTCTTATGAATGATTCAACGACTCATTCTGTCACTTCTGCTCTGTTTCTGAATGAATCTGCGTTTTTTTTAACGAATCATTCTTATGAATGATTCAACGACTCACTCAGTCACTTCTGCTTTGTTCCTGAATGAATCTGCGTTTTTTTTAACGAATCATTCTAATGAATGATTCAACGACTAACTCGGTCACTTCTGCTTTGTTCCTGAATGAATCTGCGTTTTTTTAACGAATCATTCTTATGAATGATTCAACGACTCATTCTGTCACTTCTGCTCTGTTCCTGAATGAATCTGCGTTTTTTTTTAATGAATCATTCTTATGAATGATTCAACGACTCACTCTGTCACTTCTGCTCTGTTACTGAGTGAATCTGTGTTTTTTTTTTTTTTAACGAATCATTCTAATGAATGATTCAACGACTCACTCGGTCACTTCTGCTTTGTTCCTGAATGAATCTGCGTTTTTTTTAACGAATCATTCTAATGAATGATTCAACGACTCACTCGGTCACTTCTGCTCTGTTCCTGAATGAATCTGCGTTTTTTTAACGAATCATTCTAATGAATGATTCAACGATTAACTCGGTCACTTCTGCTTTGTTCCTGAATGAATCTACGTTTTTTTAACGAATCATTCTTATGAATGATTCAACGACTCACTCGGTCACTTCTGCTCTGTTACTGAATGAATCTGCATTTTTTTAACGAATCATTCTAATGAATGATTCAACGATTAACTCGGTCACTTCTGCTTTGTTCCTGAATGAATCTACGTTTTTTTAACGAATCATTCTAATGAATGATTCAACGACTCACTCGGTCACTTCTGCTCTGTTCCTGAATCAATCTGCGTTTTTTTTAACGAATCATTCTTATGAATGATTCAACGACTCACTCGGTCACTTCTGCTCTGTTCCTGAATGAATCTGCGTTTTTTTAACGAATCATTCTAATGAATGATTCAACGACTCACTCGGTCACTTCTGCTCTGTTCCTGAATGAATCTGCGTTTTTTTAACGAATCATTCTAATGAATGATTCAACGACTAACTTGGTCACTTCTGCTCTGTTCCTGAATGAATCTGCGTTTTTTTTAACGAATCATTCTTATGAATGATTCAACGACTCACTCGGTCACTTCTGCTTTGTTACTGAATGAATCTGCGTTTTTTTTTTAAACGAATCATTCTAACGAATGATTTAACGACTCACTCGGTCACTTCTGCTCTGTTACTGAATGAATCTGCATTTTTTTAACGAATCATTCTAATGAATGATTCAACGATTAACTCGGTCACTTCTGCTTTGTTCCTGAATGAATCTGCGTTTTTTTAACGAATCATTCTAATGAATGATTCAACGACTAACTTGGTCACTTCTGCTCTGTTCCTGAATGAATCTGCGTTTTTTTTTAACGAATCATTCTTATGAATGATTCAACGACTCACTCGGTCACTTCTGCTTTGTTACTGAATGAATCTGCGTTTTTTTTTTTAACGAATCATTCTAACGAATGATTTAACGACTCACTCGGTCACTTCTGCTCTGTTACTGAATGAATCTGCATTTTTTTAACGAATCATTCTAATGAATGATTCAACGATTAACTCGGTCACTTCTGCTTTGTTCCTGAATGAATCTACGTTTTTTTAACGAATCATTCTTATGAATGATTCAACGACTCATTCTGTCACTTCTGCTCTGTTCCTGAATGAATCTGCGTTTTTTTAACGAATCATTCTTATGAATGATTCAACGACTCACTCAGTCACTTCTGCTTTGTTCCTGAATGAATCTGCGTTTTTTTAACGAATCATTCTTATGAATGATTCAACGACTCACTCGGTCACTTCTGCTTTGTTACTGAATGAATCTGCGGGGTTTTTTTAACGAATCATTCTAATGAATGATTCAACGACTCACTCGGTCACTTCTGCTCTGTGACTGAATGAATCTGCGTTTTTTTTAACGAATCATTCTAATGAATGATTCAACGACTAACTCGGTCACTTCTGCTCTGTTCCTGAATGAATCTGCGTTTTTTTAACGAATCATTCTAATGAATGATTCAACGACTCACTCGGTCACTTCTGCTCTGTTCCTGAATCAATCTGCGTTTTTTTTAACGAATCATTCTTATGAATGATTCAACGACTAACTCGGTCACTTCTGCTCTGTTCCTGAATGAATCTGCGTTTTTTTAACAAATCATTCTTATGAATGATTCAACGACTCACTCGGTCACTTCTGCTCTGTTCCTGAATGAATCTGCGTTTTTTTAACGAATCATTCTTATGAATGATTCAACGACTCACTCTGTCACTTCTGCTCTGTTACTGAGTGAATCTGTGTTTTTTTTTTAACGAATCATTCTAATGAATGATTCAACAACTAACTCGGTCACTTCTGCTCTGTTCCTGAATGAATCTGCGTTTTTTTAACGAATCATTCTAATGAATGATTCAACGACTCACTCGGTCACTTCTGCTCTGTTCCTGAATCAATCTGCGTTTTTTTTAACGAATCATTCTTATGAATGATTCAACGACTAACTCGGTCACTTCTGCTCTGTTCCTGAATGAATCTGCGTTTTTTTAACAAATCATTCTTATGAATGATTCAACGACTCACTCGGTCACTTCTGCTCTGTTCCTGAATGAATCTGCGTTTTTTTAACGAATCATTCTAATGAATGATTCAACGACTCACTCGGTCACTTCTGCTCTGTTCCTGAATGAATCTGCGTTTTTTTAACGAATCATTCTTATGAATGATTCAATGACTAACTTGTTCACTTCTGCTCTGTTCCTGAATGAATCTGCGTTTTTTTTTAACGAATCATTCTAATGAATGATTCAACGACTCACTCAGTCACTTCTGCTCTGTTCCTGAATGAATCTGCATTTTAAACGAACAGTAACTCGGTAAGACAATGATTTGTCGCCACCTACTGGCAGTTTTAGTATAACATTAATTGGGGCAGTTGTGGCCTAAAGATCAGAGACTCAGACTTGCAACCCAAAGGGCATGGGTTCGAAACTCATTACCAGCAGAAAATTTCACTTTAATTAACTTTTGTACAGGGGCTCCCAAATTATTCCATTCCAGGACCCACCTAGACAAGCATCATCTCACTCAAGACGCAAAAAAATTAACCCTTCCCCGGCAGTTTGATTGACAGGCGATCTAACCAATCATAACCCCGAATCCACCATTTTGTCCGACAAGAAGTTAGTAAATTAGCGTTAGAGTTAGTTAATTAACGTTGGTGAACTTCCGCGCTTGAAACGACATTCCTTCTGATGTTCATTCATGTTTATTTGATGCTATAAATGAACTAGTATGAAGAGATGATCGAGGAGCTACAGCGATCTGTCACCACACATTAAACACATATTGAATCACATGACTCTGCAGCGATAAGAAATATTAAAGTGCAGGTACCAGCTTTTGTGATGCTGCAGGTCTTGATAAGTGTCTAAAATCACAACCTAATAAGGTTATGCCATGAGTACAGGATATTAAACAGACATACAATAAGACTTGAATTTCATCTTGTTTGGTAGGTAAAACTAAACTAACCCTCTCTGGTCCATGATAATACATGTGCTCTCTAAAGTGAAACACTCAACCACAACAGAAGTAACGGAACAACTGGAACTTCCACTTGCTGAAGCCTTTCCTGTCATTTACCTCAGCCTGTGCTGCAGCAACATTTCCCAGCATGCAGAGCCACATATCAGCTTTACTGAATTGGAACGGTTTAGGTTAGACAGGAGCAAACTGGAATATGCACGCTCAAAAAATTGATTTTCGCTGCTCGTTCAATTTAGTTGATTAAATTAACCGACACTGTTAAATTGATGCAAATGCAATGTTTTATTCACATCGTCCATGTCAATTACCATTAGTAGTCTAAATAATAATGAAAAAATATATATATATTTGATATTATTTTTTATTTTAAATATTTTAAAAGCCAACATATGAAAAAAAAAATTTAAAATATAAAACGTAAATGCAAAATTGTAAAAATTAGTGGTCAACCGGTATATATTTTTTATATTTTAT
>CM074281.1:3083659-3093659 GCA_037194245.1 Opsariichthys bidens | reverse complement strand
TTGGCGACAGACTTTCCAAACCAAGCTGCTTCATCGGTTCCCCTGCCATAAAACCCAGGTTAGTCCAGGTCTAGACCTAAATGAAACCTAAACTGAGCCTGATTTAAACTTTAGTGGATAAATTAGACCTCATTCACATGCATACTAAATTCAGAGGCCCTTTGTTGAGAACAGAGATGAAGGACTGAAATCCATCTGAAGCCTCTTTGGCCCAACAGGGCCGGGCTGTAAAGTATCCAGCGATGGCTCGGCTCTGTTACGCTCTCATTAATAATTCAGAACCGGCGGAACACACACACTGACAGCTCTTGTGTCCCGAACATGAATAAGAGAAATGAGGACTCGAAGACGGGAATGAATTCACCCGCGTTCCAGGAAACCAATGGCTCGATCACATGATCTGTAAAAACGCCAATCGCTGCTGAAATATAAATCGTGTTATGTTTATCTGGACGCTAAAAAAAAAAAAAAAGAAAATCAGCTTTGCCATCAGAGGAATAAGTTATGTTTTAAAATATATCCAAAAAGAAAACAGTTAGTTATTTTAAATTGTAATAATATTTCACAGTATTACCGTTTTTACTGTATTTTTCATTGAATAACCTTCGTGAGCTACATTTCCATCCATCATCATATGTCCATCCATATATCTACCCATCCATCCATCCAAGTATACATCTATCCATCCATCATCCATCCACCTACCCATCCATCCATCCATCCATCTATGTATACATCTATCCATCCTCTATCTATCTACCTACCCATCCATCCATGTATACATCTATCCATCCTCTATCTATCTACCTACCCATCCATCCATGTATACATCTATCCATCCTCTATCTACCTACCCATCCATCCATCCATCCATGTATACATCTATCCATCCTCTATCTACCTACCCATCCATCCATCCATCCATCCATCCATCCATCCATCCATCTATGTATACATCTATCCATCCTCTATCTATCTACCTACCCATCCATCCATGTATACATCTATCCATCCTCTATGTACCTACCCATCCATCCATCCATCCATGTATACATCTATCCATCCTCTATCTACCTACCCATCCATCCATCCATCCATCCATCCATGTATACATCTATCCATCCTCTATCTATCTACCTACCCATCCATCCATCCATCCATCCATGTATACATCTATCCATCCTCTATCTATCTACCTACCCATCCATCCATCCATCCATGTATACATCTATCCATCCTCTATCTACCTACCCATCCATCCATCCATCCATCCATGTATACATCTATCCATCCTCTATCTATCTACCTACCCATCCATCCATCCATCCATCCATGTATACATCTATCCATCCATCATCCACCTACCTACCCAGCCATCCATCCATGTATACATCTATCCATCCTCTATCTATCTACCTACCCATCCATCCATCCATGTATACATCTATCCATCCATCATCCATCCACCTACCCAGCCATCCATCCATCCATCCATCCATGTATACATCTATCCATCCTCTATCTATCTACCTACCCATCCATCCATCCATCCATGTATACATCTATCCATCCATCATCCATCCACCTACCCAGCCATCCATCCATGTATACATCTATCCATCCTCTATCTATCTACCTACCCATCCATCCATCCATGTATACATCTATCCATCCATCATCCATCCACCTACCCAGCCATCCATCCATGTATACATCTATCCATCCTCTATCTATCTACCTACCCATCCATCCATGTATACATCTATCCATCCATCATCCATCCACCTACCTACCCAGCCATCCATCCATGTATACATCTATCCATCCATCATCCATCCACCTACCCATCCATCCATCCATGTATACATCTATCCATCCTCTATTTATCTACCTACCCATCCATCCATCCATCCATCCATGTATACATCTATCTATCCATCCTCTATCTACCTACCCATCCATCCATCCAAGTATACATTTATCCATCCATCTACCTACCCATCCAGTCATCCATCCATCCATCCATCCATGTATACATCTATCTATCCATCCTCTATCTACCTACCCATCCATCCATCCAAGTATACATTTATCCATCCATCTACCTACCCATCCAGTCATCCATCCATCCAAGTATACATCTATCCATCCATCCACCTACCCATCCATCCATCCAAGTATACATCCAATCATCCATCCAAGTATACATCCATTCATCCATCCATCCATCCATCCATCCAAGTATACATCCATTCACCTATCCAAGTATACATCCATCTATCCATCCATCCATCCATCCATCCATCCATCCATCCATCCACCCATCCACCCATCCACCCATCCATCCAAGTATACATCCAATCATCCATCCAAGTATACATCCATTCATCCATCCATCCATCCATCCAAGTATACATCCATTCACCTATCCAAGTATACATCCATCTATCCATCCATCCATCCATCCACCCATGTATACATCCAATCATCCATCCAAGTATACATCCATTCATCCATCCATCCATCCAAGTATACATCCATTCACCTATCCAAGTATACATCCATCTATCCATCCATCCATCCATCCATCCATCCATCCATCCAAGTATACATCCAATCATCCATCCAAGTATACACCCATACATCCATCCATCCATCCAAGTATACATCCAATCATCCATCCAAGTATACACCCATCCATCCATCCATGTATATATCCATTCATCTAAGTATACATCCTTCTATCCATCCATCCAAGTATCCATCTATCCACCAATCCAAGTATACATTCTTCTATCCATCCATCCATCCATCCATCTATACACACACACACACAATAAAGGCATTGGTCATTGAAAAACCTGCTATCAAACAACCACAAATAAATTATACAAAAGACATTTCACGAACATTTGGATTGGAAGAAGAACACGTCAAGTCTGTTCTGGTTTACAACCCAGATGTCGTCCCATCCGAGAGGTTAACGCACGGTTCAAAGTCCACAGCGCAAGGGCCAAAACGCCAACCCTCAATCACACACACCCTCACATGCACACGGTGTATTAAAGATCAGATCTTCAGGGGTTCAGGGCGTGTATCACGCCACACTTAGACATGCATGAGTCCGTGAAGCATGTTCAGTCAGGCCTGCCAGTGGCTGACAGACAGACGGAGTCTGAGATTACAGCACTCGCTGATCGCCTCGTCAGGTCTGGACACAGGTGAGTTATGTAACAGTGACTCTGTTATCTACCAGCGGCTCAATGTGGAGTCACGCTGAACCCTCAACAGCAAATAAACACGTATACTGATGATAACCCTGAGCGTTAGAAGTGTGTTAAAGATAGTGCTGAACTATATAACAATTATTTTCATTACGAAATCAAAATTGACTATTCTTGTTTTACAGTGTTTATTATAAATGATTCATCCGTGCACATCATTATTTAAATTCACGTGCTTCGTAAAGATCTTTAATCAGAATAACTTCGAGCTCCCTCTTGCAGCGCCATCTCTTCTCTGAAGACGGGGGCGGAGCGACCTGTCAATCACATGACATCCACCAATAGCAAACCACAACCATCGAACCAGCCAATTGATTCCTCACAGAGAAAATCAAACCATTTAATCTTGTTCCAGAAGCCGTTTCACTCGGATATTTGACACAATAGAGAAGAAAACTTACGTTAAATAGTCAAATAGATTCAAATGGTTTAATGTATGAATTAAAAAAGATTAAATCAAGGCATGTTTTCCACAATGCTTCTCACTATATAAACAATGAAAAATCTAATTCAATCATTTTCATTTACATACACCAATATAAAAATACATATTCATAGACAGCAATATTTACTGACGGATATTTACACTAAAACATTTCCTATCAAAAATGGCAAGCAGTGACTTCTGCGAATATTAGTGACATAACAATTTTAAGTGATAATAACAAACAAACTGAATCAGAGTTTCAAATCGACTCACTGAAACGACTCACAACAGTCTATAACAGCATGATCTGCTACTGAACTGAAGTTACAGGACGTTGTTGAGTTTTATATCACCAGTTATTAATATATTGCACAATTTTATGGAATCACGAGACTTCAAAACAGATCAAGGAATCACTGATGGTGCAGAGAAATAAAACCTGACATGAACTACACAGGCCTGGACGTCATCCAATCACCTCAGTAAAAAGATTTGAACAGCAGAGAGAACAAGAGGAAGATCACAGAGAACTGAGAGGATGATGAGAGGAAACAGAGAAGCCGAGTTATGACAAACGCCGTTTAAAATAAATGAATACTCAATACTTTGATTCAGCATGGACACATTCAGTTGATCAAAAGTGACTGTAAATACATTTAAAATGATACAAAAGATTCTATTTAAAATAAATGCTGTACTTTTGAACTTTATAAAAGAATCCTGAAAACAAAATGCATCACGGTTTCCACAACAATATGAAGCAGCACAACTGATCTCAACATTGATCATAATCAGAAATGATGAAGGATCATGTGACACTGAGGACTGGAGTAATGATGCTGAAGATTCAGCTTTGATCACTGGAATAAATTAGATTTTACTACATATTCATCGAAAACAGTTCTTTGAAATTGTATGCAACTAAAGTTTAAACAACAGATGCTTTAAAAACCATCCATCCATCAATTCATCCACCCATCCATCCACCAATTCATCCATCCATCAATTCATCCATCCATCCATCCATCCATCCACCAATTCATCCATCCACCAATTCATCCATCCATCCATCCATCAATTCATCCATCCATCAATTCATCCATCCATCAATTCATCCACCAATTCATCCATCCATCAATTCATCCATCCATCCATCCATTCACCAATTCATCCATCCACCAATTCATCTATCCATCAATTCATCCACCCATCCATCCACCAGTTCATCCATCCATCAATTCATCCACCCATCCATCCACCAATTCATCCATCCATCAATTCATCCATCCATCCATCCATCCATTCACCAATTCATCTATCCATCAATTCATCCACCCATCTATCCACCAATTCATCCATCCATCAATTCATCCACCCATCCATCCACCAATTCATCCATCCATCCATCCATCCATCCACCAATTCATCCATCCACCAATTCATCCATCCACCAATTCATCCATCTATCCATCCATCCATCCATCCATCCATCCATCAATTCATCCATCTATCTATCCATCCATCAATTCATTCACCCATCCATCCACCAATTCATCCATCCATGCATCAATTCATCCATCCATCCATCCACCCATCCATCCATCAATTCATCCACCCATCCACGCATCAATTTATTCATCCATCCATCCACCCATCAATTCATCCATCCATCCATGCATCCATCAATTCATCCATCCATCCATCCATCCACCCATTTATCTATCCACCCACCCATCAATTCATCCACACATCCATCTACCCATCAATTCATCCATCCACGCATCAATTCATCCATCCATGCATTAATTCATCCATCCATCCACCCATCCACCCACCCATCAATTTATCCATCTATCAATTCATCCATCCATCAATTCATCCATCAATCCATCCATCCATCCATCCATCCATCCACCAATTCATCCATCCATCAATTCATCCACCCATCCATCCACCAATTCATCCATCCATCAATTCATCCATCCATCAATTCATCCATCCATCCATCCATCCATCCACCAATTCATCCACCAATTCATCCATCCATCAATTCATCCACCCATCCATCCACCAATTCATCAATCCATCAATTCATCCATCCATCCATTCACCAATTCATCCATCCATCAATTCATCCACCCATCCATCCACCAATTCATCCACCCATCCATCCACCAATTCATCCATCTATCTATCCATCCATCCATCCATCCGCCAATTCATCCATCCATCCATCAATTCATCCATCTATCTATCCATCCATCCATCTATCCATCCATGCATCAATTCATTCACCCATCCATCCACCAATTCATCCATCCATCCATCCATCCACCCATCCATCCAATTCATCCACCCATCCACGCATCAATTTATCCATCCATCCATGCACCCATCTATCCACCCATCAATTCATCCATCCATCCATCCATCCATCCACCCATCAATTCATCCATCCATCCATGCATCCATCAATTCATCCATCCATCCAACCATCCACCCATTTATCTATCCACCCACCCATCAATTCATCCATCCACGCATTAATTCATCCATGCATCCATCAATTCATCCATCCATCCACCCACCCATCAATTCATCCATCTATCAATTCATCCACCTATCCATCCACCCATCCATCAATCAATCCATCCATCCAACCATTCATCCATGGATCTACCTATCAATCCATCCATCCATCCATCCAATTTGTCCACCAATCCATCCATCCACCAACCTATCCATCCATCATCCCATCCATCAATTCATCTACCAATAAATCCACCAATCCACCCATTTATTCACCTATCAATCCATCCATCCATCAATCAATGCATCCATTCATTCATTCATTCAACAATATATTCAAATAGAAAACAGCTATTTTTATAAATTGCAATAATATTTCACAATATTACTGTTTTTCTGTATTTTTAATCAAATAAATGCATCCTTGGTCATCAGAAGAGACATGAAAATCTGTCTTCATTCAACCCCCTAACTTTTGAAGTATAATATATATATATAAGATGCATCTATTTGATATAAATTTCATAAATATCAATGGCCAGGACTAAAAAAAAAATCCGACCAGGTGTATTTTATATAATTTACATTTTGTCATTATCCAAGACTTTTATAATGTGAAGCTGGAGGTTTGAATCCATCAAGACCCATTTTTTTCATGCAGAATTCTTTGCACATTTTCTTCTTTGATATATATAATTTATAAAAATCTCTATATTTTTATATATATTTTCTATATATTCTTATAAATATCTATACATATTTACTCAGTAACAACTTTTTCACACCTGCTCTGATTCAAATATACTTCAATAGTGATTACCAGATAAATATAGGCCAGAGAGGAAAAGAAAGGAGGGCAGCGATGGGAGAAAAGAGGAGTGAAAGAGAGTGTGTGCACTGTGATTTTTATTCCTCCACTCGTGTGTGTTAATACGCTCCCCATGAGACGCTGCAGGCGCTCGTAATTATAGTAGCACACAAATCTGGGAGGACACACAAACGTGAGCGTATGATACACTAGAAAACACACACACTAAAGCAAAATAAGTCTTACCCTTCAGAAGTGCACAGTCACAGCGGCTGTTTGCTTAGTGCACTTCTCTCTGCTTTAAACACACAGACACAATCACAACCAGATGAAAGGCACTCAAGTACAATCAGTGTTGGATTGTGGGATTTACAAACTCCTCCCAGAAAACTCAACCCTAAACTTAAAGATGGGTGACATTTTCTTAAAGAAGCAGTTCACCCATCTACGAAAATACTAAGGTTTACCTAAATTTTATCAAATATCTATTTTTTGCAGTTTTGATACTTCTAGGTAAAACTCCCACAAAAAGCGTGAACGCATGAATAAATGTATTTGTCGTGAATCGTGATTCATAAGGTTGTGGAAGTTAAAAATCTAATAATAAACAGCAATATTTGTCTGCAAATATCTTAAAACATTGTAATGTATGACAAATTTCTGACCAACGAGAAGCAAACGATTCATTGAATCAGAGTTGAATCAATTCACTGAAATTGATTCAAAAGAGTTTTCGAATAAAAAAAATGAATGTAAATAAATCAAATAGAATTAAATATTTAAATAAATATAACTCTATATATATATATATATATATATATATATATATATATATATAAATATATATATAAAAATATATATATATAAATATATATATATATATATATATATATAAATATAAATATAAAATATATATATATATATATATATATATATATATATATATATATACAAAAATATAAAATAACTGACGATTAATTGTAAAAAAGGTCGCGAACACCCACGCGATCTTATTTTATTAATGACAACGATTTGCCCGTGTCTTTTAAACCTTTGACAAAATCAAACCGTAACATTCAAATCTGTGAGAGAGAGCAGTTTTCAACCACACATTAGTTATTTCTCTGTTACAAATATTCAAATGATCATAGAAGGACTGAGATATCGGTTTAAAGTCAGGATAGAAATACTGACGTCTACGATAGCGATCAAAACAGAGCAAACCGCCTTTTGAAACCAACTCGGCGCTTCAAATAACGGTTGTGTCAGTTACATCTTACGCCACTAGGTGGCGACAAGTAGCTTAAATTTTTTTGTCATTGAATCATTCATTCAAAACATGTGTGCAAAAACAGTAATGAAACGAGCATTTATTAATTACTAAAAACTAAAACATTAAAATAAATAATTTATGCCCAGCCATCTGAATCGTTTGCTTCGAATCAGTGGTTCGAAGCGTGATTTCGGTAAACGAGTCTTCGTTACGTCATAAGCGATTCGAAATTTCAATAGTTCACATGACTTTGGCGCTCCGAACCACTGATTCGACACAAAAGATTCGTGAATCAGTGTTTTGAATCATCACTAGATATTGTTGAAACGTCGTTATTTTGCCGCACAAAAAGTATTCTCGTCACTTTATAACATTAAGGTTCAACCACTGTAGTCACATGACCTGTTTTAAATATGTTTTAGTGTCTTTCTGGACATTGAAAGTGTCAATAGAGGCTCACTGAACCATCAAAAATATCTTCATTTGTGTTCTGAAGATGAACGAAGGTGTAGAACGACACGAGGGAGAGGAATTAATGAGTAATTAATTCATTTTTGGGTGAACGAACCCTTTAATCTGGAACGGAGCCCCTCGTGGATCTGTTTGAGAATGAAGGGCAGACAGTGAAGTGTGAGCTGTTAGTGTTTGAGTTTCTGAGGGACCCTTCACTGCTCAAGCCCTGCAGAGAGGAGAGATCGCTTCATTACTGAAATGTCACTCCACAGGAGGAAACTCACGCTGGGCTGAGGGGGATGAGAGGAGGAGAACGGGAGCGGGAAGATGGAGTGAGCGATCAGTCCGGTCAGATTCGCAGACTGGAGCTGGACCGGGGTTCTGGAAACCCATCACGCACTGAAACTGTGAGCCTGAGAACAAATATGCTCTTTAACAGGATAAAACACACGGATCAAGGTCGCTCTCTTATGAAACAAAGGCTCATGCATACTTGAGCAAACCTGACAGTCGCTGTGAGCTTATGAAAATGAAACAGCAGAAGGAGAGGTTTTCTCTCCAGGATTACAGGGATGCGTCCCACATGTCAATTACATAAATACTGTTTTCCGTTCCAGCCCCGCCTCCTCCCTGTGTGATGTCACTTCTGGGAAACGACACGGTATGAGTGCCTTAAACGTGTTTAAGAAAACATGTTTTCTGCATGCCAATTTTCACGTCTTAAAAACTTTTAAAAGATCGACCGATTGACCTATCCATCCATCTATAATTAATCAATAAAGATATTGTCATAATATAGTTAAATAAAATATATGAAAAATATGACATATATTCTTTACTATTTATTTTATTTATTTTCAAGCATTATCACCGTAATTGTAATAATTATAAATATTAATATATAATATAGTATGTACATACATATATATATATACACACACACACACACACATATATATATATATATATACACGTAATTATACTATATTATATATATAAATATTTATAAAATGTTTTAAAATATAAAATATATATATATAAAGCTATTGCTATATTAAATGTATTACATATATTTAATAGGCCTATATTTTTTTTCAATTTATTTAAGAATTATCACTGTAATTGTAATCATTGCTATTGATTAATTATTAGTAATGAATTATTATTATTGAAACCATTGTAATGATCAATATAATATATATTAATATATTATATACAATGTAATT
>CM074281.1:3056159-3081159 GCA_037194245.1 Opsariichthys bidens | reverse complement strand
GACTAAAAAGTTACCTAACCCCTAATTGCCTCACTTGTAAGTCGCTTTGGATAAAAGCGTCTGCCAAATGATTCAAATGTAAAATATTTCATACGTCAGGGTTCAACGGGACGAACGAAAGCTTGTTTCAGCAAACACATCAGCTTCTTTATTTACATTCCAGGCTGCAATCTTTGGTGCAGGATGCCACGATAACTGCTGACCGCGTTTGTTTCGTTTACAGTGGACTGTACAAATCCGAGTCACCTGGATATGAAAGCAAGCAGGGAAGACCCGGGGCAAGTTGTCACAGCCATTAAATGACTTATATTATAAGCCATACGATTATGAAGCACGTTCCGACTCTCCTATAAACGTTAAAATGTTAATTTTGGGGGGAACTATCCCTTTAAATTATAAAAGTCTATTCATCTAGATCTGACAGCCTTGTTTAAGCAGACTGGAATGGGAAGATTTGTTTATATCCTGCAACAACAATCAGGCTTGTGATGTGAAAGCTTTGTTCCAGCATCTGCACTTGCAGCACCATCGAGGCTGCTGGGACAGTCACATTCTTGGCAGACAAACAAATAACTAGGGGCCTCTGTGTTCAATGGCCCATTTAGACGTCAAGAGCTGCAGATGAAATACATACACACGTAAACACACGATTGACAGCTATGAATCTGGCCAATCGCTGTTTAGCCAGGGGTGTTAAATATGTATACAGAGGTATTATATTAATTTTTTGTAGCTGGTTGAGATTCAAAACGTATTAAAACACGAACTGGTGTTTGTAAAACAACTGTGTGGATATTTCTACGGCACGTCAGGCGCGCGCGCGCGCGCGACGATCACCCACAGTCCCTCACACACACGTAAACAAACCGATAAAACGCGCGAAATATGTCAGCGTTCGCTCCACGAGCGATTATGAGAAAGCAAAAAACCGCGAGTGTATGAAAGGGAAGGATAAAATCCTACCGTTGGACTCGGCTGCTCTCCGCTCGACTGTCCTCAAGCTCTAATCCCGATGCTTTAATGCGAGTCTCGTGAGCGCGCACGTCACTTCCGCGTGCTCTGACCTGTGCACCTGCACCGGCGACGGGATAAAAATAGATCACGGCGCGCGTGCTCATTCATAGAGTCGCGTCCTCGAGGATGCTGAATGTTCTCAGTCACAAACGCGTATAAATGTGCGGAATTTATCTTTTTTTTTTTTTTTTTTAATGGCGCATTCTCGTTTTACTCACTCATTATTTATTTATGTTGCTCATTACAGTTACATTTCCCACATACACCTTTTCGTTTAGTTTGTGTTGTGCATATTGTATTATATTATTGTGCGTTTATTGTGATGGGATTCATTTGAGCGAACCGGTTCTTTCGAACAGCTTGCTTCAAAGAACCGATTCAGTGATTCTTTTGCGTCATCTCGTCATCAAAAGACACATATTGCTGTTTTTTTGTACGATTTGTCAGTTGATTCATCTCATAAAACACAAGCAGCCATCTTAGCTGATTTTTGTTTAGTTTGTTATGAAATAATAAAATCCTGTTTATTAAAACCAACTCTGTTTCGTATGTGCGGCATATTTCTCGTTTTACTCACTCATTCTTTATTTATGGTGCTCATTACAGTTACATTTCCCACATACACCTTTTCGTTTAGTTTGTGTTGCGCATTTTGTATTATATTATTGTGCGTTTATTATGATGGGTTTCATTTGAGCGAACCGGTTCTTTCGAACAGCTTGTTTCAAAGAACCGATTCATTGATTCTTTTGCGTCATCACCTCATCCGTGCGTTTCAAAAGACACATATTGCTGTTTATTTGCACGATTTGTTAGTTGATTCATCACATAAAACACGATAATATTTAGAACCTAAAAATATCTTGCATTTATATTAAACGAAAGCAGCCATCTTAGCTGATTTTTGTTTAGTTTGTTATGAAATAATAAAATCCTGTTTATTAAAACCAACTCTGTTTCGTATGTGCGGAATATTTCTCGTTTTACTCACTCATTATTTATTTATGTTGCTCATTACAGTTACATTTCCCACATACACCTTTTCGTTTAGTTTGTGTTGTGCATTTTGTATTATATTATTGTACGTTTATTATGATGGGATTCATTTGAGCGAACCGGTTCTTTCGAACAGCTTGCTTCAAAGAACCGATTCAGTGATTCTTTTGCGTCATCTCGTCATCCGTGCGTTTCAAAAGACACATATTGCTGTTTTTTTGTACGATTTGTCAGTTGATTCATCTCATAAAACACAAGCAGCCATCTTAGCTGATTTTTGTTTAGTTTGTTATGAAATAATAAAATCCTGTTTATTAAAACTAACTCTGTTTCGTATGTGCGGCATATTTCTCGTTTTACTCACTCATTCTTTATTTATGGTGCTCATTACAGTTACATTTCCCACATACACTTTTTCGTTTAGTTTGTGTTGCGCATTTTGTATTATATTATTGTGCGTTTATTATGATGGGATTCATTTGAGCGAACCGGTTCTTTCGAACAGCTTGCTTCAAAGAACCGATTCAGTGATTCTTTTGCGTCATCTCGTCATCCGTGCGTTTCAAAAGACACATATTGCTGTTTTTTTGTACGATTTGTCAGTTGATTCATCTCATAAAACACAAGCAGCCATCTTAGCTGATTTTTGTTTAGTTTGTTATGAAATAATAAAATCCTGTTTATTAAAACCAACTCTGTTTCGTATGTGCGGCATATTTCTCGTTTTACTCACTCATTCTTTATTTATGGTGCTCATTACAGTTACATTTCCCACATACACCTTTTCGTTTAGTTTGTGTTGCGCATTTTGTATTATATTATTGTGCGTTTATTATGATGGGTTTCATTTGAGCGAACCGGTTCTTTCGAACAGCTTGTTTCAAAGAACCGATTCATTGATTCTTTTGCGTCATCACCTCATCCGTGCGTTTCAAAAGACACATATTGCTGTTTATTTGCACGATTTGTTAGTTGATTCATCACATAAAACACGATAATATTTAGAACCTAAAAATATCTTGCATTTATATTAAACGAAAGCAGCCATCTTAGCTGATTTTTGTTTATTTTGTTATGAAATATTTATTAAAACTGCTGTTTCGTACATGTGTTGATATAACTTTATTTGTAATATTTCTGACTATAATCAGTGTTGGGTGTAATGCATTGCAAAGTAATTAATTACTGTAATTTAATTACTTTTCCCTTGAAAATGTATAGTATGGGATTACGCTTAAACTTTCCTGTAATTTTATTACAGTTACTTCTGATGTTATTGCATTAAATACTGTATAGACTATAGAAAACTACTATAACAAAAATCAGATTTAACATCAAAATTTAATGTTAAAATGCATGTTTTTAATGTAACCTTTAAATACTTTACAAAGTAATTAGTAATAAGTAATGCAATACAGTAATTAGTACAGTAATATAATTAGACTGTTAATTAACTAGTACCTAGTAGTCAATTACCTTTTACTTACCAAACACTTACTCTCCGTTTCATCACAAAATCCTCGGTTCATTCATTACGAATCGAACCTGTGAACCATACTAACCTCATTAAAGAATCGATTCAACAGAATCATTGAAAAGATCCGATTCAAATGAACAATTCATGATCGAATCGGACACCGCTCGTGTATATTGTTTCTATGTAGTGCATACGTGTCGAGTTTTGGGCGTAATCCCATAGCGGTCAGGTGTTCCTGTTTATATCTTCAAAATATTTCAACAACGCTTGTTTACTTGAAGTGAAAGCAGCGCGTGGGCTCTTTCACATCTGAGGGGCGTGGAACCGATACTGCCGTGAGCTCGAGCCACACGCGTCCACCAATCAGCGCGCGATCGTCACATTCAAAGCGAAACTGTCCCGAGAGCGACGGCAGATCGAAGCGTGCAGATATACTTAAAATGCTGTCAGCGTTTTCAGAACAACACCTAAAATATCGCTGTTACCCTGCACAAAACACTCAAAATATGAGTTGTGAGAAATAACCCAACAGAGTTAAACGGCACAGAAAGCGTCGGAGGCGTGGCCAGCGTGTGGTTAGCCAATCAGAGACGCTCTCTGCCTGTCAATCAAGGATTTCCTGACAGGATTGTCTTTAAAGGGCGGGAATATAAGAATATATATTAAAAATACATAAGAAAACAAAACAAGCTAACTCTACTTTCAACTTACAATATACACAACAAATGGCATTGTTGTATATTACGGACATTATTCATGTTATATGACTATATATCGCAAATGAAAACGTCTGAAATGAACAAAGGTCCAATATCACGTCTAATTTTCGCGCTGCTGTTTTTTTTTTTTTTTTGGGAGATGTAATTAAATGTTACGTCACAGCAAACCCAATCATTTAATTAATTACATTTATGCATTTAGCAGACGCTTTTATAACAAACCTGTTTAAAAAAACAAAACAAACAACAACAAATAAGCCAAGAAAATACAGTAAAGTCACACAGATTTATTGTTGCATACGCCATTAAGCACGTTATTCATCATCAAATAGTTTGCTTTTTATTGAGTTGTCCAGGCTTAATAGTTTTAACAGTGCAGATATTTAGTTCACAAACCTGAGTCACACTAACTTAAAACTTATATTGAGGACACTTCATTGTTTGCTTTGCATTTCTGCATTCCTTTCTAATATTTAAGGCATTTCATAATTGCATGTTAAATGCAGGTGAATGTTCAATGTAAAATAATATAATCAAACTCGTCTGATATGCCAAAATATAATATAATCCTCCATATGACCATGTAATTTTTCCATTTCGCATACATATTTACAGAATATCCATTGCATTTTTTTACACCATGCACTGTACCACTCTTTCTTTTAATAAATTAAAATAAATATTTAATTTGAAGGTTATTGCTTCTATATTTAATGCGAATATATTCATTATTTAAATAGTTGTATAATAAGCGGGATAATGTACAGCCGATCGGTCATTATCGCATAATAAAAGTCCTCAACTTCACTCTGAAACTATATATGTTTATGCATATATATCTATACAAACTAAACACTTGATTTTTGGTACCAGCATTTATATTTTAAAATGCTCAACAACCACATTCAAATTCATATTGACTCCAGAAACTGAAAACATGTGTACTAATAAATACAATAATGCGTTATAAAACACATTCAACGTACCTTATGTGGGAAGCTAACTGTATGGCTTATGGATTGTACAGAAATCTGCATGAATGTGAGCAATTATCTGGAGTTCTGTGTTAAAGGCACCATTAAATGAAGTCCAAATGAAAAAAACCTGTTTGAAAACAGTCATTATTCATGCATTTCTGTCTGGTGGTGTAAGTGGCACAGAAATGACACGCCTTTAAAGACACGTAGGAATGCACGGTGTGTTTGCGCTCGTCGTTTCTGGTGTAGCAGGTGTGTGTTTTCCTGAGGGTCAAAAGTGTGTGTTGTGACGCTGCGCTACTTGACGTAGAGCCTCTCGCTGGTATGGACACACGCACGCGGTGCTGCTCACTTCCCGCCATTTGAGCGGCTGCTGAGATGACGCCGAGCTCTCAACCTGCGGCAAAAACAAAGACAGCTTGAATTGCTCTGTAAACCCAACGAGAGCTGAAACACTGCAACTGATTCATTCACTTAAAAACCCCTGATGAAGCTGAATGTGCTTCAATGATGTTGTATTTCTTTCGAGATAACATCCAACTCGGGACTCGCATCTTCACAATCACTCTCCTCAGACTCCTAACATTCATTCAGTATCTGCACAATATACATGGAGCACTGCAACTTTAAACTGGGAAATCCCCAAATTTATGCACCTTAATTAATGGTCTGTTATGCGCAGATATTGGCTGCACGATTTGTCGTGTTAAGTGTTCATTCACCCAAAAATGAAAGTTCAGTCATTAATTCCTCTCGCTCGTGTCGTTCTACACCTTCGTTCATCTTCAGAACACAAATGAAGATATTTTTGATGAAATCCGATGGTTCAGTGAGTCTCTATTGACACTTTCAATGTCCAGAAAGACACTAAAACATATTTAAAACAGGTCATGTGACTACAGTGGTTCAACCTTAATGTTATAAAGCGACGAGAATACTTTTTGTGCGCCAAAAAAAAACGAAATAACGACTTTTCAACAATATCTAGTGATGATTCAAAACACTGATTCATGAAGCTTTACGAATCTTTTGTGTCGAATCAGTGGTTCGGAGCGCCAAAGTCACGTGATTTCAGGAAATGAGGCTTTGTTACGTCATAAGTGATTCGAAAGTTTGATACATGAACCAAATCACTGATTTGAAACAAAAGATTCGTAAAGCTTCATGAATCAGTGTTTTGAATCATCACTAGATATTGTTGAAAAGTCGTTATTTTGTTTTTTTGCCGCACAAAAAGTATTCTCGTCGCTTTATAACATTAAGGTTGAACCACTGTAGTCACATGACCTGTTTTAAATATGTTTTAGTGTCTTTCTGGACATTGAAAGTGTCAATAGAGACTCACTGAACCATCGGATTTCATCAAAAATATCTTCATTTGTGTTCTGAAGATGAACGAAGGTGTAGAACGACACGAGCGAGAGGAATTAATGACTGAACTTTCATTTTTGGGTGAACGAACACTTTAAATCGCATGCGATTTGGCAAAGGCTGTGGTTTGTATAGACGACAGGGTCAGGGCATCTCCAAAACTGCAGCTCTTGTGGGCTGTTCCCGGTCTGTAGTGGTCAGTATCTATCAAAAGTGCTCCAAGCGTGAGGACCCCGGTGACAGGGTCATTGATGCACGTGGGGAGCAAAGGCTGGCCAATGTGGTCCGATCCAACGGACGAGCTCCTGGAGCTCAAACTGCTCCAGAAGGTCACGCTGGTTCTGATGGAAAGGTGTCAGAACACACAGAGCATCAGTTTGTTGTGTTTGGAGCTGCAGACGAGACCGGTCAGGTGTCCGTGATGACCGCCGTCCACCGCCGGAAGAGCCGACAGTGGGACGTGAGCGTCAGAACTGGACCACGGAGCGACGGAAGAAGGTGAATCGTGTTTTCTTCTACATCACGCGGATGAGCGTCTCTTACCTGGGGAACACATGACACCAGGATGCACTATGGGAAGGAGGCAGTGTGATGCTCTGGATCAATGTTCTGCTGGGAAACTTGAGTCCTGCATCCATGTGGACGTTACTTCAACACGTTCCACCTACCTAAGCGTTGTTGCAGACCATCATGGAAACAGTATTCCCTGGTGGCTGTGGCTCTTTCAGCAGGATAATGCTCCTGACACAAAGCAAAAATGCTTCAGGAATGGTTTCAGGAGGTGTTGACTCGACCTCCAAACTCCCCTGATCTCAATCCAATCGAGTCCGATCCATGGAGGATCCACCTCGCAACTTACAGGATCTGCTGCGAACATCTTGGAGCAGATCCCACAGAACAGAGTCTAGAGGAGACCGTGCCTCGACGGGTCAGGGCTGTTTTGGCGGCAAAAGGTGACCAACACAATATTAGGAAGGTGGTCATAATGTTATGCCTGATCTGTGTATATATATATATATATCTGCCACTGGCGACATCGAAAGTGACATGAGTCAGTTTTCATCTGTCACAAATATATGAAGATGCATGAGTCAAAGGAGATGTTTTCTTTAGTAGATGGTTTGTACGTTTTACTCGCCTGCCAACATCACCTACAACAGGGTCTGATTTAAGCCACATCTCGTTTTATCGCCCACATGGAGATTTACTTGGCTTTGACCAGCTTTACTTGCATTTGGCACTTGGCTGTATTTTATTTATGGTTTATTCAAACAAGAGACACTTTGTATTCAGTTTGGCCAATATTCCTTCTTTTGACCTGTACAGAAATGTGAGATGAAGTGATATTTTCTACTCACTATGCGGTTCAGATCTGCCATCAGCGGAGTGTGTTTGTCACAGTGGAGTGTGATGATGGTGGTCTCCACCCAGGCATTATCAGTGTTCCTGCTGTCATCTACATAACCCTTATAGACCTGCACCACAGAGGAAACACACCCATCCTTTTTTAACAACACACGTTACTTTTTTTAAATTCACAATTTCTGATGATAACCAGTGATGCATTACATATTCAGATCACTTTTCAAGTCACTAGTAAAGTAATGCATTACTTTTTCACATTTATTGACTGACAGCTCCCCCTGTTGAGAGAAATAAAGGTTGTGTGAACATGATGGTTATTAGTTTTAGTAGTTTTAGTTTAAATGTGAACGTGCGTTTACTCATCTCAGTATTCCTGAAAATGCATAAAAACTGAAATGCAAACCTATAACGATCTTGAATTACACATATACTTTATGTATTTAATCTCACTTTATTATCCAATATCTTTGCTGCTGACCTTCAGTGATCGATTTCAACAATGATAATAAGCAAAAATGACTTCTCCTGTGTCCTATTCTTCTTTAAGGTTTGTTTGAGCTGCGCCCTCTACTGTACAGGTGTAAATATGCATTTTCTTTTGGTGTTTATCATTTACCAAAAATAGAACTTTTTTTGTTGTTATTAAAAAACAAACAAGCAAGCTCAGCCCAGGTGAGAAAAAGTAACGCGAAAGTAACGTAACGCATTACTTTTCACAAGAAAAAAAGTAACTAAGTAATGCAATTCGTTACTTTTTAGGGAGTAACGGAATATTGTGATACATTACTTTTAAAAGTAACTTTCAACACTGGTTTTAAGTAACTATTCAGGAAAACCCAGCTAACAGGGAATGTTCTCCCAGAATTATGAGCAAATATTCTTCCAGTGACCTTAATTGAATGCTCAGTCAGAGTTATTTGGCTCTCAAAACATTTGCACAAAAACGTTATTGTTACGAGTGGGACTCTCTCTTCACGTCCTCCGGATCAGCAGAGGGAGCTCTCACCCGAGTATTAGCGATTTTGGACTACATTTCCCATAAACCCTCATCCCTGGGTCTGATTACACACACACCTGCGGCCTCATTTATAACCGTTGCGAACGCACAAAACGTGCCCTCAAAGAGGCGTACGCTACTTCTGACGCAAACGATGGGATTTATATAAAAACAAACTTGCGCTCTTTCACGCAAAACTCTGACCCATCCGTACGAACGCTTTTACTAGACTGAGCAAAGTAATGAAGTAAACGGATGGATTTTAAACTCTGTTTTCGTTTTGATTCACACATTTACATTAATATTCCACATTTATTAATGTCGATAAGCGCTGAAATTACATAAAGTCATTACGCAGAAGGTATGGAAACATGCATGGAAATGAGGTTATGCATAGTAAAACTAGGCGTCGTAAAGCTCCATATATGGTGATTTCGGGAGGAGACGAGGTGGAGATGTACGTACGGACTGGGATTTATAAAGGGATTTTTGCACAGGTTCTGGTGTACGCATGGTTTTATAAATCTCATTTTTTCTTGCGTACACCATTTTCAGATTTATGTCGTACGTTCACTTTTAGTAAGGTTTATACGCAAACTTTCATAAATGAGGCCCCTGATGCATATCACCTCTCTATTTAAGCACTGCACAGACACCACTTCAATGCGAAGTCTTGATTAGCCTACCGTGATCATTTCTGAGCGTTTACCTTCTGGATTGTGATTTCGTTGGACCTTGGACCCGCGTTTGAATCTCTGCTGCCTACCTGACCCCTGCCTGTCTCTGTTCATGTTTATGGTTTCCCCAACGCTGTTGTTACTGCTATTTGTTGACCCTTGCCTGTCTGACACCGGAGTATTTTAATAAAAGGGGTAGTCGTGGCCTAGTGGTGAGGGAGTCGGGCTTGTAATCTGAAGGTTGCAGGTTCGATTCCCACGCCGGCAGGAATTGAAGGTGGGGATTGTGAATAAACAGCACTCTCTTCAATACCATGACTAAAGTGCCCTGAGCAAGACCCCTAATTGCTCCTCTTGGAAGTCACTTTGGATAAAAGCGTCTGCTAAATGATGAAAAATGAAAAGAATTGTAAATGGATCCACATGCCGTTGGCTCATCATTACAGTTATATACATCTCAGGTGAATTTTTTTTTTTAGCTGGACAGTTTTTCAAATGTTTCAGAATTTTCAGTGAACTTTCAAAAGTAACATTCTCATAAAGTTTGCAAAATGATCGAACGGAACGTTCCCTTCGCAAAACGAACATGCTTTTATAAGCAGTGTGGAATGCAGCTGATGAACAGTTCTCTAAAAAAATCTAAACTCTATAATTATTCAATGCACCAGGACTGGATAACTCATCCATAGATGATATATGAAAAACAATGCCGTTCAAATCTGTGATCATAAAGTTGTGCATATTGTTGATTTATCGTGCTCACCTGTTCCCCAGCCTCTAGTTGAGACCTGGTCTCGTCATGTAACTTTTTACCCAGAATCCTCTCCAGTGTCTGTGGTAGAGGCTCGTCAGGGTTGGCGAGGCCCTGCAAGAAAAGTTTTTAATAATGTCCAAAATAATAAGTATATTAAGATTCTGAAAATGCCGTTCTACAGATTTTATGCATTCTCACTCCAGGAAGAGTTCCGGGCTTCTCTGCGTCCTCGCAAACGGAGAGAAACTCCAGCACTGTGTGTTCAGCATCATGCCACCTTTAAAACAGGCGGGAAACTCTATTATTCCTCTAACACAAGGATGAACTGAGGACACGGGATGAATGCGATCTCTAATCTGCTATAATCTCATAAATGCGAGGGTTGTTTTTGGTGTATTCCGTTATAAACTTCAATTGCATCTGATATGAGATTAGAATTTAATTCCAGCAGGAAGTGAAGATCAGGATTTGAATGGGATTTTAATTCCACTGTTGTGTACCTGGTGAAGATTGGGTGGAGAATGTGATTCGGACCAAGGAATTTCAGAGCCCCTTTTCCCCGCATCCCAGTCCTTCCTTCTGGATTCCTGTAGAATCCATTCGTGAGAATGAGACTCAATCCGATGCAATTACGTGCAAGTTCCAGCAGGAGAATCAACACACATATGAAATATATTTAGCTTTGCATACCTGTACTTGTCTGAGACTGAAGTGTCAGAGCTGTACAGAAAAAAAAATGTTTTTATTTACAAAAGCTTCACAATAAGAGCAAGACAGTCAGGAATACTAAAAAAAAAAGCATTTCAAGATTTAAAAGAAGCTTCAGCTGTAACAAAATTGCAATTTAGTGAAGTCATTTTCCTGTTATTTCTATTCTAGACTCTTGTACGTTCAAATTACTTTGGTCGGAGCAAGACGGCGATGCATATTTTACACATAAAATTTTATAAATAAAAAAATTTTAATCTGCAAAATAATGAATAATGTATGTGCATTGGTTGTGTTTTTGCTTTTTCATGTTTCTATTCAATTTAACCCTCTGGTCATCTGTGAAAAATGACCAAAAAATTTAAATTTTTCATTTAAAATGAATTTTATTTTTTTCACTTTTGCTTCATCGGAATGGGATAACACTAAGTGACTTCTCTCGCATTAGGAAAGTGAACACAAAAAAAAATCATGGACATAATTCGGATATGTTAAAGGGTCGGAAAAAAAGTGGGAAATACAAAAAAAAAAAATATACAAAAACTCAAACTACAAATCAGCCAGTGTGCAGAAAAAAAAGTGCACAACAACGAAGAAGTGACACTATAACATATCAAGAGTGCAAAATAGACACACAAATGCCATTGACAGGCGGGTCACTCACACGTCCCGGATCCTTGGTTAAAATTCAGATTTTATCACGATTTACATATATTCGAAAGTACTCGACTGAACAAAATATATAACACTGGCCTAGTGGTTTTTGGATATTTTACCACAAAATTTTTACATATTGCAGCTTTAAACATATCAAGACTGCAAAATAAACAAAAACTTGACAAAAAGTAGTCTTTGAGAAGTATAAATCCAAATCCACCACTTAATAAAACCACTAGGGAATTTATAAGCCACTTTATGAAGAACTTTATATGAATCTAGTGGTTATAACATGGCATTGCATAAGTTTTTCTCTTTTTACTTCCACCAGTTGGGACTAATCTACCTTCAAAAAATTGGATTTTAAATGCCTTGTCTCTATTTTTACTATATTGAAAATTAATTTTAAAAATATATTAGAAAAAAGGATGTGTATTATTTTCTGATGAATCCGTTCCGTTGTCCTCCATCCACCTACCACTAGAGGTCGCCCGCTCACCTCATGGACTCTGTTACACAAACTTCATTTCCCACAAGCCCCTCACCCAGTCACTGATCACCGCATTTCACTTTCAGTTATATATTTAATAGTGGATAATAATTGCAAATGGCTATATCGCTGATCCGTTTGATTAATTTTGCCGTACCCAGGGCTGGGTGGGTTACTTTAAAATGCATTTCACTACAGATTACAAAATACATGCTTTAAAAAGTCATTTGTAACGTATTTCGTTACATTACTCAAGTTTAGTAACTTCATCTAAATACTTTAGAATACTTTGGAATACTAATAAGTGTGAAACAAACACAAAAAAGATCATTGTGAGTTTTTATCTCACAATTCTGACTTTTTCCCTCAGAATTGTGTGATATAAAGTTGCAATTGCGAGTTATAAAGTCAGAATTATGAGATATAAACTCACAATATTGAGAAAAGTCAGAATTATGAGATATAAACTCACAATATTGAGAAAAGTCAGAATTATGAGATATAAACTCACAATATTGAGAAAAGTCAGAATTATGAGATATAAACTGACAATATTGAGAAAAGTCAAAATTATGAGATATAAACTCACAATATTGAAAAAAGTCAGAATTATGAGATATAAACTCACAATATTGAGAAAAGTCAGAATTATGAGATATAAACTGACAATATTGAGAAAAGTCAGAATTATGAGATATAAACTCACAATATTGAGAAAAGTCAGAATTATGAGATATAAACTGACAATATTGAGAAAAGTCAAAATTATGAGATATAAACTCACAATATTGAAAAAAGTCAGAATTATGAGATATAAACTCACAATATTGAAAAAAGTCAGAATTATGAGATATAAACTCACAATATTGAAAAAAGTCAGAATTATGAGATATAAACTGACAATATTGAGAAAAGTCAAAATTATGAGATATAAACTCACAATATTGAGAAAAGTCAGAATTATGAGATATAAACTGACAATATTGAGAAAAGTCAAAATTATGAGATATAAACTCACAATATTGAGAAAAGTCAAAATTATGAGATATAAACTCACAATATTGAGAAAAGTCAGAATTATGAGATATAAACTCACAATATTGAAAAAAGTCAGAATTATGAGATATAAACTCACAATATTGAAAAAAGTCCGAATTATGAGATATAAAACTCACAATATTGAGAAAAGTCAGAATTATGAGATATAAACTGACAATATTGAGAAAAGTCAGAATTATGAGATATAAACTCACAATATTGAGAAAAGTCAGAATTATGAGATATAAACTCACAATATTGAGAAAAGTCAGAATTATGAGATATAAACTCACAATATTGAGAAAAGTCAGAATTATGAGATATAAACTCACAATATTGAGAAAAGTCAGAATTATGAGATATAAACTCACAATATTGAGAAAAGTCAAAATTATGAGATTTAAACTCACAATATTGAAAAAAGTCAGAATTATGAGATATAAACTGACAATATTGAGAAAAGTCAAAATTATGAGATATAAACTCACAATATTGAGAAAAGTCAGAATTATGAGATATAAACTCACAATATTGAAAAAAGTCAGAATTATGAGATATAAACTCACAATATTGAGAAAAGTCAGAATTATGAGATATAAACTGAAATATTGAGAAAAGTCAAAATTATGAGATATAAACTGACAATATTGAGAAAAGTCAGAATTATGAGATATAAACTCACAATATTGAGAAAGTCAGAATTATGAGATATAAACTGAAAATATTGAGAAAAGTCAAAATTATGAGATATAAACTGACAATATTGAGAAAAGTCAAAATTATGAGATATAAACTCACAATATTGAGAAAAGTCAGAATTATGAGATATAAACTCACAATATTGAGAAAAGTCAGAATTATGAGATATAAACTCACAATATTGAGAAAAGTCAGAATTATGAGATATAAACTGACAATATTGAGAAAAGTCAAAATTATGAGATATAAACTCACAATATTGAGAAAAGTCAGAATTATGAGATATAAAACTCACAATATTGAAAAAAGTCAGAATTATGAGATATAAACTCACAATATTGAGAAAAGTCAGAATTATGAGATATAAACTCACAATATTGAGAAAAGTCAGAATTATGAGATATAAACTCACATACTAAATTCACAATTGCAAGAAAAAAAGTCAGTATTGCAAGTTTATATCTCCCAATTCTGACTTTATAACTTGTAATTGTGAGTTTAAATCTTGCAATTCTGTGAAAAAGAAGTCAGAATTGTGAAACACAAACTCACAATTATGAGGGAAAAAAAACAAATTGTGAGAAAAAGTCACAGTGACGAGTGAATTATACAATGACTCACAAAACATGAAAACAGTGGAAAACATGAAACTGAACTCGTCTTTTTCAGACGGTCAGAGTCAGAGAATCACCAATCGCTGTTTAAATGACATTAAAACTCAAAGTAATCACTTTGGTAATCTAAAACACTTTTCAGATGGAACTGTAATCTGATCACCACCCATTTCAAATGTAACTGTCATGAAACACAGTCACTCAAATTGTGTATTTTAAATACGTCACTAAGTTACTTGTATTTCGTAACTCCCCAACCCGGGCCATACCTATTTTCTATATAAAACTTACTTGCTGCTGTCCTGTTGATTGTAAACGGGGGGATGATAAGGAGTGAAGTTTACCTAAAACAACAAAAATGAGTGAGATACGATAAACACTACAACAGAATTTTATTTAATGTTATAAAATATGTGGCATAATTTATATCAGGCACCTCCCAGGACACCTTCTCCTCAGGCACAGGGAAGCGTTTGACGGTGCTGTCGGGATACTGAAGCTGACGGGCAAATGTGTGAGGGGCCGATTCTTCATCCGTCTCCTGTCCACTAGATTCACCATCATCTCTGTCAGAGCTTTTACCTGCTGAATGGACAGAGGTCTTCATCTGCTTTTCATAACTTAATGGGAACGTGAACAAAATGTTCTTAGATAGTACATGATAGTACAATCATCTTTTCACAAATAAATCATCAAATGACCAGCGCATGTTAATTTTGTGATAGGTAAATAAATAGGTGAATGTACCTTTAACTTATAAAGACAAACCATGAGAATCCAAAAAGAATCAAAACATCGATTTATATCTTTATATATATATGACTCTGCTTACTCATTAGAGGCGGCTGCATTTTGGATTTGCATCCCTGAGATTTCAGCGCGTCTATAATCCATCGTAAGGCTTTTGCGGACTCTGAGACCTGGCAGAAGACAAGAGCTTCACCGTCTGACACTCACATTTGCTTGAAGAACAAACTGACAGTAAAACAGTATTTATGAGTGTCTTTGGCAGAACCAAACCTGCTCTTCAAGCTTGGAGAGTCGTTTCGCCATAGTGGAAGAAACCATCTCCTGATCCCGCTCCAGCAGTTCTGACATCGCTCCCACCCTGGAAGGAAAACAGACGCGTTTAATCTTCACGTGGGTGTGAAATTATGGAACCATACGCTGAAACTGACTATGACTTTCTGGTGGTTCTTGCCGAAGACTCGCTGATCAACTTCTTGTGCACATCCATCGTAATAGTAATATGTAAGTTAGTGTTATGTTTTAATGCTTAGTTAATATTTGAAACAACCTTTATTCATTAAAATGTTTTGAGATTTAAAGGGTACTTGATTATGATTTCACTTTTTTAACTTTTAGTTAGTGTGTAATGTTGCTGTTTGAGCAGAAACAACATCTGCAAAGTTACGACACTGAAAGTTCAATGCAAAGGGAGATATTTTCTATTACATAAATCGCTGTTTGAGGACTACAACGAGCTTCTGGGTTGGTGACATCACAAACCCTAAAATTTGCATAAACCCCGCCCCTGAGAACACTCAAAAAAGGGGGCGGGCCATGTTGGGCTGCTTTAGAGTTGTTGTGGTCGAGTGTTGTTGATGCCGTCATTTTACACTGGACTGCTTCACAAACGAGGGTCGATTCGAGGAAAAAAGATGAACTTGAAGACGCATGCTAGTGACGAGTTGATCAACTCCACAGCAACTACATCAATTTATCCACTAACCGTTCAGAAACGTCTAAAAGTTGGAACTTCTTCCTGAGTCTCTCCATCAGTTTGAACAATGAACACCGTCTGCGTGAGATTCTCCAGCTTTGTTGTTGTTGTTGAGCTGTTAAAGCTTTTTTTCTGGAAAGGGGGCGGGGAGCAGCAGCTCATTTAAAGGGACGCACACAAAAACGGCGTGTTTTTGCTCCTCACACCCAAATAGAGGCAAATTTGACACTATAATAAATGATCTGTGGAGGATTTTGAGCTGAAACTTTAGACACATTCTGGAGACGCCAGAGACTGATATTACATCTTGTGAAAAGGGGCATAATAGGACTCCTTTAAGAAGAAAATGACAGGCTTTGGTGTTTCTGAATCGATAGTGGTTCTTGTTGATCAACTTTATCATATTTATTCAAAAGTGAAACAACTGTAAGCTCATATTAAGCCACTCCAGCTAACTTTTCAGACCATTCCTCCGCCCTTCCTTACACTCTAGAGTTGATTTAAACATGTTCTCAAATCAAATGCTGTACTCAAACATATGAGCTGTGCTATTTTAGTCTTGTGCTTCTCCGAGTTACTTTTCTGCGGTGTCCTGGATACGATGCTCTACGCTCTGGCTCTCGTCCTGTCGTGTAGATGCCAGATAGTTGTCCTTCATGTAGGCCTCCCATGACAACAGCTCCTCTTCCTCAGTTTGCTCTAGTTCCTGCCCTGGGTAGAACCAGATACTTAAAACAGGGATTGAGACATTCAACACAGTTTTTTTTAGTGATCAAGACATTAATAATGTAAGAAATGTAAGTTCGTGTAGCTCAAACAGTAGAACTGATTTGAACTGATTAAACATAATACTTTTGGATAAAAGCATCTGCAAAATGCATATATGTACTGTAAATGCTGAAGTCATACAACAAAACCGATCTGACTTTCAAATTTGTGAAAAATACACATTAACACACACCAGTGTTAAGGCCCATTCACCCCAAGAATGATAACTAAAAAATGACTAAATAACTTTCAAGTGAAACAAAGCAATAAAGAAGTAAAATCATCAGTAAAATATAGCATTTTATTTCTGATACTTTATTGTGGTTAGTGTCAATTTAATATTTTGCTCAGTTAGACCGCCACCAACAGGCGCAATCCCACTACTTTTTTTATGTGTCCTCAGAGTGTGCCCATAAATAAGTGTGCCAAATTTGGTGAAAATATCTCATTTTGTTCAGAAGTTATAGACATGTATGAGTGCAGTATAGCCATTTTTTGCTATCTCCAGACCAGTAGTTGGCGCTGTGCCGAAACCCAGCATGTAGCCTCAAGTCATGTTCATGATGACATGTACCAATTCTGGTCAGAATATGCTAAAGCGATCATAAATATAGCTTGGCATCCAATTTGGCATGCTCTTCTTCGAATTTGTTTACACGTTATTTGGGAATAGTTGGGTTTATCAAAAAGCTTTTTGATAACTTTTTACAAACAGTCTGTGTTGTATAAAGTGTTATAGAAATAAAGGTGACTATTTAAGATACTGTAAACATGCAGCAGCTAAATAATCAAAACGATCCGTTTTTGATGCTTTGGTCTGACAGACGCTTTCTCTCTAAATGAGTGCTTCTTGGCCGGAATAAAATGGACCAGACTTGATGCTCATAGTCTGATCTAGGCTAAAGAATGTCAGTAATGTACTGTGTGTTTTCAGGAAACGAGGTTTTGTGCCAGCACTCACTGAAGTGTTTGTGTCTCTGTGGAGGGTAGCGCAGAAACACTCCTGTGATGAAGAGGACGAGATGACTGAGGAGGATGAAGGGTGGAGGAAGGGCAGGTCGACTGTGGTACTCCTTAATCAGCTCGTAACGCTGGAACTTCCAGATGGTGTCCGTGTTGTCTTGAACCTCCTGGAACGTGTAGCTGTGATGCACAATGATAGAGTTTAAAGCGCTGAAATTCACTGTAAGATTTTATCATGCCTCTTCTACAATATTGTACAGGAAATATTTAGCAAATGACAAAAGATACAATGTGAGGATTATAAAGAAATAAATATCGGCTCTGTTTCAAAGTCTAGTGAGCTGTGAGTCAAGTCCCCCATAAGATGCACTCCTTACAGTAGATACAGAGTCGCTGCCTACAAAGAGTGCATGTGGACTGTAGGCATCAAGTCAGCTCATTAGGTTTTGGACAGAGTCACCTCTCTGTTTACTCACTTAAAGATGGCGATGAGGAGATTGAGCAGCAAAATGTTGGCGAAAAGCAGATAGATACACAGCATGATGATGGTCAGCCATTCTGGGAAACACCGGCATGTCATCGGCGTTCAGCATGGGGCATTTCGGCTTCAGAGGATCGGAGCCGTTCACACTACAGCTGCTTATGTCAAACTGAGTGTCTGGTGTACAAAACAGAGAAATGTTTATTAGCTATCCGATTAGTCTTTCATTATTAAAACAACGGTAACACTATCACATTATTAAAATCAAAAGTTTTATTTGTTTGCATTAGTTAATGCACTGAACTAACATAAATATGAAAATTTTTATTAAGTAACATTAACAAAGGTTAATAAATGCTGTAAGAATATGTTGATCATAGTTGTCAGTTAATGCATGAACTAATGTTATCAAATGAGAATTATTGTATTGTACATTAATACATTAATAACTTTAATTTTAACTTGTCTCTCTATATATATATATATATATATATATATATATATATATATATATATATAGACAAGTTAAAATTAAAGTTATTAATGTATTAATGTAGAGTTATTAAAATATTATTTCAATTCAAATACGCATATGCAAATATTATGTTTGTCATTATAAAATACTGCATATGCAATTATTAAAATATTATTTCAATTCAAATATGCATATGCAAATATTGTATTGCATATTATAAACTGAATTGCATATTTAAATTTCAACAAATATATAAGTTATTTGACAGTGTCGGGAGACTCAGTGCTTCTTCACCAGGAATTTGACAATCAAACATTTTAAAAAGTATCTAATAATAATATAGCTCATAGTAGATGTCTTCAATATTCATATGTTAATGCAAAAAATAAAAATAATAATATTAATCATAGTCAATCTAAGAGTAAACTGACAGTCTATATTAGTGGGGACGTTGCCAAATATGATGAGGTAGGGCTCATAGACAGCTCCACGTATGATCCAGTTCAGTCTCTCTTCATTTTGAATCAAAATGCCCTGTTTCGCCACGCCGTACGCCACCACCCAGATACTGAGCAGAAACATGAAGAAGAACAAATCCATCATCTGCAAAGAGAAAGAGAGAATATGAGAGGACATAAAAGCTGTACATTCATAGCTTAGTCTGTCTGCATTTACTTTTATGCAAAAACATTTTGTACACTGTGAGAGGAAGAATAAGAGCTCATGTCATTCATTATTTTAATATTTAATTGTTTTCCTCCTTAGTTCCAGTATAGTACAGTGCAGTGAACTTTTCCCTTTCAAAAGACCAAGAAGCATTCGATTCCTCATGGCATGAGTCCCGTTTACATGACACTGTTTTCAACTAAAAACAGTGTTGAGAGTCTGGAGAGTGACTAAAAATCACTCTCCAGAGCCTTCTCGTTCTCTGCTCCCTGCTGGTGGAATGATCTCCCTACTTTCATCAGGAACGCAGAATCCCTGGCAATATTTAAGAGACAGCTGAAAATCATCTCTTCCGTGAACACTTGATCCTCCCTCATAAAAAAAAACAAACAAACAAAAAACAAACCTATCCTTCCCTTTTCCCTTCCTCCTCTAGCTTATGGTACTGAGCAATGTATGAAACTTGTATTGTGAGCACTTCCTGTGTTATTTGCCAATTCATGAAGAATCGCTTGTTTGTTTTCCTCACTTGTAAGTCGCTTTGGATAAAAGCGTCTGCGAAATGACTAAATGTAAATGTAAATGTAAATGTAAATGTAAATGGATGGATGGATGGATGGATGAGAGAGGAATGAATGGATGGATGGATGGAGAGAGGAATGGATGGATGGATGGAGAAAGGAATGGATGGATGGATGGATGGAGAGAGGAATGGATGGAGAAAGGAATGGATGGATGGATGGATGGATGGATGGAAGCATGAAAAGATGAAAGAATGGAGAGAGGAATGGATTAATAGGTAGATGGAAGGAGGAACGGATAATTGGATGCATGGAAGGAGAGATGGATGGGTGAATGGATGGATTGATGGAGAAAGGAATGAATGGATGGATGGAGAGATGGATGAATGGATGGATGGATGGAAGCATGGATGGATGGATGGAGAGATGGATGAATGGATGGATGGATGGAAGTATGGATGGAGAGAGGAATGGACTCTCATCAGGAACGCAGAATCCCTGGCAATATTCAAGAGACAGCTGAAAACTCATCTCTTCCGTGAACACTTGATCCCCTCATAAAAAAAAAAAAACCCTATCCTTCCCTTTTCCCTTCCTCCTCTAGCTTATGGTACTGAGCAATGTATGAAACCTGTATTGTGAGCACTTCCTGTGTTATTTGCCAATTCATGAAGAATCGCTTGTTTGTTTTCCTCACTTGTAAGTCGCTTTGGATAAAAGCGTCTGCTAAATGACTAAATGTAAATGTAAATGGATGGATGGATGGATGGATGGATGAGAGAGGAATGAATGGATGGATGGATGGAGAGAGGAATGGATGGATGGATGGAGAAAGGAATGGATGGATGGATGGAGAGAGGAATGGATGGATGGATGGAGAAAGGAATGGATGGATGAATGGATGGAGAAAGGAATGGATGGATGGATGGATGGAGAGAGGAATGGATGGATGGATGGATGGAGAAAGGAATGGATGGATGGATGGATGGAAGCATGGATGGAGAGAGGAATGGATGGATGGATGGAGAGATGGATGAATGGATGGATGGATGGAAGCATGGATGGAGAGAGGAATGGATGGATGGATGGAGAGATGGATGAATGGATGGATGGATGGAAGCATGGATGGAGAGAGGAATGGACTCTCATCAGGAACGCAGAATCCCTGGCAATATTCAAGAGACAGCTGAAAACTCATCTCTTCCGTGAACACTTGATCCCCTCATAAAAAAAACCCTATCCTTCCCTTTTCCCTTCCTACTCTAGCTTATGGTACTGAGCAATGTATGAAACTTGTATTGTGAGCACTTCCTGTGTTATTTGCCAATTCATGAAGAATCGCTTGTTTGTTTTCCTCACTTGTAAGTCGCTTTGGATAAAAGCGTCTGCTAAATGACTAAATGTAAATGTAAATGGATGGATGAGAGAGGAATGAATGGATGGATGGATGAAAGAGGAATGAATGGATGGATGGAAGGAGAGAGGAATGGATGGATGGATGGAGAAAGGAATGGATGGATGGATGGAGAGAGGAATGGATGGATGGATGGAGAAAGGAATGGATGGATGGATGGATGGATGGATGGAGAAAGGAATGGATGGATGGATGGATGGAGAAAGGAATGGATGGATGGATGGAGAGAGGAATGGATGGATGGATGGAGAAAGGAATGGATGGATGGATGGATGGATGGATGGAGAAAGGAATGGATGGATGGAGAGAGGAATGGATGGATGGATGGATGGAGAAAGGAATGGATGGATGGATGGATGGATGGAAGCATGGAAAGATGAAAGAATGGAGAGAGGAATGGATTAATAGGTAGATGGAAGGAGGAACGGATAATTGGATGCATGGAAGGAGAGATGGATGGGTGAATGGATGGATTGATGGAGAAAGGAATGGATGGATGGATGGAGAGATGGATGAATGGATGGATGGATGGAAGCATGGATGGAGAGAGGAATGGACTCTCATCAGGAACGCAGAATCCCTGGCAATATTCAAGAGACAGCTGAAAACTCATCTCTTCCGTGAACACTTGATCCCCTCATTAAAAAAAACAAAACCCTTTTCTTCCCTTTTCCCTTCCTCCTCTAGCTTATGGTACTGAGCAATGTATGAAACTTGTATTGTGAGCACTTCCTGTGTTATTTGCCAATTCATGAAGAATCGCTTGTTTGTTTTCCTCACTTGTAAGTCGCTTTGGATAAAAGCGTCTGCTAAATGACTAAATGTAAATGTAAATGGATGGATGAGAGAGGAATGAATGGATGGATGGATGAGAGAGGAATGAATGGATGGATGGATGGAGAGAGGAATGGATGGATGGATGGAGAAAGGAACGGATGGATGGATGGAGAGAGGAATGGATGGATGGATGGAGAAAGGAATGGATGGATGGATGGATGGATGGAGAGAGTAATGGATGGATGGATGGATGGAGAAAGGAATGGATGGATGGATGGATGGATGGATGGATGGATGGAAGCATGGAAAGATGAAAGAATGGAGAGAGGAATGGATTAATAGGTAGATGGAAGGAGGAACGGATAATTGGATGCATGGAAGGAGAGATGGATGGGTGAATGGATGGATTGATGGAGAAAGGAATGGATGGATGGATGGATGGAAGCATGGATGGAGAGAGGAATGGATGGATGGATGGAGAGATGGATGAATGGATGGATGGATGGAAGCATGGATGGAGAGAGGAATGGATGGATGGATGGAGAGATGGATGAATGGATGGATGGATGGAAGCATGGATGGAGAGAGGAATGGACTCTCATCAGGAACGCAGAATCCCTGGCAATATTCAAGAGACAGCTGAAAACTCATCTCTTCCGTGAACACTTGATCCCCTCATAAAAAAAACCCTATCCTTCCCTTTTCCCTTCCTACTCTAGCTTATGGTACTGAGCAATGTATGAAACTTGTATTGTGAGCACTTCCTGTGTTATTTGCCAATTCATGAAGAATCGCTTGTTTGTTTTCCTCACTTGTAAGTCGCTTTGGATAAAAGCGTCTGCGAAATGACTAAATGTAAATGTAAATGTAAATGTAAATGTAAATGGATGGATGGATGGATGGATGAGAGAGGAATGAATGGATGGATGGATGGAGAGAGGAATGGATGGATGGATGGAGAAAGGAATGGATGGATGGATGGATGGAGAGAGGAATGGATGGAGAAAGGAATGGATGGATGGATGGATGGATGGATGGATGGATGGAAGCATGAAAAGATGAAAGAATGGAGAGAGGAATGGATTAATAGGTAGATGGAAGGAGGAACGGATAATTGGATGCATGGAAGGAGAGATGGATGGGTGAATGGATGGATTGATGGAGAAAGGAATGGATGGATGGATGGAGAGATGGATGAATGGATGGATGGATGGAAGCATGGATGGATGGATGGAGAGATGGATGAATGGATGGATGGATGGAAGTATGGATGGAGAGAGGAATGGACTCTCATCAGGAACGCAGAATCCCTGGCAATATTCAAGAGACAGCTGAAAACTCATCTCTTCCGTGAACACTTGATCCCCTCATAAAAAAAAAAACCCCTATCCTTCCCTTTTCCCTTCCTCCTCTAGCTTATGGTACTGAGCAATGTATGAAACTTGTATTGTGAGCACTTCCTGTGTTATTTGCCAATTCATGAAGAATCGCTTGTTTGTTTTCCTCACTTGTAAGCCGCTTTGGATAAAAGCGTCTGCTAAATGACTAAATGTAAATGTAAATGGATGGATGGATGGATGGATGGATGAGAGAGGAATGAATGGATGGATGGATGGAGAGAGGAATGGATGGATGGATGGAGAAAGGAATGGATGGATGGATGGAGAGAGGAATGGATGGATGGATGGATGGAGAAAGGAATGGATGGATGAATGGATGGAGAAAGGAATGGATGGATGGATGGATGGAGAGAGGAATGGATGGATGGATGGATGGAGAAAGGAATGGATGGATGGATGGATGGAAGCATGGATGGAGAGAGGAATGGATGGATGGATGGAGAGATGGATGAATGGATGGATGGATGGAAGCATGGATGGAGAGAGGAATGGATGGATGGATGGAGAGATGGATGAATGGATGGATGGATGGAAGCATGGATGGAGAGAGGAATGGACTCTCATCAGGAACGCAGAATCCCTGGCAATATTCAAGAGACAGCTGAAAACTCATCTCTTCCGTGAACACTTGATCCCCTCATAAAAAAAACCCTATCCTTCCCTTTTCCCTTCCTACTCTAGCTTATGGTACTGAGCAATGTATGAAACTTGTATTGTGAGCACTTCCTGTGTTATTTGCCAATTCATGAAGAATCGCTTGTTTGTTTTCCTCACTTGTAAGTCGCTTTGGATAAAAGCGTCTGCTAAATGACTAAATGTAAATGTAAATGGATGGATGAGAGAGGAATGAATGGATGGATGGATGAAAGAGGAATGAATGGATGGATGGAAGGAGAGAGGAATGGATGGATGGATGGAGAAAGGAATGGATGGATGGATGGAGAGAGGAATGGATGGATGGATGGAGAAAGGAATGGATGGATGGATGGATGGATGGAGAGAGTAATGGATGGATGGATGGATGGAGAAAGGAATGGATGGATGGATGGATGGATGGATGGATGGATGGATGGAAGCATGGAAAGATGAAAGAATGGAGAGAGGAATGGATTAATAGGTAGATGGAAGGAGGAACGGATAATTGGATGCATGGAAGGAGAGATGGATGGGTGAATGGATGGATTGATGGAGAAAGGAATGGATGGATGGATGGAGAGATGGATGAATGGATGGATGGATGGAAGCATGGATGGAGAGAG
>CM074281.1:2706159-3051159 GCA_037194245.1 Opsariichthys bidens | reverse complement strand
CCTGGCGGCTGCTTGTGTTGATAAATGGCATGCAATTAATTTTAAAACGTATTGTATGATGGAGAAAATTCAGTATTAATGTTACTAAAAATAAATATGATTATTCTATGTTAGCTAATGTTACTTGACCAAATAGTAAATGTGATATAAAGATAAATGTATCAAAACAGACGTCTAATAAAACATGTAATATATAAAAGCGTTTCAACAAAATAAAACCGGAAACCGGACTCACTCACACGTCCCGGATCCTGGATAAAATAGCAATTTTACACGATTTAAAAATAGTTGGAAATATTGTAAGTACTCAACAAAGTATATAACACTGACCTAGTGGTTTTTGGATATTTTACTGCAAAAATCTTACATATTGCATCTTTAAACATAAAAATAAGTTGTATGATGACACGATAACATTAGTTTGATGCAATAATTTAGGGCATTCCCTCAAATGCAGTCTTCACTCATTAATCTGAATGTGGCCTGGATGTTTGTGAATCAACAAACCGAAAATGCCGTTTGATCTTGGCATCGGAGTTTCCGGCAAAGACCGAATCCATCGCAAGCTTCTGCTGCTCCGTCCTCTCAGCCTGTCTCTGGATGTCTTCATCACGTCTGCCATTAAAGGACAAATGATGGGATAATACTCATTTTTGGGTAAACTACTCCTTTAAAGGTTAAAACATTGGCATTGTTTGTGGTTAAAGTACTTTTTGCAGAGTGCAACGCTGCCATCTGATGGTGTGAGCATGCAATGACTCACACATGATTTCAACACAAAAGGTTTAATCATGGAAAAACTGTAGCTTCTACCTGAAGGACAGGAAGCCGGTGTATATCAGAGGAAAGAAGATCATGCAGAGAAGGATTTTCCAGTGCGGATTCTCCACTGACAGCTCTCCACACCAGATCTGAGTGAGCAGGGCCTGACGGAGACAACGACAGGGCTGAGCCACACACAAACCGTACGCTGGTTTGAAGGAATAACACCGGAAATAACAGTTTTCCCAGGAAAAGGAACACTTATGTTACTGATTACATGACTGACTCACCTACACATTCATTCTCATGCGATAAACGTGTGACATTTTAAGCTTAACTAATAGACTTGACTGCAAAAAAGATACATTTGCAATCACAAAAGAACTTTTTAATGTTATATAAAAAATAATCCCATAAATAGTATACAATAAATATATATATATATATATATATATATATAGTTATTATTAATATTATCATTATATAAATTATTGTTTTATCTATGGGATATAATAAAAATATATTATGTAATAATAGTAATAATCTATTATAATAATAATAATAATAGATATATGTAATATTATAATTAATAAGATTTCTTTAATAATATTTATTATTGTGTCAAAAAAAGTAAAAAAAAAAAAATCGCTATGCATATTGGTTAGGAAATAATAATAATAATAATAATAATAATTTGCATCCAATAAATATCCATATAAATATAACTCCATAAATAACAAAAACAACAATGTGCATAAATAATAATAATATTAGTTATTATCAATGCACTATAATCTTAATCAATTTGTAATATTCGTAATAAACTGATTTTTAATAATGTAAATATTTTTTATTATTGTGTAAAAATTAGAAATTTAAAAAAAAATATTTTGCTTATTGGTTATTGAATACTTAAACATAATAAATAAAATAAAAGTGTTTTATAATACATTTCTTTACATTGTAAATTACATTTAGTCATTTATGTTCTTTATTAATATAAATATTTTTTTATTATTGTGTAATAATTAGAAATAAAAAAATATTTTGCATATTGGTTATTGAATACTTAAACATAATAAATAAAATAAAATTGTTTTATATTATATTTCTTTATATTAAAAATTACATTTAGTCATTTATGTTCTTTAATAATCTAAATATTTTTTATTATTGTGTAAAAATTAGAAATAAAAAAAATATTTTGCATATTGGTTATTGAATACTTAAACATAATAAATAAAATAAAATTGTTTTATAATACATTTCTTTATATTGTAAATTACATTTAGTCATTTATATTCTTTAATAATCTAAATATTTTTTTATTATTGTTTAAAAATTAGAAATAAAAAAATTATTTTGCATATTGGTTATTGAATACTTAAACATAATAAAATAAAATTGTTTTATAATACATTTCTTTACATTGTAAATTACATTTAGTCATTTATGTTCTTTAATAATGTAAATATTTTTTATTATTGTGTAATTATTAGAAATAAAAAAATATTTTGCATATTGGTTATTGAATACTTAAACATAATAAATAAAATAAAATTGTTTTATAATACATTTCTTTACATTGTAAATTACATTAAGTCATTTATGTTCTTTAATAATCTAAATATTTTTTATTATTGTGTAATTATTAGAAATAAAAGAATATTTTGCATATTAGTTATTGAATACTTAAACATAATAAATAAAATTGTTTTATATTATATTTCTTTATATTTTAAATGATACTGTATTATACGGAAGAGGACGAGGCCAAGCAATAATTAAAAAATAAAACCATCTCGAGATTTAAAGTCATTACATTTTGAGGAAAATGTTTAAATAAAATGTCGAGAACGATCTTGAGAATAAAGATTTATTCTCTTACATTTTTCTCGAGTTTAATCTCGGATTATAATGATTTGGTTTTATTTTTTTTTATTATTTCTTGGCCTTAATCCTGTTCTGCAATATTATGTTTGATATTATGCTGAAATACTTTCTCCTATCCAAGTGTTGCCGAATCAGACACGCCGTTGATCTTTGCATGACAGCGGGTTTGTTCACCTGGACTCCTGAGTGAGCGATGAAGCTCTTATCATCGGCCTCGAGCGCGAGCCACAGGCAGGTGCTCCTGCCCCACGACGGAGAGATGCGGATCAGCAGCTTCTGCGCTCGCTGCGCGTCCCAGCTGTGGCACTCGCTGAACACACCTGGGGCGGGAAGTCACGAGGTTAAAGGTCACAGCTCAGATGGAAGGATTTGAGGTGATGTTTGTTGCGTCATACCGATGGCTTGTTTCTCGTAGTGGTTGGCGAGTTCTCTCATTTCCTTTGCCTCTTCGCTGTCATCCTCACCGCTCTCCAGCGCCAGTTTCCTCAGGATCTTACTGGCTGCCAGAGCGGCTGCGATACAGTCTCTGCACTGCACACACACACACACACACACACACACACACACACACGATTCACTCTGAGAATCAGAATTATAAAATTTATGCAATCATATCCGTATTTACCAGTATTTGTACTAATAGACTAATAAATTAATGCAAACTACAACCAATAAATATATAACACACTATCATTTATACGATGTAGTCAAAAAATGTCGAACAGAAGCCTTTAATAAAATGCAAAATACTGGAAACGTTCAATTGCAATTCATAAAACAAGTTTAATGGAGCGTTACAAACATAACAAATAATCTGTATATATAATAACAAAATATTTCACTATAAATTTCACTGAGCTACTCAAATGAACCAGTGCACTGTTTGTTTTTTTAACCAGTTTGATTCACTTAAACGGCAATATACTTCATATGTCCATCAGAACAAATAAAATAAAATAAAATAAAATATAAAAAAAAAAATAATAAATAAAATAAAATAAAATAAAATGAACTAAAATATAAAAAAATAAAATAAAATAAATAAAATGAAATAAAATAAAATAAACTATTTAAAAAATGAAATAAAATAAATAAAATATAATAAAATAAAATAAATAAAATATAAAAAATAAAATAAAAGGTTAAAAAATAAATAAATAAAATAAAATAAAAATTACATAATTATTAGATTAAAAATGCTGCCTTGGTTAAAAATGACAAATGAAACAAACTGAAAGTTTGAAGAATTAAAATGACTAAAACTGAAATAAAAAAGAAATTCAACAATAGAACTATTTAAAAATGTAAGCAATATTAGAAATATAAAAAAAACAAAAATGAACAAACATAAAAATAAACATGAAAATAAATGCTAATTCAAAATCAATTAATACTATAATAGTTCATTTTAATCATCAAATGTTTTTCACAGAGCAGAGTAAGAATTTTACTATTACTCCCTACAAAAATGTATACATTTAAAGGCACAATATGTAAGAATTTTGGACTAAAATTTCCAAAAACCACTAGAACAATGTTATGTATTTTGTTGACTTGATGTACTTGCATCATCCCAAATGTTTCCAAGAATGTTTAAATCCAGCAGTTTTAATCATGACATCATTCCCACGTTAACTTGGATTTTTTGTAGAATCCATGGAAACACCAAAGACGTGTTATTAGACGAAACATTCATCGACAGAAAGCTAACCGTGTTATATAACTCAACACAGAAAGTCTTTAAATCTAGTTTGACCACGTCTAATATGGATCGATCTTATATAGGTATTTCACAGCTTCTGTGTTTCTACCACCAAATAAAGCAGGTGAATATAATCCGTACCTGTTCCCAGCCGATCTCTGCCAGTTCTCTGTTATTCTGTACAACAGCCCAAAGGAAGAGATCCCGTCCCGGGTCCCAAACCGTGTCCGCGGCCGGCTCTTCTCCGGAACACGGCAGCTCCACCGGCCCTTTGGACGGCACCTGACAGTCAAACCAGAATGAAAGCTTTATAGTTTGATGGTTTTATTTACTGAAGATTCTCTCTAAACATTTTTTCATCACAAAAATAATTAGTATTAAATAAAAATATTATGGAGCCTCCTTTAGGATCTTTGAGGTTTTTTGCATTGTGACAATATTTTGAAACGTTTCTTATCATTACCAATTCAACATCAATATTTTTCTTGTTTTACAGTAAAAATAACATCCTTAAAACTACAAACCAGCAAAAAACAAGTAAAAAAAGAAGACGATTTTTGACGCAGAAAAACATTCTTTGTGTTGACTATTGAAAATATTAAAAAAAGTTTGCAAATGTTTCCTTGGCAACTAACTGAAGTAACATAAGTTCAAAATTAATTATTACAATTGCTTAAATTAAATTAATTAAAATAAATAAATAAAAGCTGTTTTAAAATGACAGTCGTTTTCAGTGTTGTTACTGTTGACTAATATGATTGAAAATTGTTTTTGTGAATTGAAATGAAGCTAAAATAAAATAAAATATAAATACTGTATATTAGATGAAAAATTTACAAAAAACACAACAGAAATGAGAAATGTTGCCTTGGCAAATAATCGAAACAAATTAAGTATCGGTACTAAAACTACGAAAACTAAAACTGAATAAATAAAAATTAAAATATATATATATTTAAATATATAAATATTTAAAATATAAAAATGTAAAAAAATATTTTAAAAAAAATATAATATAAAAAATAAAAATATTTTTACATGTATATTATATATATATATATTATATATTTAAATATATATATATATATATATATATATATATATATATATATAGATATTATATTTAAATATATATACATATATATATAATATAAAATATAAAAAATATATAAAAATATAAATATTTTAAAAAAATGATCAAAATCACATTTAATTTTTTTTTTAAAAATATATCAAAACATTAATAAATACTATAATATTATATAAATAATTCTGCACTTTATTGTGGGGGAAAAAAAAAACAAAATTTTAATTTATTAGTATTTATAAAACATGAGGTGTTTGTTGTCGTCAAACTTGCCGTTAAACGGACATCGTCTTTCGTTGTCTTGTAGCGTGAAGCGACGTATAACGGTTGAGTGAAACTTCCCAGCAGGTGGCGCACTTCTTCGGACACGTGACTCAAGCAAATCTTTCCGCTTCCAGAGGTCGGCGCTTGACCCCTGCGGATTTTGCCACCCTGGACCCGTTTCGCAAGCTTGCGCAGAAAGAAGCAGGTGGGTAGGTGGGCGTAGAGCTTACAGAGCGTGTCCTCGTGTTCCAGAAACTTCCGCACACACACTCCATTCTCCAGCAACAGTCGCACAAACTCGGGTTTGTCGCCCACCAGCGCAGAAAACATGGCCGGATGCAGATCGCAGGACTGAGACGGGAAAGACATCAACAAATTGATTTATATTTTTTGGAATGTCTCTGTAATTCTCACAGCGTGATTTTTGCCCACCGTCCACTGGCTCTCCTCGGTGAAGATCTCGCTCTCTGCGATGTCGACCCGGTTCCAGGCCACCGCGAGCTCCAGCTGTCTCTCCCAGGACTGTCGGCCGGCATGTTCATCACTCCTGGAGGCTGAGGAGGAATACCACACCTTTATCCGGCTGGGTTTCGACAATTCACTTTGTCTTTTGCGTCTCTCCTCCTGAACGAGGAGGGGGAAAAATGTCCCTGACCCACCAATTCTAAGAAACATCTCAAGTCTTTAGTTTTATAAACTGTACTAACCTAAACCAAACTAAACTAAAATAAAGAAATGTAGCCTTGATTGAAAGGAAGAAATGCTGCCTTATATGCAGTGCCGTTATTGGTAACAAAAACAATTTTAAATTTAAAATGAACAAAATTGTAAAAATTGTTGACAAAAAAAATATTTAAAAATGTTTTCGGTAACTAAACTAAACTAAACTAAATGAAAATAATACAAAACAAAAAATAAATAAAATTAAATTAAATACGAAAGGTTGCCTTATATTACAATATTATAAATATTAATAAATATTAGTAAAATAAAATAAAATAAAATAAAATAAAATAAAATGTTTGCCTGTTGTGCCGTGCTGCTATTGTTAACTAAAACAAAAAAAATATTTAAAAATATTTTCGGTAACTACACTAAAATAAACGAAAAATGAAATAAAACATAAATAAATAAAATAAAATAAAAAATGTTGCCTTATATTACAAATATTATAAATATTAATAAATATTAGTAAAATAAAATAAAATAAAATGTTTGCCTGATGTGCAGTGCTGCTATTGTTAACTAAAACCAAAATAATATTTAAAAATATTGGTCCACTATTTAAAATAAAATAAAATAAAATAAAATAAAATAAAATAAAATAAAATAAAATAAAATAAAATAAAATAAAATAAAATAAAATAAAATAAAATGAAATAAAATAAAATAAAATAAAATGAAATAAAATTAAATTAAATGTTTGCCTGATGTGCAGTGCTGCTATTGTTAACTAAAACAAAAAAATATTTTCGGTAACTACACTAAAATAAATGAAAAATAAAATAAAACATAAATAAATAATATAAAATAAGAAATGTTGCCTTATACTACAAATATTATAAATATTAATAAATATTAGTAAAATAAAATAAAATAAAATAAAATAAAATAAAATAAAATAAAATAAAAAATTAAATTAAATTAAATTAAATTAAATTAAATTAAATTAAATTAAATTAAATTAATTAAATTAAATTAAATTAAATTAAATTAAAATTAAATTAAATTAAATTAAATTAAATTAAATTAAATTAAATTAAATTAAATTAAATTAAATTAAATTAAATGTTTGCCTGATGTGCCATGCTGCTATTGTTAACTAAAACAAAAATATTTAAAAATGTTTTCGGTAACTACACTAAAATAAATGAAAAATAAAATAAAACATAAATAAATAAAATAAAGTAAAAAATGTTGCCTTATATTACAAATATTATAAATATTAATAAATATTAGTAAAATAAAATAAAATAAAATGTTTGCCTGATGTGCCGTGCTGCTATTTTTTTTTAACTAAAAAAACAAAAAAGTAAAAATGTTTTTGGTAACTTAAATAAAAAACTAAATAAAATTAAAAATTAGAAATGTTGCCTTATATTAGCAATATAACAATATAAACATGACAAATGCACATAACAAAATTAACTAAAACTAAAATAAAAACAAATTAAAAGATACTATAATAGCAGTAGTATATAAACAACACTGCTGCAGGACGATCATTTAACTTTAGCGATTTTCTTGAGTCATACTCATCCAAAAGAAAGTAAATGAGGCTTTACTCGAATCAAAAGATCCTTTTTATGTGGCTTTCATTCAAAAATAACTAGTTTTTATGTGGTATCTTCGAATTTCGCACAGGGCGGATGGTTATAAAACAGCTTAACAACCCCTGATCACCTTCACTTTTACAGCATGGAGAAAAAACTGTGTGGGTCAGAAGACAAGTCATAAGCGAGATTGTGAGCGCACATATTATTCCACATTAAATAGAGCTACGCAAAAAACCTCTTCAGCATTTAAGATATGCGTCATCCATCAATATACCGTAATATAAAAGCTAATAGCTTCTGCAGTCAGAGACTCTCAAGGGAGGATAAATGTGCTCAAGTGAGTCTGAGCCAAATACAAACCCCTTTCCTTCTAGAAACCATCAGGCCAAAGCAGTAAACAACTCTTAAGTCACTTGAGAAAATGTAAAGAATAATGTCGACGGGCTCTCGATCACAGTCAACATTACAGCTATTGATCCACTCATAACAGTGTAGGCGCCATTAGTTATCCACCTATTTCCAGCATGATCCAATTACCCTCTGCCTGGAAATGTGAATTTAAGTCTTCAGTTTCCAGATGTGATCACGTGCCGTCTGAAAAGTGATCATACCTTTCAGCAGAGCCTGCAGAATGGCGACGTCAACATCATAGTTTTTGTCCTCGTCGATACGAAACACAGTCAGCAAATGAGGCATCCGGATAATGTCCTGAATCTACAAGACCAAAATAGATACATCTTGTAGATCACTTATATTTCATAAACTATATATAAATGAGAAGTCATGCGCTCTCATGCCACACATCATGTTCTCACGAGGTTCATTCATGTTTATCAAATAAACATGAATGAACATCAGAAGGAATGTTGTTTCACGACGTGAATAAGCACAATTTTTCAAGTTCAAGTTCACCAACGTTAATCTACTAACTCCCCTGACGGTTATGATTGGTCAGATCGCCTGTCAATCAAACTGCCGGCGAAGGATCAATTATAAAAGTGATCAGGGAGACCAAACCATAAGTCGTAGAGACTTGTAAATATTAAATATTATATTATTATATTAAATATTATAAATATTAAGAAAATTAGTAAAATTAGTAAAATGAAATAAAATGTTTGCCTGATGTGCCGTGCTGCTATTGTTAACTAAAACAAAAAGAATATTTAAAATTGTTTTCGGTAACTACACTAAAATAAACGAAAAATAAAATAAAACATAAATAAATAAAATAAAATAAGAAATGTTGCCTTATACTACAAATATTATAAATATTAATAAATATTAGTAAAATAAAATAAAATAAAATAAAATAAAATAAAATAAAATTAAATTAAATTAAATTAAATATTTGCCTGATGTGCCGTGCTGCTATTGTTTTATAACTAAAAAAACAAAAAAGTAAAAGACTTTAGAAAGTAAGAAACTTTGAGTGCTGGTAGTACTCACACCGTCTACAACGTCACCTAAGTTCACCCCAATCAGTCTGAAGGGGGCGCTACAGCGGTCAAAAGTATGTTTCGTAACTCCTAAACCACTAGACCTAGGCTAAAGTGTCTAATATTGTTAGAATCCTTGGAGAATCCGCAAGATTTTTGGTATTTTAGATTTTTTGAAAAACCTACTTTTGCGAACTAGTCCTAGGACCTGATCGGAATCAATCCAGTGCATGAGTGAAAGAGATATTTTCAACCAACTCATGTGTATGCTTTTGTCCATTACCTTCTTGGTCCACTCAATGACCTGCACCTCAGTAAAGCTTTTGTACTCTTGTACAAAAAACCTCTTCAAGAGCTGGCTGATAAGGACCAGAGTGACCTTTGACACCGGGAGGGCCGCCACCTGAGCAATGACGTCCGCCAGTCGTCCAGATCCCTCCAGCACGACACACGGCGTGCTGTTCAGCATTGAATTGTAGATTGTCTGTGAATAAATATGCGAACTTGGATTAACGAAAGAACATTGATGATCTACAAAACTGATGACTTTAAAATCTCACGTTTAGAGTTCCTGGACCGCCATCCAGAACCACACAGACCACCGGTATCTTCACGCCACTCTCTGATGGAGACAGTTTCAACACTGATAATAAGCATAAATGTTTCTTGAGCAGCAAATCATCATATCAGAATGATTTCTGAAGGATCATGTGACACTGAAGACTGGAGTAATGATGCTGAAAATTCAGCTTTCATCACTGGATATAAATTACATTTTACTATATATTCACATAGAAAACAGTCGTTTGAAATTGTAAAATTATTTCAGAATTTTTACTGTATTTTTGATACAGTCTTGATGAGAGACTTCTTTCAAAAACATTAAATGAATCATACCTACTCCAAACTTATACAGATGGTTATTGTACTACTGTACTGTACAATCATTAATCATCACACTGCAAATCTATATTTGATCTATGGCGTGTCATATAATTACTATATAATTACTACTGTGATTAAAAAAAACAAATTATATTAAATTATGTGTAATCTTATGAAGCTGCACCTCTGTTGCCCAGTGATTGTTGAGAGATTAGTCTCTCCAGCCGGGCCCGCAGCTCTATTTCGACTCCATAATGTCCATGCGTGCCATCGTCCACGAGCAGGAAGTGAGTATGATTGATGTCGAGACAGGAGAGACGCCCCTGGCCCTGCTCATCCAGAGAGTAGTACGCAGGGAAACAGCCCTAAAACAGAAAGAAGTCAAGACCTGTCACATGTTTGGTCTGTCTCCTGTGCTTCATTGTGCTCTTGGTTCAGTCCTGCGACCTAGATTTCCCCTGTCGGTCTAATTATTTAATTAGTTTTCACCTGTGCCCTGTTTAGTCACTCATGGCATGTTATGTGACAGAAAAACTAAATACCCAGCGTGGGCTCGCCAGCTGTGCTACTGCTTTACCACTGCTGAATGAGCGCACAAAGGCTCGCCTGCCAGGTGTGAGTCCTCAGGGATCATTCGTAGAGTTTGGTGAGTGAGTCACAATTCACTGTCTGGATGAACTCATCAGTCCCGTTCTGACTCCAGCACCGCCAGAGTCCAGGGAGTGAACCGACGGAGATTTTGCAAGCGCCCACCGCAGAGCGTGCAGCCACGACCCAAGACCAAGGACAAGGTCAGATGGTACCATCGCGCACTTCACAGCAAGGTTCTGACCAGGTGTGACCAGCGCCGGCAGAGTCCAGGGAGTGAACCGACGGAGATTTTGCAAGCGCCCACCGCAGAGCGTGCAGCCATGATGGACAAGCCAAGACCGAGGACAAGGTCAGATGGTACCATCGCCCACTTCACAGCAAGGTTCTGACCAGGTGTGACCAGCGCCGGCAGAGTCCAGGGAGTGAACTGACAGAGATTTTGCAAGCGCCCACCGCAGAGCGTGCAGCCACGAGCCAAGACCAAGGACAAGGTCAGATGGTACCATCGCGCACTTCACAGCAAGGTTCTGACCAGGTGTGACCAGCGCCGCCAGAGTCCAGGGAGTGAACCGACGGAGATTTTGCAAGTGCCCACCGCAGAGCGTGCAGCCATGATGGACGAGCCAAGACCGAGGAAAAGGTCACATGGTACCATCGCCCACTTCACAGCACGGTTCTGACCAGGTGTGACCAGCGCCGCCAGAGTCCAGGGAGTGAACTGACAGAGATTTTGCAAGCGCCCACCACAGAGCGTGCAGCCATGATGGACGAGCCAAGACCAAGGACAAGGTCAGATGGTACCATCGCCCACTTCACAGCAAGGTTCTGACCAGGTGTGACCAGCGCCACCAGAGCCCAGGGAGTGAACCGATGGAGATTTTGCAAGCGCCCACCGCAGAGCGTGCAGCCACGAGCCAAGACCAAGGACAAGGTCAGATGGTACCATCGCCCACTTCACAGCACGGTTCTGACCAGGTGTTACCAGCGCCGCCAGAGTCCAGGGAGTGAACCGACGGAGATTTTGCAAGCGCCCACCGCAGAGCGTGCAGCCATGATGGACGAGCCAAGACCAAGGACAAGGTCAGATGGTACCATCACCCACTTCACAGCAAGGTTCTGACCAGGTGTGACCAGCGCCGCCAGAGTCCAGGGAGTGAACCGACGGAGATTTTGCAAGCGCCCACCGCAGAGCGTGCAGCCATGATGGACGAGCCAAGACCGAGGACAAGGTCAGATGGTACCATCGCCCACTTCACAGCAAGGTTCTGACCAGGTGTGACCAGCGCCGGCAGAGTCCAGGGAGTGAACTGACAGAGATTTTGCAAGCGCCCACCGCAGAGCGTGCAGCCACGAGCCAAGACCAAGGACAAGGTCAGATGGTACCATCGCGCACTTCACAGCAAGGTTCTGACCAGGTGTGACCAGCGCCGCCAGAGTCCAGGGAGTGAACCGACGGAGATTTTGCAAGTGCCCACCGCAGAGCGTGCAGCCATGATGGACGAGCCAAGACCGAGGAAAAGGTCAGATGGTACCATCGCCCACTTCACAGCACGGTTCTGACCAGGTGTGACCAGCGCCGCCAGAGTCCAGGGAGTGAGCTGACAGAGATTTTGCAAGCGCCCACCACAGAGCGTGCAGCCATGATGGACGAGCCAAGACCAAGGACAAGGTCAGATGGTACCATCGCCCACTTCACAGCAAGGTTCTGACCAGGTGTGACCAGCGCCACCAGAGCCCAGGGAGTGAACCGATGGAGATTTTGCAAGCGCCCACCGCAGAGCGTGCAGCCAGGAGCCAAGACCAAGGACAAGGTCAGATGGTACCATCGCCCACTTCACAGCACGGTTCTGACCAGGTGTTACCAGCGCCGCCAGAGTCCAGGGAGTGAACCGACGGAGATTTTGCAAGCGCCCACCGCAGAGCGTGCAGCCATGATGGACGAGCCAAGACCAAGGACAAGGTCAGATTGTACCATCACCCACTTCACAGCAAGGTTCTGACCAGGTGTGACCAGCGCCGCCAGAGTCCAGGGAGTGAACCGACGGAGATTTTGCAAGCGCCCACCACAGAGCGTGCAGCCATGATGGACGAGCCAAGACCGAGGACAAGGTCAGATGGTACCATCGCCCACTTCACAGCAAGGTTCTGACCAGGTGTGCGAGCCGGCAACATCGTACGTCGCTCGAGTACGGGGAGGAAAGCCCTGCCCACAACACCACCCCTGTGGTTGAGATAACTGCAGTCCCTGGTAGTTTTACTGAGGAGCTAAAAAATATTTTTTAGGCTGATTTAATGGACTTTTTTGGAGAGGTTACGCCCCTTGATTCACCTGAGAGCTCTGTATCTCCTGTGTCCCAGGCTCCTCCACGTCCTCATTCAGCCCCACCATCGCTACTGACCTTCAGCTCTTTGGATATGCCAAGTGTCTTCAGGCCAACAGCTTCATCTCGCACAGAGGATCCCCTGTCTCTGCCTCCGTCCTCTGTGCCCCCTGCTCCACCTCGGCCTGTCGACACTTCGGGTTCCACCTTGGCTCCTCCCACCGGAAACCATCGGCCACATGGCTTCTCCGGGCTCCCTCGTCTCCCTGGCTCCACCTTGGTCAGTCGTCGGTCTGCCTACACCTACACCTCTGTTTGGCCACACCTTCCCCCTGGCTCCGCCTCCGTCCTCAGTCCGGCTCAGCCTCTGCCCTCAGGATTTCTGGCTCCACCTCGGACGCTCATCGCCGTGGCTCCACCTCGGTCTCCAGGACCATCGGCTGCGCGTGGGCTTATGGGCTCTATCTGGGTCTCCATCATTGGCTGCATCTCTGTTGGTCATCACCAGGGTGTTGTCTGCCAGCAAGTCGACTCCACCATCGCTCCTCCCACCTTCACCCTGTGGCCTCGTCCTCGTCCCCCTCGTCCCTCTGACTCCTCCCTCTCTACATTCCCACTTGGACACATTTTCTTCCTGGACTGTTTTGTTTCTTTTTCTCCTCCAGAACCCCCTTCCTCCCTCCTCAATATGGACTCTTTTACGGTGTGAGGACACGCCTTCCCAGGAGGGGGGGGGGGGGACTGTTATATGTCTGGACTGTCTCCGGTCCTTCATTGTGTTTTTGGTTCAGTTCTGTGACCAAGTTTTAACCAGTCCGTCTAATTATTTAATTAGTTTTCTCCTGTGCCCTGTTTAGTCACGGCCTTTTGTTAATCAATCTGTATATGTCATCGACATTGGTTATTCTCATCTTTGCTCGATCCTTTGCAGGTATCTTGAGTAAAACAGCTTTAAATATTTAACAAAGCACAAACCAAAGACCTGGAACAGAAGTGATGCAACCTGTTTAACAGAATGCGGAAGAATGAGACATCAAAATTGTAATTCAAACTGCCGACACGTTTACCTTTTGTGGTTTACATGCCACCAGCAAATCCATTTTCGATGAATATTTTTAGTTGTAGAAATTTGACGTTCATCATTAGATTAGATTTGTTTTGTGCGTATGATAACGTATAACAGACGTCAAAAATGGCACTAGAGTTGGCCAATTTGATTGATTTCTGACTCATTTCAAGCCATTTCAGATTGAGTCAACCACGTACGAGCGATGTGAGTACTTTGTATGTGCAAAACTCCCACAATTTACCACTTTATTTACAAAACATTGATCTCCAATGCACCTCGGAGATTAATATTTTGCAAATAAAGCGGTAAACTTTTTTTTTTTGAGCAAACAAAGTACTCACATCGTTTCATAAAATTGAGGTTAAACCATTTGGGTCACATGGATTACTTTAATGATGTATTTACTACCTTTCTGGGGCTTGAAATCTCTCAGATTTCATCAAAAAAATCTTCATTTGTGTTCTGAAGATGAACGAAGGTCTTATGAGTGAAGAACGACACGAGGGTGCCCTCAAATTCTCGAGCTCTTTAAAGCAGGATGGCTTCTGATTGGCTCTCGATGTTTTTATCGTTCACCAGCTGGAAAAACTCATTCGGAAAGTGATTCCAACGATATAGTTTCTCTAGAATGATTAGAATGATTTTAAAACAATATCTTCATTGTTATCGTTATAGTCCTATAGTTGATGAAAAGCTGATCATTTCTTAAATTATGAAAATTAAATAAAAGCACTCACAATAAAACAATTACCAAAAAAAAAAAAAAGTAAATGTTTTATTTGTTTACCTGAATATCACACGACCATTAACCATCATCAGCGAACTGTGAACATGCAAATGTGTTGTTGTTGTTTGGCTGACAAAAAGGTTTGGGAAACCGTGATGTAAAGTATAAAACTGATCTTGTGTTGTTCATGCTGTATGAGTTCAGGGAAAGGGAAATGTCTCACCTCAGGATGGATCAGTGTGTGGCTGTTGTGAATGACTCCCCAGGGCGCCACACCGATGACGACGATCTGACCTTCCATCGAACCGCTGCTGAGCGTGTAATCTCGCACGGCCATGCCCACGTGCTTCATCACACCTGCGTGTGTGCCTCCTGTCAGGATCCACGCACCTGCCACACATACAGCATTAGACATCAAAAACCTGATCCTGCCGCTTGTGCTGGACCGGTTTGTGACACATGCTCTGAAGCAAACTACCTACATATTTAGCATTTACGGCATCATAAGCCCCTTTAACACATGCAGTCTTTACTGGTAAATTACAGTTAAGAAGTCATGTGTGAACAGGCCTTTCTCAAAAATACTATATCACTCTACCCAGGCTTGGGGAGAAACAAAATACAAGTAACTTTAATCAGATTACAGTTCCATCTGAAAAGTGCTTTAGATTACCAAAGTGATTACTTTGAGTTTTAATGTCATTTAAACAGCGATTGGTGATTCTCTGACTCTGACCGTCTGAAAAAGACGAGTTCAGTTTCATCAACATTTAATACTTTTAAGAGGATCATAAAAATGTTGTTATTTTTATTTAGTTCTGTCCTGAACAAGACAAAATGACTGAATTTATAAAAAAACTGCCCAACTGTGAACTGAACTATCCTGTCATGACCTGATGATCCATGACTGTTTTCATGTTTTGTGAGTCATTTTATAATTCACTCGTCACTGTGACTTTTTAGTTTTTTTCCCTCACAATTGTGAGTTTGTGTTTCACAATTCTGACTTCTTTTTCTCAGAATTGCGAGATTTAAACTCACAATTGCAAGTTATAAAGTCAGAATTGGGAGATATAAACTTGCAATACTGACTTTTATTCTTGCAATTGTGAATTTATTATGTGAGTTTATATCTCATATTTTCGACTTTTCTCAAAATTGTCAGTTTATATCTCATAATTCTGACTTTTCTCAATATTGTCAGTTTATATCTCATAATTCTGACTTAATAACTCACAATTACAACTTTATATCATGCAATTGTGAGATAAAAACTTGCAATGACCTTTTTTGTGTTTGTTTCACACTTATTAGTATTCCAAAGTATTCTAAAGTATTTAGATGAAGTAACTAAACTTGAGCAATGTAACGAAATACGTTACAAATGACTTTTTAAAGCATGTATTTTGTAATCTGTGGTGAAATACATTTTAAAAGTAACCAGCGCAGCCCTGACTGTACCTGTGGTCTGTGCGACTTTAATGAGGCCCCGACGGAACTTGTCCTTCAGGTGATTCTTAATGTAGAAGTTTTTGGCTCCGCCAGTCACTGAAATCAGCAGGTTCGGTGAACGCAGGTTCCACTGTTCTGTCATCAGCTGGTACAGACTCTCACAGGACGTGTCCGACGACACCCGAACATACTAAACACACACATATATAACGTGAGGTGAATGTATTTAACCTTCTAACTGTGATAGAGGAACAGCAAGAATAATGTGTTTTTATTTGCATTTGCATTTTTTCAAAGTGAAATTCATGCATTTCCTGGGAAATTATTATGAAATATAGTTGATCTTTGAAAACAATTGATCTTATTGTTGTTAGATGTTATTTCTGATATGAAATCAATCCTGACAAAACAGTTTTGGAAATTTTTCTCCATTCAATTTGTACTCCTCCCGTGGGCCCACCACCTGCGGGAGGAACCATATGGGGCCGGTGCATTGTGGATTGGGCAGCGGCCGAAGGCAGGGGCCTCGGCAACCCAATCCCCGGACACGGAATCTGGCTCTAGGAACATGGAACGTCATCTCGCTGGCGGGGAAGGAGCCTGAGCTTGTGCGGGAGGTCGAGAGATACCGACTAGAGATAGTCGGGCTCACCTCCACGCACAGCTTGGGCTCTGGAACCCAACTCCTTGAGAGAGACTGGACTCTCCGCTACTCTGGAGTTGCCTGCGGTGGAAGACGGCGGGCTGGTGTGGGCTTTCTCATAGCCCCCCAGCTCAGCCGCCATGTGTTGGAGTTTACCCCGGTGAACGAGAGGGTCGCTTCACTGCGCCTTCGGGTCAGGAATAGGGCTCTCACTGTTGTTTGTGCTTACGGGCCGAATGACAGTGCAGAGTACCCGGCCTTCTTGGAGTCTCTGGGAGGGGTGCTGGAAAGTGCCCCGAACGAGGACTCTGTCGTTCTACTGGGGGACTTCAACGCTCACGTGGGCAGCGACAGTGATACCTGGAGGGGCGTGATTGGGAGGAACGGCCCCCCCGATCTGAACCAGAGCGGTGTTCTGTTATTGGACTTCTGTGCTAGCCACAGTTTGGCCATAACGAACACCATGTTCAAGCATAAGGGTGTCCACCATTACACGTGGCACCAGGACACCCTAGGGCGGAGGTCGATGATCGACTTTGTAGTTGTTTCATCTGACCTCCGGCCGTATGTCTTGGACACTCGGGTGAAGAGAGGGGCGGAGCTGTCAACTGATCACCACCTGGTGGTGAGTTGGATCAGATGGCAGGGGAGGAAGCTGGACAGACTCGGCAGACCCAAACGTACTGTGAGAGTCTGCTGGGAACGTTTGGCCGAGTCCCCTGTCAGAAAGATCTTCAACTCGCACCTCCGGCAGAGCTTCAACCAGATACCGAGGCAGGCTGGAGTGAGTCTGAGTGGACCATGTTCTCTACCTCCATTGTCGACGCGGCCGCTCGGAGCTGTGGCCGTAAAGTCTCCGGTGCCTGTCGTGGCGGCAATCCCCGAACCCGGTGGTGGACACCGGATGTAAGGGATGCCGTCAAGCTGAAGAAGGAGGCCTATCGAGCCTGGTTGGCTCGGGGGACTCCTGAGGCAGCTGACGGGTACCGGCAGGCCAAGCGGACTGCAGCCCGGGTAGTTGTGGAGGCAAAAACTCGGGTCTGGGAGGAGTTCGGTGAGACTATGGAGAAGGACTATCGGTCGGCCCCGAAGAAATTCTGGCAAACCGTCCGGCGCCTCAGGAGGGGAAGCAGTGCCTGGCCAACACTGTTTACAGTGGGGGTGGGAATCTGCTGACTTCAACAGAGGACATCGTTGGGCGGTGGAAGGAATACTTTGAGGATCTCCTCAATCCCACCGACACGTCTTCCACTGAGGAAGCAGAGGCCGAGGACTCAGAGGTGGGCTCACCCATCACCGAAGCTGAGGTCACTGAGGTAGTTGGAAAGCTCCTTGGTGGCAAGGCAGCGGGGGTGGATGAGATACGCCCTGAGCACCTCAAGTCTCTGGATGTTGTGGGGCTGTCTTGGCTGACACGCCTCTGCAGCATCACGTGGCGGTTGGGGACAGTGCCTCTGGACTGGCAGACCGGGGTGGTGGTCCCTCTTTTTAAGAAGGGGGACCGGAGGGTGTGTTCCAACTACAGAGGGATCACACTCCTCAGCCTCCCCGGGAAAGTCTATGCCAGGGTACTGGAGAGGAGAATAAGGCTGATAGTCGAACCTCAGATTCAGGAGGAACAATGCGGTTTTTGTCCCGGTTGTGGAACACTGGACCAGCTCTATACCCTCTCTAGGGTGCTGGAGGGTTTATGGGAGTTTGCCCAACCAGTCCACATGTGTTTTGTGGATCTGGAGAAGGCATTCGACCGTGTCCCTCGTGGCACCCTGTGGGGGGTGCTCCGGGAGTACAGAGTCCGGGGCCCTTTGCTAAGGGCTGTCCGGTCCCTGTATGACCGGAGCAGGAGCTTGGTTCGCATTGCCGGCAGTAAGTCAGACCTGTTCCCAGTCCATGTTGGACTCCGGCAGGGCTGCCCTTTATCACCAGTCCTGTTCATAATCTTTATGGACAGGATTTCTAGGCGCAGTCAGGGGCCGGAGGGAGTCTGGTTTGGGGACCACAGGATCTCATCCCTGCTTTTTGCGGATGATGTTGTCCTGTTGGCTCCATCGGGCCAGGACCTTCAGTGTGCATTGGGACGGTTTGCAGCCGAGTGCGAGGCGGCCGGGATGAGGATCAGCACCTCCAAGTGTGAGACCATGGTTCTCAGTCGGAAAAGGGTGGCTTGTCCACTTCAGGTTGGTGGAGAGCTCCTGCCTCAAGTGGAGGAGTTCAAGTATCTTGGGGTTTTGTTCACGAGTGAGGGAAGGAAGGAGCGTGAGGTTGACAGACGGATCGGTGCAGCTTCTGCAGTAATGCGGTCGATGTACCGGTCTGTCGTGGTGAAGAAGGAGCTGAGCTGCAAGGCGAAGCTCTCGATTTACCGGTCAATCTACGTTCCTACTCTCACCTATGGTCATGAGCTTTGGGTCATGACCGAAAGAATGAGATCCCGGATACAGGCGGCCGAAATGAGCTTTCTCCGCAGGGTGGCAGGGCGCTCCCTTAGAGATAGGGTGAGGAGCTCGGTCACTCGGGAGGAGCTCAAAGTAGATCCGTTGCTCCTTCACATCGAGAGGAGTCAGCTGAGGTGGCTCGGGCATCTGTTTCGGATGCCTCCGCCAGTGTATCAACATTTCTTAACATTCACAAATTTATAACTCACAATTGCAACTTTATATCACACAATTCTGAGGGAAAAAGTCAGAATTGTGAGATAAAAACTCACAATGACCTTTTTGTGTTTGTTTCACACTTATTAGTATTCCAAAGTATTCTAAAGTATTTAGATTAAGTAACTAAACTTGAGTAATGTAACGAAATACGTTACAAATGACTTTTTAAATCATGTATTTTGTAATCTGTAGTGAAATACATTTTAAAAGTAACCACCCCTGACTGTATATAGTATGCGAGCCGAGTAGTGTGTCCAGAATTAGGATTCATAAACAGTAGGCGAAAAGTACCAGGACGACCTACTACTTCCGGCGAGATTCTGAAGTGTGCATAGGCCACGGGATTGGTAAGCGTTTGTGAATGGCAGTGAAGTGACGCAACTGATGATAACATGACGATGACAACATGGTGGATGCAGTACGTCTGATTTTCATTCATATTATAAAGAAGTAAACAGTTGCATAGTAAGTTTCAAATCAAATGTTGTACCACGTAACATGCATGTGTGTGACAACACCGTCTTCACAAATTCACGTATTGTATGTAAATGTATAGTAGGCGTCCATACAGGTTTGTGCAAAAGATGAACGTTACGACACGTGCTAGTGATGAGTTGATCAACTCCACAGCAACTACATCAATTTATCCACGAACCGTTCAGAAACGTCTAAAAGTTGGAACTTCTTCCTGAGTCTCTCCATCAGTTTGAACAATGTAAGGCCTCATAAAATCCTCATTTTGTCTGCGTGAGATTCTCCAGCTTTGTTGTTGTTGAGCTGTTAAAGCTCTGCCTTTTTCTGGAAAGGGGGCGGGGAGCAGCAGCTCATTTGCATTTAAAGGGACGCACACAAAAACTGTGTGTTTTTGCTCACACCCAAATAGAGGCGAATTTGACAAGCGATAATAAATGATCTGTGGAGGATTTTGAGCTGAAACTTCACATTCTGGAGACACCAGAGACTGATATTACATCCTGTGAAAGAGGCATTTTATATATTTGAACTAGAAAACGAAAATAATACTCATTAATTTTTTGATAAAAGATTCTTTAGATTATTAAATGTTTTTCACACTAAGAAAAAAAATGGTTATTTTAAGAACTGATTACTGTACGGTTCTTTGGGGAACCAAAAATGCTGCAAAAACATACTTCTGGAACACTTATTTTGAAGAGCGTATAATAGAAAGGATGCCCGTGTGAAACGAGTCGTTATTTTACCTTCCCGGTTTTCTGTCCAAGCCCCCCAAAGCTGATATCTCCAAAAGCATCGGTGGGAATCTCTCTGACGTGCCTGTGTTTGTCCCACTGCTCCCCAACATAGTCCTCTGGTTTGATGGCCTCATCGCAGTGCTGGATCTTTGGGTAACCACACTTACAAATCCCCTCCCTGTCAACAGTAATCCATGTTATCCACACATGAGTTACAGCCCAACAACACGCACACCACACATATTGTCCGAATGTTGCTGAACCACACACAGAAGCGAAAAGGAGTGCATACACATGGTCTTTAGTTTACCGCTTGTCAAGTTGCATATGACTGACATATCATTAAATATAATTCATGTTGTATACACAATGACTTTTAAGAGAATAGCTATATATATATATATATATATATATATATATATATATATATATATATATATATATATACACATATATATATATATATATATATACACAATGGACAAGTTAAGATCATTTCTATGCAACATTCCACTTTTATTGCGTGCAAGCAGATATTCTGTAAAAATTTGTCTCAGAAAGTCAAACAGTGTTGTTTTTCATATAAAAGCGTGTATATAATTATATTTATATTATAATTATATTAATATATAAAAAATCGATAGTGAATATAACAATAAATTTAACCCTGAACCTTTAGACAAAATGTAAAAAAAAAATCTAAAGCAAAAAAAAATTGCATACATCTTTTATGTTGAGTATCATTTGATGCATCAGGCTTTTATGGCTCATATATTATGATAAACTGAGAATATGGATCTTGTACTTTAGGAGAAAAAACACCAAAAGGTTATTCAGAAGCTTAAACTGAATACGCAATTTGGTGCAAATGCTGAATAGCAGATACTTACATGAAATGCATATTAAATGTAATCGATCAATCAACTTGATTTATAAACAACAAGGAGAAAAAAACTATTCCAAAGTTTAGGAACTATTACAGAAAAAGCGCGGTCACATGGTCATGGACCACAATTTCCAGATCTCTTCTGGTAAGAAAACATTTAATTTTAGCGATTGACCTCAAATTGAAAGAAGCTATTCTTAACATCAGCAGTGATCTGCTTTAGTCCATAATTACCCAAAGACTCTTTACATGATCTTCTAGATTTAAGGACAAAGGACCTAAATGACCAGGGCCAGAGTAGATAGAGGTGACGTGGAAGGGCCTACAATCAGAACCTCGCTTTTACTCTCATTTAATTGAAGGAAATTATTATACAGCCTTGATGTCATTATAGCACTAGAAAAAATTGTCATAGGAACATCTCTTATCTACAGAGCCCCATACATGACACTCAAGAGAAGAATTTACTATTTACAAATCGTGCACACGATTAACTATTTCTTTTCCCCGATTTATAAATCGTTTGCACGATTTACTAATTTGTTCCCCCGATTTATAAATCGTGCACACGATTAACTATTTTTTTTCCCCGATTTACAAATCGTGCACATGATTAACTATTTCTTTTCCCCGATTTACAAATCGTGCACATGATTAACTATTTCTTTTCCCTGATTTACAAATCGTGCACATGATTAACTATTTCTTTTCCCCGATTTACAAATCGTGCACATGATTAACTATTTCTTTTCCCCGATTTACAAATCGTGCACACGATTAACTATTTATTTGCCCCGATTTATAAACCGTGCGAACGATTAACTATTTCTTTTCCCCGATTTACAAATCGTGCACATGATTAACTATTTCTTTTCCCCGATTTACAAATCGTGCACACGATTAACTATTTATTTGCCCCGATTTATAAACCGTCAGCGAACGATTAACTATTTCTTTTCCCTGATTTACAAATCGTGCACATGATTAACTATTTCTTTTCCCTGATTTACAAATCGTGCACACGATTAACTATTTATTTGCCCCGATTTATAAACCGTGCGAACGATTAACTATTTCTTTTCCCGATTTATAAATCGTGCGCACGATTAACTATTTCTTTTCCCGATTTACAAATCGTGCACATGATTAACTATTTCTTTTCCCCGATTTACAAATCGTGCACATGATTAACTATTTCTTTTCCCCAATTTACAAATCATGCGCACGATTAACTATTTATTTGCCCCGATTTATAAACCGTGCGAACGATTAACTATTTCTTTTCCCGATTTATAAATCGTGCGCACGATTAACTATTTCTTTTCCCTGATTTACAAATCGTGCACACGATTAACTATTTATTTGCCCCGATTTATAAATCGTGCGCACGATTAACTATTTCTTTTCCCCGATTTACAAATCGTGCACACGATTAACTATTTCTTTCCCCAATTTACAAATCGTGCACACGATTAACTATTTATTTGCCCCGATTTATAAACCGTGCGAACGATTAACTATTTATTTTCCCGATTTATAAATCGTGCACACGATTAACTATTTATTTGCCCCGATTTATAAACCGTGCGAACGATTAACTATTTCTTTTCCCCGATTTACAAATCGTGTGCACGATTTATAATTTGTTCCCCCGATTTACAAATCGTGCGCACGATTAACTATTTCTTTTCCCTGATTTATAAATCGTGCGCACGATTTACTAATTTGTTCCCCCGATTTACAAATCGTGCGCACAATTAACTATTTCTTTTCCCCGATTTACAAATCGTGTGCACGATTTATAATTTGTTCCCCCGATTTACAAATCGTGCGCACAATTAACTATTTATTTGCCCCGATTTATAAACCGTGCGAACGATTAACTATTTCTTTTCCCCGATTTACAAATCGTGTGCACGATTTATAATTTGTTCCCCCGATTTACAAATCGTGCGCACGATTAACTATTTCTTTTCCCCGATTTATAAATCGTGCGCACGATTTACTAATTTGTTCCCCCGATTTACAAATCGTGCGCACGATTAACTATTTCTTTTCCCTGATTTATAAATCGTGTGCACGATTTATAATTTGTTCCCCCGATTTACAAATCGTGCGTACGATTAACTATTTCTTTTCCCTGATTTATAAATCGTGTACGCGATTAACTATTTCTTTTCCCCGATTTATAAATCGTGCGCACGATTTACTAATTTGTTCCCCCGATTTACAAATCATGCACACGATTAACTATTTCTTTTCCCCGATTTACAAATCGTGCGCACGATTAACTATTTCTTTTCCCCAATATACAAATCGTGCAAACGATTAACTATTTATTTGTCCCGATTTATAAACCGTGCGAACGATTAACTATTTCTTTTCCCGATTTATAAATCGTGCACACGATTAACTATTTCTTTTCCCCGATTTACAAATCGTGCGCACGATTAACTATTTCTTTTCCCTGATTTATAAATCGTGTAAACGATTAACTATTCCTTTTCCCTGATTTATAAATCGTGTGCACGATTTATAATTTGTTCCCCGATTTACAAAGCGTGCACACGATTAACTATTTCTTTTCCCGATTTATAAATCGTGCACAAGATTAACTATTTCTTTTCTCCGATTTACAAATCGTGCGCACGATTAACTATTTCTTTTCTCCGATTTACAAATCGTGCGCACGATTAACTATTTCTTTTCCCCAATTTACAAATCATGTGCACGATTTATAATTTGTTCCCCCGATTAATAAATCGTGTGCACGATTTACTAATTTGTTCCCCGATTTAAAAATCGTGCACACGATTAACTATTTCTTTTCTCCGATTTACAAATCGTGCACACGATTAACTATTTCTTTTCCCCAATTTACAAATCGTGCACACGATTAACTATTTCTTTTCCCCAATTTACAAATCGTGCACACGATTAACTATTTCTTTTCCCCAATTTACAAATCGTGCACACGATTAACTATTTCTTTTCCCCGATTTATAAATCGTGTGCACGATTTACTCATTTGTTCCTCCGATTTACAAATCGTGCAGACGATTAACTATTTCTTTTCCCCAATTTACAAATCATGCGGACGATTTACTCATTTGTTCCTCCGATTTACAAATCGTGTGCACGATTAACTATTTCTTTTCCCCGATTTATAAATCGTGTGCACGATTTAGTAATTTGTTCCCCCGATTTACAAATCGTGCGCACGATTAACTATTTCTTTTCCCTGATTTACAAATCGTGCGCACGATTAACTATTTCTTTTCCCTGATTTACAAATCGTGCGCACGATTAACTATTTCTTTTCCCTGATTTACAAATCGTGCACACGATTAACTATTTCTTTTCCCTGATTTACAAATCGTGCGCACGATTAACTATTTCTTTTCCCTGATTTACAAATCGTGCACACGATTAACTATTTCTTTTCCCTGATTTATAAATCGTGCGCACGATTAACTATTTCTTTTCCCTGATTTACAAATCGTGCACACAATTAACTATTTCTTTTCCCTGATTTATAAACCGTGCACACGATTAACTATTTCTTTTCCCCGATTTATAAATCGTGCACACGATTAACTATTTCTTTTCCCTGATTTATAAATCGTGCACACGATTAACTATTTCTTTTCCCCGATTTATAAATTGTGCGCACGATTTACTACTTTGTTTACAATGGCACAATTTAACGAATCAATGGAACTAATTAGTAAATCACATGCATGATTTAGCCTGCAATTTTTTTCCTGCATGTCATGTGCGGGGCTCCGTACTTATCTCTGTATTCACTGGAAAATAAAGCTGAAATTCATCAGCATAACAAAGACATGATAAGAAGCTGTCACACTACATCTCCAACAATGACTTAGTAAGATGACAATAAGTTTATTTTATCTAACACAAAAGTTTGTAAATTATATATGTTTATAATCAAAGCTCCGTAGTTTTAAAATGTAATGCAATGATGATTGAGAGATGAACAAATAAACGCTCAACAAAAGCCTGATGATCATATCTGATACATGATTTTTCTAAAAAAAAAAAAAATGATGATGGATAATCAAGTAAATAAGTGTACTTTATAAAAAATCAGTTAAGATTTCAAAAAGACACACGCACCACGAGCTGAAAGTTAAAAAAAAGTATAAACTGTCAATCAGACGACATGTAGTAGATTGTGTCCAAGACATTTAATTCCCCAGACTGGTTAAGCTTTACAAGTCAAGGCCATTCACTCCGTCTGATCTGCCCAAACACGCTCCACATACCTGGCATCCTCCACATAGAAGCAGCACTCTTTCTTCTTGATGTTCGCTTTAATCCAGGAGGCGAGCGAGCAGCGCTGGAAGGAGGGAGACAGACACAGATATCGGCCACCTTTAACAGCGCTCACTGCGAGCGTTTGCACGAGGGTCGGCTCCACCGCTGCCTCATCCATGCTCATATCAGAGACAGTGAGCGTGAATGAGAAGGGCAGACATACGGGAGGGGGAGGGTGTGTATGGGCAGGACGGCCTACAATGCATTTGCTGCTGCACTGAAAAACTGCACTGCTGCACCAGTGATGTCAGCCACAGGGACGGAAGCACTGCTGGGAAACGGACAACGTCTGAAAACTACATTTAATTGTGAAAGGGCTTCAGTGAGTTGTACCGTCAAAACATGCTGCAACGTTGCTGCGAAGCGCAGTAAAAATGTGAAATTTTAAATACAGTTTTATTTTTATTTTTTTTTAAATAAATTCTTGATTTGGTCCTCCAAACTAAAATTATAAAATCATAATATTTTTGCTTGCTTAATAAACAAACAATTTAGAGACACAATTTCATGTGTAGAAATATATAATTCAGCAGTGTTATGTCATTATCATATATTTTTGAATTCGTTTTTTATACTTTCTGTTTTAATTTTAATAAGCTTCAGTGATTTCTTTGTGTTTTTGTCATTATTATTAGTTTTTTTTGTTTAAATATGTCTAAATATTTTATTAAGTTTGAGCTTTTTTTTAGTCTATTAAGTTTTAGTTTACCATTTTATCTTTTATGGTATTTCAGTTAATGTTTATTTTTTTATTTCAAGTAATAAAAATGTTTTATGGTTTTCTTAGTTAGTGCTAATGGCCATGGTTCTCAGGTATTTTACATAAATGTCAGGCTGGCACATGTGTTTTATATGTTGCACTTTTTTATAGCTTTTATAGTTTATTAACTATGTTTTCTGTTTATATATATATATATATATATATATATACATATATATATATATATATATACATATATATATATATATATATATATATACACATATATATATATATATATATATACATATATATATATATATATACATATATATATATATATATATATATATGACAAGCAGCGCGGGTGAGAGCCGTGAGGGAACGGCGCGAGGCCGGTGACACGAGAGATAATGAGCGTCAGCTGCGCGCTACACCGGTCTCGTGTCTCTCACGGAGGAGCGCCGGAAGCATAAAAGAGGAGCGACGACAGTGAAAGACGAGAGAGGACCAAGCCTGGATTTTATGTTGTGTTTTATTATGTTTGTGTTTTAATTATGTTTATTTTACTTTCGTTTTATTGTTTGCTTATTTTATTTGATAATTAAAGTTACGTTGAATGTTCGCCGGTTCCCGCCTCCTTCTTCCCGTTCTCATTGAACCCCGTTACAATACACATACACACACACACATTGTGTTTTTGTGTTTTGTGGGGACTTTCCATAGGCATAATGGTTTTTTATACTGTACAAACCGTCCCCCCCCCCCCCACCCCTAAACTTAACCCTCACAGAAAATGTTCTGCTATTTTAGATTTTCAAAAAAGATAATTCTGTATGACTTATAAGCTTGTTTCCTTGTGGGGACCAATAAAAGGTCCCCACAATGTAAGGAATACAAGTTCACACACACACACATATATACAGTCAAACCAAAAATAAAAATTATTCAGACATTTTTTACTTGACTATGTTTTGCTTAAGTGTTATCTGACATAATTAAGTTAATTTTTTTCTGACAGACACGGTTTAACTCTGAGATCAGTCATAGTTCAAATAGTTCATAGTTCATGTCAGTTGTCACAAATGCTCCTTCATATTCATGGCATGTGTTATGAAGGTGTCATGTCAGTCTTATGCACAAAGTGTTACCCTATTGTTTTTCCAGTTTCATGTTTAGTATCATTTTAAATCAGTGCGATTGGTCTCAGTTTCACAGAAGTCACTAGTGTTATGGAAAAGATCGAAAACTCAACTGTATGGGTGGTGTCTCTTCAAGAAAACCTTCTCCTCTCCCCTGAAACCAGGTGTCGGTGCGCTAAATATTTACAATCCTTTTGTTCTGCTCTGTGTGCATGCATAAGCTTCAAGTACTCTTAGAGGAATCTTTTGAGACACTTATGTATTTATTATGTCTGAATTGGCTTATAATTGTGTAATTATGTAATTGGCATTGATACATTTTTACCTGATTAATAAATTGCTACATTTGATTTTATTCTGACTTACTCTTACTCTTCAGATTATGATGTATCTCAAAGCTGCGCCAGGATCAGACATACTGAATGGAGCAGGCGGCACATCATATGTGTAACGTTGGGTGCTCGGGGATGATGACAGGAGTCGAAGGTAAATCCAAACAGACAGGTTCATTTCCAAATAGAACGGAGAACATACGTAGCAGAGTGCAAAGCACAAACAACGAAAGACAATGACTAGTGGAACAGGAAGGAACTAAATACACAGATGATAATTAGACACGGTGGAGGAAGTAAACTAACGAGGGACTAAATGACGACAGGTGCACACAATGATTGATTAACTTAGAATGACATGACTAGACCAAACAATACAAGACAGAACTAAACGTGACTGTGACGATATGAGATCTCTGTCTATCGCTGCCTGAGCACGTAGCAGGATCGTGACTATGCAAACTGCATATTTATGTGGCGATTCGGCTTAAGGTATTAGTAAACTCTGCATCCTCTGGCTAAGAGTCAGAACTGACGGATTTGAGATCGTGGGCACACGTGAACGGCCGGTGCGACTCTGAGAGTACAATAAGAGTAAAGCGTTAAATAGAATAATCAGACACTGAAATTAATGCATGACCAATGATTAATTCCTAGTTAGAAATACGAATTAAAAGTGATAATATTTTGAAATTGGAGTCAGATTAAACGAGCAGCTAAAGTAAAAATTTAAACTGAATCCTAAAAATTAAGTGAACTTCACATGGGCGCTGAAAAGACACACTTATATTATAGCTTCGTCCAGGTCGTCAGATTCCGACTTCGGGTCCTTACAGGGGTGTTCCAGAAAGCAGGTTATGTGACATACCCAGGGATGTTTAAGAGTAAGTAAGCTGATTACCTTGACTTTCGGTTCCAAAAACCGAGGTAACTTTCAGGTTATGTTAGTAACCATAGCGACTTACTCTCTGAACATATCCTGCTCGTGTTCCAGGGTTAGTTTGATTAAGAGGTGCTCAGATGTGTTATTTAATTAATATAGTTATATTAATGTTACTAAATTAGTTATATAGTTGCATTTAGATTATAAATATAGTTATATTTAGTTATATATGTATATATATATATATACAATATATATAGATATACAAAATTATATTATACAATATATATAGATATATATATACATATACAAAATTATATTATACAATATATAGATATATATACATATACAAAATTATATTATACAATATATATATATATACAAAATTATATTATGCAATATATATATAGATATACAAAATTATATTATACAATATATATATATATATACAAAATTATATTATTCAATATATATATATATACAAAATTATATTATACAATATATATATATATATATATATATATATACAAAATTATATTATACAATATATATAGATATATATATACATATACAAAATTATATTATACAATATATATATATACAAAATTATATTATGCAATATATATATATATATATATATACATAAAAATTTTATTATACAATATATATATATACAAAATTATATTATACTGTATATATATATACTGTATATACAAAATTATATTATACACTATATATATATACAAAATTATATAATACAATATATATATATATACAAAATTATATTATACACTACATATATATATATATATATACAAAATTATATTATACACTATATATATATATAAAATTATATTATATAATACAACATATATATATATATATATATATATATATACAAAATTATATTATACAATATATATATATATACAAAATTATATTATACAATATATATATATATACAAAAATTATATTATGCAATATATATATAGATATACAAAATTATATTATACAATATATATATATATATACAAAATTATATTATTCAATATATATATATATACAAAATTATATTATACAATATATATATATATATATATATATACAAAATTATATTATACAATATATATAGATATATATATACATATACAAAATTATATTATACAATATATATATACAAAATTATATTATGCAATATATATATATATATATACATAAAAATTTTATTATACAATATATATATATACAAAATTATATTATACTGTATATATATATACTGTATATACAAAATTATATTATACACTATATATATATACAAAATTATATAATACAATATATATATATATACAAAATTATATTATACACTACATATATATATATATATATATACAAAATTATATTATACACTATATATATATATAAAATTATATTATATAATACAACATATATATATATATATATATATATATACAAAATTATATTATACAATATATATATATATACAAAATTATATTATACAATATATATATATATATATATATATACAAAATTATATTATACAATATATATATATAGCACTATTATTATGTTATAATACATATTATAATATATAATATATGTATTTATTTAAAATACAAAATAAGAACTGCTTTTTTCCTTTTTATAACAGGATGTTTTCTATACTATAATTTCTATAATAAAATACATTTGTGATATATTATTAAATATTTCGCATTAAAAAAAGAATATAATTCTTATTTTCAGTGAATGAAGATTACTTATTCGATAAAAATCTTGAAAAAATGATTACACAACCACCCAAAAGGTGGCGATGTGCCCTAATAGGTTATGAAAATCGCCATTAAAATTAAAAAGCAGATTGGCGCGCTTTTTCTTAGCGTCTGTTTCCATGGTGAATCATGGATCGCTCGGTTGAGAATGTCTTGTGTGTTAACCGGGAACATACTCTGGGTGGGTTGAACTTACTCCCTGATGCGTTTTTGGAACCAACATACCTTGAGTAAGCAAGGTTTTAGGTTAATCAACCGAGAGTTCAGGCTATATGTGAGGGTAACTTAATCTTGCTTTCTGGAATACCCCCCTGATACCACTCCTCGAGGAGTATAAATAGACAGATTTAAATGACGCAGTTTAAACAAGACACAGCTGAATCTGATAAACTAATAAAGAGCAGAGAGTTCTGGGAAATGGAGTCCGGGAATAACAGAGTGTGACAATGAGGAAGGCTGCCATCTGCTGGTAAATAATGCTGACAGATGTAACACACACCTTCTGATGTTCATAAATGTTTTTTCGCGCTTGAACTGAAGCGCTACAGCGATCTGTCATGTCACATTTAAGAAAGTCAAAACACCATTTATTGTTTGAATTGACCGTTCGCAAAGACCCGCCCCCTTTAGTTACTGTTGCTATGTCACACTCTCATGCCACACATCATGTTCTCACGCCGTGAAAAATACATCGTGGAGCAAAGAGGACACTGACAACGTATGAAACAGTTTCATATTTAAAATATCGTAATTTTTTAAACAAGTTTAATCAATAAATAGCGTCTAGTGTGTGTTTAATGTGTCGCTGTCGCTCCTCGATCATCTCTTCAGTTCATTTATAGCATCAAATAAACATGAATGAACATCAGAAGGAATGTTGTTTCAATAAAGTTCACCAACGTTAATCTACTAACTCCCCTGACCGCTTTGAGGGACAAAATGACGGAGTCGGGGGTTACGATTGGTCAGATCGCCTGTCAATCAAACTGTTTGCGAAGAGTCAATTTCGTGATAAAATGGACAGATTTGAAAGATGACACTATGTTTCTTAGCAGAAGTAACAAAGCACAGATGGGACGCAAATAATGTTTGTAAAACTGTGGACCTGGCAACCCTGGCTTGAGCTACGGGTGATTCATAGGGTCATTATCGTATTAACTTGCCCTGAATTCAACAAAAGACAGATTTTCCTCACACGCAGTATGAGTTGCAGTCTGACACGTTTTTTTCCGCCCATTTTTGATTGACAATATAATCAGCCCCGATATGGCTGTTGTAAAATACAAATATATTTAATTAAATTATCTTTTTTTTTTTTTTTTTTTTTTAAATATGTAAATATGTCTCACCTTCTCAATGTTTAGGAATAAATTTGTCTGTGTCAGATTTCCTAACTGGATTTTGCTGACATCCGTTGGGTGGATTTTCTCCTCAGATGAACACAGCATCTCTGCAAACAAAAGTGTTTTATTTTTTTTTAAATAAATAAATAACATGCACATTTGATAAACAGAGTTTTCGCAAAAAATACTTGCATTCGTATTCTTACGTTTAAGAACAGTGAATCTGAACGACATCCTTCTAGCCTGGTTACACAGACCAGCGATAGAAAAAAGAAAAAGAAATAGCTTAATTTTACATCGAATACACAAAAAAAGTAATAATCTACTTTAACACATAGTAAAAAAAACAAAACAAAAAAAAAAACAATATTAAATAATAAATATTTAAGATTATTAAAACTGACTTTAGCTCCTTGGATGTTTGAAATATCATAGTTACCTCTCAGGACTGTGATTTGTAATCGTACTAACAATTCATATAATCATAATTGTATGTTCTGACTGGGTTTCACACTGAAGAGAAGAGAAGGAAAATTAAAATCCAAGCTGAAGGTTGACGTTAAACACTTTGCTGTGTGCTTTTTTCACAGAAGTATACTAGTCAACAAAACAAGCTGCCACACAATGGTCACCAAGTGCAAGATCAGATTACAATATGATTGAGAAAACCGACTGGCACGCTTTCAATTCAACTGATTGTGCTTAAGAAGAATAGTACTATTTAGTCCGAGATTCATTCTATGTTCAATGCAGTAATGAGTTGAATCATACCGAGAGTTGTATGGACTATTTTTATGGTGCTTAAGTTATAAAACTTGATGTAATATCATGGGGGAAAACATTATAGCCTCAAAAATGTGTCCCAGGCATGAGGACCAGTTGATTAAATATGACAATTTTCATTTTTGGGTGAACTATCCCTTTAAGAGTGGTTGAAAAGAGTGTCTACCTCACAACATTCCTGGCTATATGATATTAGTGTATATAACATACACGATGCACTTAGTAAATAACAAAATCCCATATTTTATCTCATAAATGTATGAGATAATCTCATACTGTTGGTTATAATCATCAAAATGAAAAGAAATAAACATTTGAAATATATCAGTCTGTGTGTAATCAATGAATTTAATATACAAGTTTCACTTTTTTGCATGGAATTAATAAATCAAACTTTAAATAAAAATGAATCAACCTTTTGATGATATTCTAATTATATAACCAGCACATGTGTATATATATATATATATATATATATATATATATATATATATATATATATATATATATAAATCATGACGACTTACATTTATAAGAGTATAAATGTGTTTTTTTATAAGAGTTTTTATTTATTTATAAGAGTATATTTATAAGAGTATAAACGTGTTTTATTGAGCTGTTTAGAGTACCTGAGGTCGTTATGGAAGCGACACTTCGTGCTTTTTCTTAAAGGGACATGTAACACAGTTCATAAATAGTTCGGGAAGAAGGAGGCGGGAACCGGCGAACGTTAAACATAACTTTTGATATCCAAAACAAAAAAACAACAAAACGAAAGTAAAATGGCGGCAGTTCCTCACAGCGACTGCCGCCCACACAAACATAATAAAACACAACATAAAATCCAGGCTTGGTCCTCACTCGTCGCACCTCTTTTATACTTCCGGAGCTACTCTGTGAGAGATACGAGACCGGTGCGCCGCGCAGCTGACGCTCATTATCATTCGCGTCACCGGCCTCGCGCCGTTTCCTCGCGGCTCTCGCCCGCGCTGCTCGTCACAGGACAGTTCACTCCAAAAATAACATGAGGGTGACTTTTTGATGGCAAAAAATTTAAGTGAAAGATCCATTTAAATAATAGTGCGAAAATCTGACCCTAGATCATGCATTACTCACACGCTCTTAGAAAAAGTAATCAATTCTAAATAATTATTGATGCTATTCACAGCAGCGGCGCTTTCATTTTTGACGCGAATGAAAGCGAGGCTGTGAGGGATGGACAAACATCTTTTCAGTGATTTGTCATCATTTAGTGCGTTTTTGAATTGTTCTGCTGACGAAACACTGCAAAAAATATCTTTACGAGACATTTTAGCAGACAAAAAAGCAAAAACAACCTTGAGCTGTGGAAGTGATTGAGGAGCTTTAAAATATGAAAAAATACTAGAGTAATTTATAGTAAATACTCTAGTGTTTTTGAACCATACAAATTAATTAATTAATTAATTTGTTGCTGTGGTAATTTATAAACAAATCACTAAGTTTTGTACAACTACACAACAGATAACTGTAGTAAAAACTACAGTATTTATTGCAGTTTATCAGTTCACTAGTTAATACTACAGTAGGCTGTAGCGTTCATTAACAAAATGTTGTAAATACTAATACAGTATACTATTTACTATAGTATTTTCTCATGTCTTCATGGCTGCTGCGCATCAGCTCCTACATTGTTGAAACAAAAAAGACAGAAAAAAACAATATGGAAGCGTTAAAAAACAAGTCTCCATACTTAATAATATGCAAGAACCCTCTGTCAGCTGCATTTCCTTTCTCTCCCAAAAGCTGTTTCAAAAGATTGATTAAAAGGGAATTTAAAATAATTATGCAATCATGAATCAAGCCAGCCATAATCCTGTCACGGTAGTAGAGAAGCCTGTGTTATGAATGTGTTCCGTTGTCCTCCATCCACCTGCCACTAGATGTCGCCCTCCTCACCTATGTCGCTATTTAAGTCTGTTCTGTAGCCCAGGTTATTTACCAGTCCCTCCAGAAAAACGCGGGATTTTTTTGTGATTGTTGCGGGCAAAAATCCTTGATTATGCGCCACATTTTCTTAAAAAAATGCGATGGAATATGCGGGATATTTTTGCAATTTTATGCGATGAAATTGCGGGAACTTGCAAAAACTGCGGTTTTTGATGCAAAAGAGGGAAAAAAGGTGATCCCCCCCCCCCAACACCCTGTTCTCTCTAGATACTACCTTCATGTAAAGAGGCAGAATTACTAAATCACAGAATATTGAAGTTCTCATTCTGTTTTATTTCAGACCTTCATCAACACATGGCTCAAAATTACAAAACATTGAGTCAAATAAGTTCTGTAGCTTTACAAAAGGAATATTCAACAACTTCTGTAAAAAATGAATAAATAAAATATAAAAAAAAAAAAGTGTGCTTCCTGTTTTAACAGAGGTAGCTGTACAAAACAGACATCTTCTGTTAAATCAAGTGCTTCCAATCTCTTACTGCAACGTCAATTATTTTACATACTACTAATATACTTGAAACTGCAAAGTGGTTTTCCAGCGTCGACTTGCGTCTGTGGTCCAACACGCAGTTGCAAAATAATTTGCCCCCACTATCATGTAAAAGAGCGGGAAACTGCTTCGTGCGCTCTTTTGAGCTTATTTTTGTTGGCAAATGAGAATTATTGGCGGGCTTCATCACGGTTTCACCGCGGGGTTTACAGATGACGTTCACGTCACGTCATTACGTCACTTCATGAGGTTCCCATGGCAATAGGGGGGAAATAATGGCGCTTTACTTGTGTGAAGTACTTTCTGCTAAGATATATGAGACTTTTTTGCAATGAAAATACAGGAATTATGAAATAATGCTAGCCCCACATATTTTTCTTGCTGAAATCGGCAATTTATGCGGCGAAAGTGCGGCATATTTGAAAAAATGCGACCCCTGCATAAATATGCGGACTTTGACTGATTATGCATGAAATCAAGCGATCGCATAATCGCGTTTTTCTGGAGGGACTGATTTACGAAGTCTTGTTTATCCTGTTTTTGGATCCTGCCTGTGTCATCGTCCTGTTGTTTTTCTGCCTGCCTTTTTGACCTTAGCCTGGATTATTTACTACGAGCTTGCCTTTTCCCTGTTATTACTGTTTGCTGTTGAATTGACCATTGCCTGTATGACTACGTTTTGGAAATAAAGCTGCACTTGGATTTCAACCCGCTGACTCCGTGTTACAGCCAGCTTTTACATGTGACGCTTCAGAAATGACATATTCAAGCTAACAAAAACAAAAACATTGCGTTGTACAGCGTGAGAAGTAAGTGACTCGGGGCCAGATTCACAAAACACTTTAAAATAAAAAACTGCTTATATTCTTACTTCAGAAAAAATCATATTTTGTATACCCAAAATGTTCTTCTCTTTTCTTTTTCAAAACTTAAACGTAATAATGTTAATAAAAATCATCGTAAATAATTTATTTAAGTTGGGAAAACCTCCAACCTCCAAATGTTTTAAATCTCCAAAGGTAAGATTTTTTTATGATTTTCTTGGGTTGTTTCAAATTAATTGTCGTAATTAAGCATCACAACTCAACACTATTATTTTTTTTAAATACTTTTACTAAGCAAGAAAGCATTGAATGGATCAAAAGTAGGTGACAGTGAAGACATTTATAATGTTACAAAAGATTTATATTTCAAATTGATGCTGTTAACTTTTTATTCATCAAGGATCCTTGGAAAATATTTTTACTTTTTCCATAAAAATCTGAAGCAGCACAACTGTTTTCAACATTGATACTAATAAAATGTTTGTTGAGCATCAAATCATCAAATCAGAATGATTTCTGAAGGATCATGTGACACTGAAGACTGGAGTAAATTCAGCTTTGATCACTGGATATAAATTACATTTTAAGAATATATTCACATAGAAAACAGTGATTTGAAATTGAAATAATATTTCACTATTTTTACAGTATTTTTAATATTTTTAAACAAATCAGAAGAGACTGCTTTAAAAACATTAAAATATCACAGTGACCCAAACTTTACATTTTACTATTGCCACAAATGATCTGGATCAATTCAAAATTCAGTAATAACGCCACAAAAATTGTCAAATATATGAACTCGCCGATAATGCCAAACAAATAACAAAAATATAACAGAAATATAAGAAAATACATGCCAAGAGTCGCACAGTTACGAACTTCTTCTTGGAATTTTATCTCAAGATTTCTTTTAACTTCTTTAAGAAAATGTTAGTGAATCCACTGCCCGAACCTGAAACGGATGTCTTGCATTAAACCATTAAACGCTGACATTGTAATGATCTCTTGTTTGAACTACTCCTCCGATGGGATGACACCACAGGCATCCTATATCGCACTCTCTTCCAGAACCTCGAGCTTGGTGAGGATTCTCCGCCTCTCCACAGTAAAGGAGAATTCTTACGGAGGAGATGTTGCAGTCCGAGAGGCAGGTGTGTGTAGTCTTGCATCTGTCCCAGCTGGATGAGAATCACATCCGTTTCTCCTTGAACCAGAGCCTGATGGAGCCCCAATTCCAGATCATAAGCTGCAGAAGAAACGGTACCGTTTCCTGGTGTTAAAATGAAGATAAGTCTCCGACTAAGCTGTATCTTGGATTCAATCAGGTTCATGCAGTCTGGTGGAGACAGGAAAGGATTATTTGCACGCAGAAAAAAAAGTATTTTTCCTTTACAAATATGTAAACATTCTTAAATCAAGATACATTTACTATCAAAAACAAGATTGCCATTGGGCTCATAAAAATACACTTAATTTAAGAAGATGTTTTTCTCTTGATCTAAGTACTTAATTTTGATGCATTTTTAAGAAATCAAGACTTAATATCTTCAGTCATTTTGCCTCTCCAGTATATCTTGATTTAAGCATGTTTAGATGTTTGTACTGAAAAACAAGACAGAAACACTGAAGAAGAACATATTTTTTGCAGTGTACAGTAAAGCGGGCACATAATGCTGGGCGGAATGACAATGTTCATCATGCAACGAATCACTGAAAGATGTTTATATGAAACGTACCTTCCCCTGGTAGGTCATCTCTGCCGTGAATAAAAAGTTTAAAGCCACAGTAGCTCTCCAGCACTGTTTGAAGAGATCCACAGACAAAGTCACTTACAGTTTTGTCTGTCGTCTCTTCCCAGTTTCCCTGGTAAATCACATAAGCGTCATACAGTTTCCCATCTGTCAAAAAGAGAATATGGATTTTTGCATTGCATTATAGTACACACACACACACACACACACACGTTGTGTTTTTCATGGTTTATGGGGACATTCCATAGGCGTAATGGTTTTTATACTGTACAAACTGTACATTCTGTCCCCCCACCCCTAAACCTACCCTCACAGAAAACGTTCTGCTATTTTAGATTTTCAAAAAAGATAATTCTGTATGATTTATAAGCTTGTTTCCTCATGGGGACCAAAAAAATGTCCCCACAAGATCAAAATTTACTAGTATCACTATATTTGTGGGGACATTTGGACCCATAACGTAGGGAATACACACACACACACACACACACACACACACACACAACAGTTCTCTCTGGTTCTCAAATCTGATTGGCTGAGAGGTCTTTCCAGTATCGCACGTTTCACCATTTGAATCACTCAATGTCAGCATTCTCAGAGCGAGTGTAATATAAAGTCAGAATTATGAGATAAAAAGTCAGAATTATGAGATATAAAGTCAGAATTGTGAGATATAAAGTCAGAATTATGAGATATAAAGTCAGAATTGTGAGATATAAAGTCAGAATTATGAGATATAAAGTCAGAATTGTGAGATAAAAAGTCAGAATTGTGAGATATAAAGTCAGAATTGTGAGATATAAAGTCAGAATTGAGAGATATAAAGTCAGAATTGTGAGATATAAAGTCAGAATTATGAGATATAAAGTCAGAATTGTGAGATATAAAGTCAGAATTATGAGATATAAAGTCAGAATTGTGAGATAAAAAGTCAGAATTGAGAGATATAAAGTCAGAATTGAGAGATATAAAGTCAGAATTGTGAGATAAAAAGTCAGAATTGTGAGATATAAAGTCAGAATTGAGAGATATAAAGTCAGAATTGAGAGATATAAAGTCAGAATTGTGAGATAAAAAGTCAGAATTGTGAGATATAAAGTCAGAATTGTGAGATATAAAGTCAGAATTGAGAGATATAAAGTCAGAATTGCGAGATATAAAGTCAGAATTGTGGGATATAAAGTCAGAATTGCGAGATATAAAGTCAGAATTGCGAGATATAAAGTCAGAATTGAGAGATATAAAGTCAGAATTGTGAGATAAAAAGTCAGAATTGTGAGATATAAAGTCAGAATTGTGAGATATAAAGTCAGAATTGAGAGATATAAAGTCAGAATTGAGAGATATAAAGTCAGAATTGCGAGATATAAAGTCAGAATTGAGAGATATAAAGTCAGAATTGTGGGATATAAAGTCAGAATTGCGAGATACAAAGTCAGAATTGAGAGATATAAAGTCAGAATTGTGAGATAAAAAGTCAGAATTGTGAGATATAAAGTCAGAATTGTGAGATATAAAGTCAGAATTGCGAGATATAAAGTCAGAATTGAGAGATATAAAGTCAGAATTGTGAGATAAAAAGTCAGAATTGTGAGATATAAAGTCAGAATTGTGAGATATAAAGTCAGAATTGAGAGATATAAAGTCAGAATTGTGAGATATAAAGTCAGAATTGTGAGATAAAAAGTCAGAATTGTGAGATATAAAGTCAGAATTGAGAGATATAAAGTCAGAATTGAGAGAAATAAAGTCAGAATTGTGAGATATAAAGTCAGAATTGAGATATAAAGTCAGAATTGTGAGATATAAAGTCAGAATTGAGAGAAATAAAGTCAGAATTGTGGGATATAAAGTCAGAATTGTGAGATATAAAGTCAGAATTGAGAGATATAAAGTCAGAATTGAGAGAAATAAAGTCAGAATTGTGGGATATAAAGTCAGAATTGAAATATAAAGTCAGAATTGTGAGATAAAAAGTCAGAATTGTGAGATATAAAGTCAGAATTGAAATATAAAGTCAGAATTGTGAGTTATAAAGTCAGAATTGTGAGATATAAAGTCAGAATTGAGAGATAAAAAGTCAGAATTGTGAGATATAAAGTCAGAATTGTGAGATATAAAGTCAGAATTGTGAGATATAAAGTCAGAATTGCGAGATATAAAGTCAGAATTGTGAGATATAAAGTCAGAATTGCGAGATATAAAGTCAGAATTGCGAGATATAAAGTCAGAATTGAGATATAAAGTCAGAATTGCGAGATATAAAGTCAGAATTGAGATATAAAGTCAGAATTGCGAGATATAAAGTCGCAATAATCTTCCTTTTTTCCATATAAACTCACTTATTATATATTATATACTTATTACATATTTAATCACTAATTTTACTGAAAAACAAAACAAAAATACAGAGTAATTAATCTTTAATCTAATAAATATTATAAAATATTATTCTTTACCCTCTTTCCTGTAGAGCTTGACGAAAATTTCCCTTAAAAACAGTACCAGATCCAATGAAAACCACTTCACTATTCCGCTGAACACCAGGACCAGAAGAAACGTGCAAACCCATGCCAGAATCACCGGAAACACTGATGCTAAAAACAAAACAGCACAACAAAACTGTTCGACTTATGCTGAATAAATGTTTACGTATATTTTGAAATATATGTATATGCATGTAAGAAGCAATATACGCAGCACACAAATATTGGGTTAAATAATGCATTTTTAATGAGGTTGAACTATATAGAGAGGATCAGAGGAGCTCACCTTTACGCTTCAGACTGACTGATGAATAGAACACGTCATACGAGTCTTCAGCTCTGCAGCGAAACTCAGAACGGAGGTCCAGCTCAGAAACTTCAGCAATGGTCAAAAACGACTGCATGATGCCACCTCGTACTCTGGAGAAAAACAGCACGCATATTAATTTCCCATTTCTTCATCAGAAAATGTGCTGCTCATATCAGAGATATGCTTATTTTATACTTATTTATGCATACTTATTTTGAGCCACTGTGTTTCTGAAAATGTAGCTCAACTGAACATGAGAAATCAAATTTGCCTTGATCTTTTGACGTCTTTGTACCATTAAAACATCCTGCAAGTTTCATCGCTGCTCATTAAACAAAGCATTTATTTAATCAAGCTTCAAATCTTTGTTTTGACATCCTCTCGGGATCCAGGAATAGACTTTCTATATCTTTGGTGATTTTCTCTGACATGTCACTGTTTAACCTCAGGACGTCCTGTAAAGAGCACATTCAGGGCTTTAAATGACAGCAACTTCTCCTTGGTCTTTAAGTATGACTGACATTAATTTAATGATCAAAATTATGATAATGTTTTATAATGATCATTTAGATCAGATTCATTTTCAAATGGTCTGTTATAAATCAACATCATGGGTTTCTAATCAAAATATGAGTTTCTTTTACAAAACAGGGTATTGATGTCATACATGTCCAGCTGGGCTGGTTACTTTTAAAATGTATTTCACTACAGATTACAAAATACATGCTTTAAAAAGTCATTTGTAACGTATTTCGTTACATTACTCAAGTTTAGTCACTTCATCTAAATACTTTAGAATACTTTGGAATACTAATAAGTGTGAAACAAACACAAAAAAGGTCATTGTGAGTTTTTATCACACAATTGCATGATATAAAGTTGCTATTGTGAGTTATAAAGTCAGAATTATGAGATATAAACTCACAATATTGAGAAAAGTCAGAATTATGAGATATAAACTCACAAACTAAATTCACAATTGCAAGAAAAAAAGTCAGTATTGCAAGTTTATATCTCCCTATTCTGACTTTATAACTTGCAATTGTGAGTTTAAATCTCGCAATTCTGAGAAAAAGAAGTCAGAATTGTGAAACACAAACACACAATTATAAAGGAAAGAACAAACTTTGATAAAAAGTCACAGTGACGAGTGAATTATACAATGACTCACAAAACATGAAAACAGTCGTGGATCATCAGCTCATGACAGGACAGTTCAGTTCACAGTTGGGCAGTTTTTTTTTATAAATTCAGTCATTTTGTCTTGTTCAGGACAGTATTAAACAAAAATACAATTTTTATGATCCTCTTAAAAGTATTAAAATGTTGATGAAACTGAACTCGTCTTTTTCAGACGGTCAGAGTCAGAGAATCACCAATCGCTGTTTAAATGACATTAAAACTCAAAGTAATCACTTTGGTAATCTAAAACACTTTTCAAATGGAACTGGAATCTGATTACCACCCATTTAAAATGAATTACAGTCACTCAATTGTGTATTTTAAATACGTTACTAAGTTACTTGTATTTCGTTACTCCCCAACCCTGATGTCCACTGTAGAGGACTTAAATCACGTTTATCGGGCATTTAAGGCGAATAGTGAAAGAAATTATGTATCAATATTCCTATTAATTACTAGATATTATTATGAAAATGTTGCCAATTATTGCTCCCATTGTTACACTTCTTTTTTCACCCACATATTGCATAAAGTAAAACGGTGTGTTGATCGATTACGTTATAAATCTGTCATAACATCGTCTTTGAAACAAAGTATGATTTAAAAAAAAATCCTGAAGCCTAAAAATTGATTGGCGAATAATAATACATTTTTTTTTTTTTTTTTAAATCCATAGTTTTTATTTATGCATGTCATTTTTTAAAACAACTTAGTCCTTGTGTCCACCTCAGAGGACATCATTTTTCAAAAAATGCCCCCCCCCCCCGCCCCCCATTTGTTTCTTATACTCTAAACAATGTAATGATGTAAATAAATACTAAATTCAAAAAACTCTTTTTTCTGGGTCCGAGGAGGATGTTGCCGGATATATAACAGTCATAAGACATCGACGGTTATAATTCAATATTCCAATATTCAACAGGTTATAATCAGACATCACGATGAAATATTTCTCATGACACCGGATTGCGTTGGAGGATTATATGTTTGTTCAGAGCATTTTATTCATAAACGGTCTAATGGCGGATTCGCAAGGAAACTTAAAGCAATAAATCTGACGGCGGCTGCATCACAAACCGCAAGCAAATGATATCAGAACGCTTTGTCTGAAAATGATGGCTTTATACGGATTATACTATTTTTAGTGCAAAAGAACGCTATTAACATTATAAGTATATCTCAAGGAACATATTTGTTATGAGTTCGGTCCGTTATCCTTCCACCCTTTCACCACTAGAGGTCACCTGTGCTTTCCCTTCACCACACTACACTTCCCAGAATCCCTCACACGGTCACTGATCATCCTCAGCTGTTCCAGATTAACGTCACTCATTAGTCTCGTCACTCCACGATAAATACACCATTCACGCCCACTTCCTCACCGCGAAGTATTGTTGATTCCCTGTCACGATTTCTGAGCGTTATTTCCCGGTCTGTTTGCCCGGTTTCTGATCCTGTCTTGTTGGTGATTATCTGCCTGCCTCTGACCTCCCGCCTGGATACTACCACGAGCCTGTTGTTGACCTGTGCCTGTCTGACCACGTTTACAAATAAATGCTGCATTTGGATCTTAACCTCTGACTCATCATTACAATAAAAAAGGAGGAGATGTCCACCTGTTTTCCTCCTTATATCCGTCCACCTCCTTCAGCTTGGCTTTATTTCTTTCCCAGAGTACAAAGCAGTCATCACACACAGTTTGTCCAAAGAAGACTTTGCATTGGAGGATCAGTTCTGTACCTGAGAAACAAGAGCAATCAGAGCATTAAATCTGTCCAGAGTTCATTCTGTAAGTTTTGATTCATAAAAAACACCAGCATTGACTCCTTCACCTGCAACACACATTTGAGTTGTCAGAAAAACTGGTTACCCTATGATTTTTGTGAAGTTTTGAGACCCTTTTTCAATTATTTTGTCAGATACCCTCCAGGATTATGATCGTAAACTAAAACATTTATTAACTTGTTAGTAAAACTGTGAATTGAAATAAAGCTGAAGTAAAATATAAATATTAAAACTAAAATAAAATTTGGCAATAAACTGAAATAAGTTGAAGCTGAAACAGGAAATAAACAAAAACTAAAACTGAAATAATAATGAATTAAACCTAAAAAGCAATATTTTAAAAATAAAATAAAAAAAATACTAAAAAAAAAACAAAAAAAAACATGAAAACTAAAAATATAAAAATAAAAGCTAATTGTAAATGAATAAGAATAAAGCTAAAATTAAAATTAAAATAATGCCGCTACCCTCGGTGGGTTTCATATTTAAAATACCATTTATAATATTCACTTTTTGAGAAAAACATGCTTAAAAAAATTGTTTTAAGAAAATCATATGTTGAAATGCTTACATTTTTTTGTAACAATTTACCATAATGTATTAAAATTAGTTACATAACATAAACAGTGAGAAATATATACATACATATATATATATATATATATATATATATATATATACAACACTTAAAATTCATTATCAATAATAAAAATACAGTTGTTTATTGCTGTAAGTTCATGTTAACTAACGTTGACAAATTAAACCTCATTTAATTGTTTAAAATGTTACCATTTTTAAATATGTCAGAAGTATTAATGTTAAAGAATAACTGTTTTAACCAGATTTTTTTAATAGTGTTATTCATGACGGTAAGAGATTTGAACCCATTCCTCACCCACAGCAGTGATCACGATGGAGTTATTGACGGGAAGCTGAAAGCTCGGACGACTGCTGGACATGACTACGAACAAGAGGAAGAGAGTGTTAGAAACCAACTTCTAGCACTGAGTATTTTTGACCGGACGAGGAATATGTACCTCTGATGGTCAGCTCTTGAGATGCAGAGGTGTTGTGTTTTTATCCCATCGTGCTCCCAGGTGCAAACGCAGGTGTAAATCCCCTCGCTTTCTTTTGAGGAGTTATGGACACGTAGAGTTACAGACTCTTGGTTTGGAATTAGAGTGAAATTCTGCCAAAGAGAAAAGATTTTCAAACAATAGTTGAGTTAAACAAAACTACCCAGCAGGTTGAGCAAACATTTAACCTAATCACTGGGATAAAACAACCCGATCGCTGAGTTTAAAATAACTCAACCGTTGGGTTAACCCCCCAGTTGTTGAGTTTAAAATAACCCAACCACTGGGTTAACCCCCCAGTTGTTGACGTTAAAATAACCCAATCGCTGGGTTAACCCCCCCCCCCCAATTGCTGAGTTTAAAATAACCCAACCGTTGGGTTAAAACTCCCCAATCGCTGAGTTTAAAATAACTCAACCACTGGGTTAACCCCCCAGTTGTTGAGTTTTAAAATAACCCAACCACTGGGTTAACCCCCCAGTTGTTGACGTTAAAATAACCCAATCGCTGGGTTAACCCCCCCCCCCCAATTGCTGAGTTTAAAATAACCCAACCGTTGGGTTAAAACTCCCCAATCGCTGAGTTTAAAATAACTCAACCACTGGGTTAACCCCACCAATCGCTGAGTTTAAAATAACCCAACCACTGGGTTAACCCCCCAGTTGTTGAGTTTATAATAACCCAATCGCTGGGTTAACCCACCCAATCACAGAATTTAAAATAACCCAACCACTGGGTTAAAAAAAAAAAACAATCGCTGAGTTTAAAATAACTCAACCGTTGGGTTAACCCCCCAGTTGTTGAGTTTAAAATAACCCAACCACTGGGTTAACCCCCCCCCAATTGCTGAGTTTAAAATAACCCAACCGTTGGGTTAAAACTCCCCAATCGCTGAGTTTAAAATAACTCAACCACTGGATTAACCCCCCAGTTGTTGAGTTTAAAATAACCCAACCACTGGGTTAACCCCCCAGTTGTTGAGGTTAAAATAACCCAATCGCTGGGTTAACCCCCCCAATTGCTGAGTTTAAAATAACCCAACCGTTGGGTTAAAACCCCACCAATCGCTGAGTTTAAAATAACCCAACCACTGGGTTAACCCCCCAGTTGTTGAGTTTATAATAACCCAATCGCTGGGTTAACCCACCCAATTGCGGAGTTTAAAATAACCCAACCGTTGGGTTAAAACAACCCAATCACAGAGTTTAAAATAACCCAACCACTGGGTTAAAAAAAACAAAACAATCGCTGAGTTTAAAATAACTCAACCGTTGGGTTAACCCCCCAGTTGAGTTTAAAATAACCCAACCACTGGGTTAACCCCCCACCCAATTGCTGAGTTTAATATAACCCAACCGTTGGGTTAAAACCCCCCAATCGCTGAGTTTAAAATAACTCAACCACTGGGTTAACCCCCAGTTGTTGAGTTTAAAATAACCCAACCACTGGGTTAACCCCCCAGTTGTTGAGGTTAAAATAACCCAATCGCTGGGTTAACCCCCCCAATTGCTGAGTTTAAAATAACCCAACCGTTGGGTTAAAACCCCCCAATCGCTGAGTTTAAAATAACCCAACCACTGGGTTAACCCCCCAGTTGTTGAGTTTAAAAATAACCCAACCACTGGGTTAACCCCCCAGTTGTTGAGGTTAAAATAACCCAATCGCTGGGTTAACCCCCCCAATTTTCATGAGTTTAAAATAACCCAACCGTTGGGTTAAAACAACCCAATCACCGAGTTTAAAATAACCCAACCACTGGGTTAAAAAAAAACCAATCGCTGAGTTTAAAATAACCCAACCACTGAGTTTGTCCATTTTTTCAACCCAACTCGGGTTGTTTTTAGCCCAGCATTTTTTGATCGTAGTATTGTTTTTTTTAGTTTTTTTTATTATTATTGTCTAATTTCATCCAGTGTTACAATTGAGTAAATGATCAGCGATAAGAGTGACCAGCCGAACGCCCCGTTTGCTTCAGACAGGATATTTGTCACGTCTCAACCTCGAGCGGATCAAGTGATGAGTGATCAGTTTAGTTGACTCACACATTGCAAATATTGTCAAATTCACCACAAACATCGAACTCATCGTACAGTACCTGATACCAGATGAACGTGGCCTGAGCGTCACACACCGGACAGTCAATTTGAAACGCTTTCTCTTCTCCCATAGACATGAACAAGAGAGCTTTGTTGTACTCCTCATAAACCTCAATGTCAGTTTCATATTCAGCACATTTGTCCTCTTTATACCACCTGCAAGACAACACACACTGCTGTTAGAGGAGGATTCTGGGTGATTAAAGTCGGAACAGTGTGTTGACAGTGACTGGAAGTGTGTGCGATCACCAGCGTGTGATGTAGAGTCCCGTGTCGTTTGGGGTTAACCTCAGGAGGTATAATACAGAACGGTGGTAGTGAACGCGCTTGCTCTCCTCCGTCCCGATGCGCTCAACCTGATTTGATCCTTTGAGGTGTTTGAACCATTCGTGCGAGCCGTTTATAGTGTTTTCACGGCAACTGTAGTTCGGGCAGGGCAAAAACAGGGATTCTCCAGCTCTCACGCTCACATTGATTCTGCCGTCGCGTGATTCACACTGAACTAATAAAAGAACAGATCTCTTCTTAACCCGGTCAACAGCAAAATGATCTGAATGCATATGAATATTCAGTTAAATGATCCCTTCAAACTATCAAAACAACTGTTTTAACAAATGTGCAAATTAAATTTAAAAAAAGTCAAATGTGTCCATTTGTCAACAACCCAAATATCTATTTTTAAAGAAATGTGCAAAAAATTAATAAATAAAAATCAATAAATAACTTAAAATCTGTTCACTTGTCAATAACCTAAATATCTATTTTTAAAGAAATATGCAAAATATTAATAAATAAAGATAAATAAAGAACTTAAAATCTGTTCACTTGTCAATAACCTAAATATCTATTTTTAAAGAAATATGCAAAATATTAATAAATAAAGATAAATAAAGAACTTAAAATCTGTTCACTTGTCAATAACCTAAATATCTATTTTTAAAGAAATGTGCAAAAAATTAATAAATAAAAATAAATAAATAACTTGAAATTTTTTCACTTGTCAACAACCCAAATATCTATTTTTAAAGAAATGTGCAAACAATTAATAAATAAAAATAAATAAAGAACTTAAAATCTGTTCACTTGTCACCAAACCCACAATCTATTTTTAAAGAAATGTGCAAAATATTAATAAATAAAAATAAATAAAGAATTTAAAATCTGTTCACTTGTCACCAACCCCACAATCTATTTTTAAAGAAATGTGCAAAATATTAATAAATAAAAATAAATAAAGAACTTAAAATCTGTTCACTTGTCACCAACCCCACAATCTATTTTTAAAGAAATGTGCAAAATATTAATAAATAAAAATAAATAAAGAACTTAAAATCTGTTCACTTGTCACCAACCCCACAATCTATTTTTAAAGAAATGTGCAAAATATTAATAAATAAAAATAAATAAAGAACTTAAAATCTGTTCACTTGTCACCAACCCCACAATCTATTTTTAAAGAAATGTGCAAAATATTAATAAATAAAAATAAATAAAGAACTTAAAATCTGTTCACTTGTCACCAACCCCACAATCTATTTTTAAAGAAATGTGCAAAATATTAATAAATAAAAATAAATAAAGAACTTAAAATCTGTTCACTTGTCACAAACCCCACAATCTATTTTTAAAGAAATGTGCAAAATATTAATAAATAAAAATAAATAAAGAACTTAAAATCTGTTCACTTGTCACCAACCCCACAATCTATTTTTAAAGAAATGTGCAAAATATTAATAAATAAAAATAAATAAAGAACTTAAAATCTGTTCACTTGTCACCAACTCCACAATCTATTTTTAAAGAAATGTGCAAAATATTAATAAATAAAAATAAATAAAGAACTTAAAATCTGTTCACTTGTCAAACACCCAAATATCTATTTTTTTTAAATAAATGTGCAAAAAAGAAAATAAATAAATTACTTAAAATCTGTCAACAACCCAACTATTATTTTTTAAAAATGCACTAATAAATAATTTTTTTTTGTTGACAAAATCAAAAGCACCGCAGCATCTCTATTTAGCCTCAAATCTGTCCATTTGTCAACCACCCAAATATCCCTTTTTTAAAACAATTTTTCTAATATGAAGTTACCTGTGGAGCTCGACTGATATGACGAGACCAGGACAGAATCCGTCAGGAGCAGAATCATCTGTAACATCATCATCCTCATCATCATCATCATCCCTGTATGAAGCAAATAATCACAAATGGCTAAATTTTCAGTTCATAAACACTTTACTATAATGTAACCACAGACTAGACTGTCTGCGTGTGTGATCGGTTCGTGTGTGAGACTGTAATAAGTTCGAGTGAAGCTTTCAGTCATTTGCGTGGGACAGTCTGTGGTAAATGAAACAGGATGTAATTTACCAAACTCGTCTATCATTTCATCTTCACTTATATCTCTCTTTGTACGTTATACTTTTGAAAACAGGATATCATAAGAAAAGATTAAAGAGATTAAAAATGTGTTACTTTAACATTTATGCATGTGGAAGTTACATTCATCCAAAAGCAACATTGCATTCATATGGAAGCAGGTTTCCACCACTAAAAAAAAAATAAAAAAGATTATTATGACTTTATAACTCAAAATCTGAGATATAAAGTCAGAATTGTGAGAAATAAAGTCAGAATTGTGAGATATAAAATCAGAATTGAGATATAAAGTCAGAATTGAGTTATAAAGTCAGAATTGTGAGATATAAAGTCAGAATTGTGAGATATAAAGTCAGAATTGAGTTATAAAGTCAGAATTGTGAGATATAAAGTCAGAACTGTGAGATATAAAGTCAGAATTGTGAGATAAAAAGTCAGAATTGTGAGATATAAAGTCAGAATTGTGAGATATAAAGTCAGAATTGTGCGATATAAAGTCAGAATTGTGAGTTAAAAAGTCAGAATTGTGAGATATAAAGTCAGAATTGTGAGATAAAAAGTCAGAATTGTGAGATAAAAAGTCAGAATTGTGAGATATAAAGTCAGAACTGTGAGATATAAAGTCAGAATTGTGAGATAAAAAGTCAGAACTGTGAGATATAAAGTCAGAATTGTGAGATAAAAAGTCAGAATTGTGAGATATAAAGTCAGAACTGTGAGATATAAAGTCAGAATTGTGAGATATAAAGTCAGAATTGTGAGTTAAAAAGTCAGAATTGTGAGATAAAAAGTCAGAACTGTGAGATATAAAGTCAGAATTGTGAGATATAAAGTCAGAATTGTGAGATATAAAGTCAGAATTGTGAGTTAAAAAGTCAGAATTGTGAGATATAAAGTCAGAATTGTGAGTTAAAAAGTCAGAATTGTGAGATATAAAGTCAGAACTGTGAGATATAAAGTCAGAATTGTGAGATATAAAGTCAGAATTGTGAGTTAAAAAGTCAGAATTGTGAGATATAAAGTCAGAATTGTGAGATAAAAAGTCAGAATTGCGAGATATAAAGTCAGAGTTGAGAGATATAAAGTCAGAATTGCGAGATATAAAGTCAGAATTGTGAGATAAAAAGTCAGAATTGTGAGATATAAAGTCAGAATTGTGAGATAAAAAGTCAGAATTGCGAGATATAAAGTCAGAATTGAGAGATATAAAGTCAGAATTGTGAGATATAAAGTCAGAATTGTGAGATATAAAGTCAGAATTGTGAGTTAAAAAGTCAGAATTGTGAGATATAAAGTCAGAATTGCGAGATATAAAGTCAGAATTGAGAGATATAAAGTCAGAATTGAGAGATATAAAGTCAGAATTGTGAGATATAAAGTCAGAATTGTGAGATATAAAGTCAGAATTGTGAGTTAAAAAGTCAGAATTGTGAGATATAAAGTCAGAACTGTGAGATATAAAGTCAGAATTGTGAGATATAAAGTCAGAATTGTGAGATATAAAGTCAGAATTCTGAGATATAAAGTCAGAATTGCGAGATAAAAAGTCAGAATTCTGAGATATAAAGTCGGAATTGCGAGATATAGTCAGAATTGCGAGATAAAAAGTCAGAATTGTGAGATATAAAGTCAGAATTGTGAGATATAAAGTCAGAATTGAGATATAAAGTCAGAATTGAGTTATAAAGTCAGAATTGAGATATAAAGTCAGAATTGTGAGATATAAAGTCAGAATTGTGAGATATAAAGTCAGAATTGTGAGATAAAAAGTCAGAATTGTGAGATATAAAGTCAGAATTGTGAGATATAAAGTCAGAATTGTGAGATAAAAAGTCAGAATTGTGAGATATAAAGTCAGAATTGTGAGATATAAAGTCAGAATTGAGATATAAAGTCAGAATTGTGAGATATAAAGTCAGAATTGAGAGTTATAAAGTCAGAATTGTGAGATATAAAGTCAGAATTGAGAGATATAAAGTCAGAATTGTGAGATATAAAGTCAGAATTGTGAGATAAAAAGTCATAATTGTGAGATATAAAGTCAGAATTGTGAGATATAAAGTCAGAATTGAGATATAAAGTCAGAATTGTGAGATATAAAGTCAGAATTGAGATATAAAGTCAGAATTGTGAGATATAAAGTCAGAATTGTGAGATAAAAAGTCAGAATTGTGAGATATAAAGTCAGAATTGTGAGATATAAAGTCAGAATTGAGATATAAAGTCAGAATTGTGAGATATAAAGTCAGAATTGAGAGTTATAAAGTCAGAATTGTGAGATATAAAGTCAGAATTGAGATATAAAGTCAGAATTGTGAGATATAAAGTCAGAATTGTGAGATAAAAAGTCAGAATTGTGAGATATAAAGTCAGAATTGTGAGATATAAAGTCAGAATTGAGATATAAAGTCAGAATTGTGAGATATAAAGTCAGAATTGTGAGATATAAAGTCAGAATTGAGATATAAAGTCAGAATTGTGAGATATAAAGTCAGAATTGAGAGATATAAAGTCAGAATTGTGAGATATAAAGTCAGAATTGTGAGATATAAAGTCAGAATTGAGAGTTATAAAGTCAGAATTGCGAGATAAAAAGTCATAATTGTGAGATAAAAAGTCAGAATTGCGAGATATAAAGTCAGAATTGCGAGATATAAAGTAAGAATTGAGATATAAAGTCAGAATTGTGAGATATAAAGTCAGAATTGTGAGATATAAAGTCAGAATTGAGATATAAAGTCAGAATTGTGAGATATAAAGTCAGAATTGAGATATAAAGTCAGAATTGTGAGATATAAAGTCAGAATTGTGAGATATAGTCAGAATTGAGACATAAAGTCAGAATTGTGAGATATAAAGTCAGAATTGTGAGATATAAAGTCAGAATTGCGAGATATAAAGTAAGAATTGAGATATAAAGTCAGAATTGTGAGATATAAAGTCAGAATTGTGAGATATAAAGTCAGAATTGAGATATAAAGTCAGAATTGTGAGATATAAAGTCAGAATTGAGATATAAAGTCAGAATTGTGAGATATAAAGTCAGAATTGTGAGATATAGTCAGAATTGAGACATAAAGTCAGAATTGTGAGATATAAAGTCAGAATTGTGAGATATAAAGTCAGAATTGTGAGATATAAAGTCAGAATTGAGATATAAAGTCAGAATTGTGATATAAAGTCAGAATTGAGACATAAAGTCAGAATTGTGAGATATAAAGTCAGAATTGTGAGATATAAAGTCAGAATTGTGAGATATAAAGTCAGAATTGAGATATAAAGTCAGAATTGTGAGATATAAAGTCAGAATTGAGATATAAAGTCAGAATTCTGAGAAAAAAAGTCGCAATAATCTTTTCAATTTCCAGCGGCAGAAACGTGCTTCCATACATTCAAGTCAATCTTCAGATAAATAAATAAATACTAATAAACAGCAAATATCTTAGTAATATGCAAGCTAATAAGCAACTCGTTAATAGTGAGACGTGGACCCTAAACTAAAGTTTTTTGTTTTTTTTCATAAATCTGTGAAAGACTTTGTTAGCATATCACGTAGTTGTGCTTGAGTTGATTGTTTTATTTGTAAATAAATAACGCAATGAAACGTGACAAATTGTGCAACGTAATTTTTTTCTATATTGGCTGTTAAAAAAGAAATTACGAACACATACAGGCGAGCGCCGCGAGGAAACGGCGCGAGGCCGGTGACGCGAGAGATAACGAGCGTCAGCTGCGCGCTACACCGGTCTCGTGTCTCTCACGGAGGAGCTCCGGAAGCGTAAAAGAGGAGCGACGACAGAGAAGGACGAGAGAGGACCAGGCCTGGATTTTATGTTTGTTTTGTTACTTTCGTTTTATTGTTTGTTTATTTTATTATTAAAGTTGTTGAACGTTCGCCGGTTCCCGCCTCCTTTCTTCCCATATTTACGAACTGTGTTACAAATAAATTATGTTTTTCCACACATTTGTTTTTTTGCATACAGTAAAATAAAACCTGTAAATGTCTTTTTTGAGCCAAATAATTTAGTCAGATCAATACCTCAGCCGAGTTGACTGTTTTGTTCTTCCCTCATATTCAAAATTTGAAAAAATAAAATATTTTCCCCATATTTTGATGGTTTAATCCAACTTATAGTGTCATTAACACTTTTGACATCACTTGTGGTCACTAGTGTTCATCGTTAGAGAAGTTAAGGTGATTGGATGATATGTTCAGAGCTCCTGCATATTCATTTTGGTGGAAATGAAGCAAGATGAAACACCAGCCACAAGCGGAGCAAGAACTTCCTGTTTTCTCTTAAGTTTCTTAAGTTCAAAGAAATGTTATCTGCTTAGTAATGAGAGACGTGCAAAACACACGAGAGGCCTTTGCGTGACAGAGCTCATCTGGTTCGGCTGTTGCGGTGGAAACCCCCTGAACTGTCCCGGTTGGGCTCAGTGAGGAACCACCCGGGTTCAGTCCCCACCAAGGGCAACGTCTCACTTGTGAGTCGCTTTGGATAAAAGCATCTGCCAAATGAATACATGTAAATGTACTACAACGCTTACTGCTTTCAAAAAAGCCCATAATTAATGTATTTATATGCTGAACTGATGATTATCAAAAACAAATTCCTCTACCGGTAACTTGCAGTTTTATAACTCAGATGCTAAAGGACCAAATCGTCTGTACAGTACCTTAAACTAAATAAATAAATAAATAGGAGAAGATGAAAGTCACTATCAGTGTCCCGCTCTCATATTTTAGTAATCGTCATAAATTAGGCATCATTCGAAACCTGCTTGGTTACTGTTGCTATGTCTGACAATCCATGCGCTCTCATGCCACTCATCATGTTCTCATGGAGTGGAAAATACATCGCGGAGCAAAGAGGACGCTGATAATGTATGAAACAGTTTCATATTTAATATATTGTAATTGTTTAATCAATAAATAGCGTCTAGTGTGTGTTTAATGTGTGGTGACAGATCGCTGGAGCTCCTCGATCATCTCTTCAGTTCATTTATAGCATCAAATAAACATGAATGAACATCAGAAGGAATGTTGTTTCAATCAAGTTCACCAACGTTAGTCTACTAACTCCCCTGACCGCTTTGTCTGACAAATGGCGGATTCGGGGTTATGATTGGTCAGATCGCCTGTCAATCAAACTGCCGGGGTTAATTTAATTTGAACGATTTTATGATCTTTCGTTTCCATGACCGTCATCAGGCATGCATGTGTCATGTGACCAAAACATTATATATTTTTGTACATTATTGCCAGAAATAATGTATTTTCTGTATTTCTTTTGTTCTTTGATTCATTTTAACAGCATATACAGCAGTCGGTACTGTATATTATATTTTGCAGATCTAACATACACATGCGATTTCTTTCCCTGCTGTTTATGTACGCAGACAAAACCAACTGTGAACTTTATGTGTTTTTGACAGCGCAATAAGACGCAAAAGAGAACACAGTTTAAAGCTCACAGGATGCGCCGTCTGCTTCCTGTGTACGTGGTTCAGAAAAGTATATATCAGAAGTTTAGATGATACGGCTTTGAAACACATTCAGATAATAAACGTTCATGATGACAAAAAACAGCAATGTCACAAGAGTGTGACCACAAAAAGAGATGACTATCAAAACCAAACAGATGTCTGAGTATAAGAGGCACGCTCTCTTCTGGATAGGGGGCGGGGAGCAGCAGCTCATTTGCATTTAAAGATACACAGATGAAAACAGCATTCCACTCAAAAATGAGCAGATTTAACAAGCTATAATAAAAGATATGTGGGGGATTTTGAGCTGAAACTTCACTGGAGATACCAGAGACTGATATTACATCTTTAAGTTTGTCAGATAAATATCTTAACCAGGTTTTAGTGTTTTGTTCTTCCCTCATATTATATATACATACATATATTAAATATATACACACACATATGTCCCCTCCGCACATCACTTTTGACCACTATTGTATTTAATTATGCAATTAAAATGTGTTGCTTCAACTCATTTTAACTAAGTACATTTAAAAAGCATCAAAAATATATATACATTTTTTTTTACAGTTAATGATTGTTTGTTGGCTCATGTCCTACTTGTGTAAATCATTGAGCGCATTGTCATAATCCAGTAGACTGATGTTTATTCTGATTTTGCGCTCCAGCGGACAGATGGTTCTGCATCTGGTGCATCCGTGACGTGCAGCTGGATTCTGATGGAGCGCTGCAGCGGCGGAGCGCTCGGATAACACACCGCGAGCATCCGCGGCAGGATCCACTTCACTGCGATTCACCGCTGGAGAAAAGAAGAAGAAGACATGAATCAGACGGCTGGAGTGTCCAACCACTGCCACAGGCGCTCGTCTATCGATGTGAAGGTGAGGAAGAGTTCTCCTCGTCATTATGTGCAAAAGAAACGCTCAAAGCTGTTTCTGCTTTCGTGATTCTGACTGCGTGCAACTACCGCTCCACGCTCAACTTTAACATAGATTTGAAACTTTTTGAAAGGGTTTGGCAACAACCATCCAGAATTATATAAACGAACGTTTTTCTTTAAATGGATTACAAACAGATCTACTGGATAATGTCATTTATATAAACTTGAACTCAGTCTGTAATTCATAAGATCTTACATTTAATCATTTAATTGAACAAAATTGACATTTATAACGTTACAAAAGATTTTATTTCAAATAAATGCTGCTGTTTTGAACTTTTTAGTAATGGAACAATCCTGAAACAATGTATATATAGAGAGAGAGAGAGAGAGAATCATTATTAAATAATTAAGCGCCAATAATAATTCAGCAGCAAATCATCATATCAGAATGACTTCTGAAGGATCATGTGACACTGAAGACTGCTAAAAAAATTCAGCTTTGATCACTGGATATAAATTACATTTGAAAATATATTCACATAGAAAACAGTTGTTTCAAATTCTAATAATATTTCTCAATTTTTACTGCATTTCTGATCAAATAAATGCAGCCGTGGTGAGCAGAAGAGACTTTATAATCAGAATATTATACAATCTTACTGACCCCAAAGAGGTAAGTGTATGATGTGGGGTTAGTTTAAAGATCAGCACAAAATAATATAGCTCATGTTGGGTTAAAGCGCTCTGCAGATTAAAGGTTTATCTGGATGAAGGTCAGGGAGGTCTCGAGGGAGACGTCAGGGGACTGTCATTCAATGATTCATGAGACTCACTCAAACTTATACTAAGTGCATCTAAATGTAGAGCATGGAGGAACCAGCATGGATGTGTGTGTGTGTCTATACGTGTATTTCTTGTGCGCTGCTTGTAATAAAAGTTCACATTCACAACGGTCTTCCAGTGGTGCGAGAGAGATGAGAACGGTTTCTACTCTTCCTCAGTAGATCACAGTGTGTTTAAAAGCGCCTGTCGTTTAAAGCTGAAGCTGAAGAAAGTATCGGTCTGTATTACGTCTGAGTTGCTTGAGATTAAAGTTAAACTCACTATTTAATCTCTTGCTGATCTCTAACAGCACTTTAAGCCTTAATGCCAGCGGAGACTGAAACAAAAGACAAAAATAAAATAAGAATCAAAAGCATCAAAATATATATATATATATATATATATATATATACACAGGGCTGGGCTGGTTACTTTTAAAATGTATTTCACTACAGATTATAAAATACATGCTTTAAAAAGTCATTTGTAACGTATTTCGTTACATTACTCAAGTTTAGTCACTTAATGTAAATACTTTAGAATACTTTGGAATACTAATAAGTGTGAAACAAACACAAAAAAGGTCATTGTGAGTTTTTATCTCACAATTCTGACTTTTTCCCTCAGAATTGTGTGAAATAAAGTTGCAATTGTGAGTTATAAAGTCAGAATTATGAGATATAAACTCACAATATTGAGAAAAGTCAGAATTATGAGATATAAACTGAAAATATTGAGAAAAGTCAGAATTATGAGATATAAACTGACAATATTGAGAAAAGTCAGAATTATGAGATATAAACTCACAATATTGAGAAAAGTCAGAATTATGAGATATAAACTGACAATATTGAGAAAAGTCAGAATTATGAGATATAAACTCACAATATTGAGAAAAGTCAGAATTATGAGATATAAACTCACAATTTTGAGAAAAGTCAGAATTATGAGATATAAACTCACAATATTGAGAAAAGTCAGAATTATGAGATATAAACTCACAATATTGAGAAAAGTCAGAATTATGAGATATAAACTGACAATATTGAGAAAAGTCAGAATTATGAGATATAAACTCACAATATTGAGAAAAGTCAGAATTATGAGATATAAACTCACAATTTTGAGAAAAGTCAGAATTATGAGATATAAACTCACAATATTGAGAAAAGTCAGAATTATGAGATATAAACTCACAATATTGAGAAAAGTCAGAATTATGAGATATAAACTGACAATATTGAGAAAAGTCAGAATTATGAGATATAAACTCACAATATTGAGAAAAGTCAGAATTATGAGATATAAACTGACAATATTGAGAAAAGTCAGAATTATGAGATATAAACTCACAATATTGAGAAAAGTCAGAATTATGAGATATAAACTCACAATTTTGAGAAAAGTCAGAATTATGAGATATAAACTCACAATATTGAGAAAAGTCAGAATTATGAGATATAAACTCACAATATTGAGAAAAGTCAGAATTATGAGATATAAACTCACAATTTTGAGAAAAGTCAGAATTATGAGATATAAACTCACAATATTGAGAAAAGTCAGAATTATGAGATATAAACTCACAATTTTGAGAAAAGTCAGAATTATGAGATATAAACTCACAATATTGAGAAAAGTCCGAATTATGAGATATAAACTCACAATATTGAGAAAAGTCATAATTATGAGATATAAACTCACAATATTGAGAAAAGTCAGAATTATGAGATATAAACTCACAATATTGAGAAAAGTCAAAATTATGAGATATAAACTCAAAATATTGAGAAAAGTCAGAATTATGAGATATAAACTCACAATATTGAGAAAAGTCAGAATTATGAGATATAAACTCACAATATTGAGAAAAGTCAGAATTATGAGATATAAACTCACAATATTGAGAAAAGTCAGAATTATGAGATATAAACTCACAATATTGAGAAAAGTCAAAATTATGAGATATAAACTCAAAATATTGAGAAAAGTCATAATTACGAGATATAAACTCACAATATTGAGAAAAGTCAGAATTATGAGATATAAACTCACAATATTGAGAAAAGTCAGAATTATGAGATATAAACTCACAATATTGAGAAAAGTCAGAATTATGAGATATAAACTCACAATATTGAGAAAAGTCAGAATTATGAGATATAAACTCACAATATTGAGAAAAGTCAGAATTATGAGATATAAACTCACAATATTGAGAAAAGTCAGAATTATGAGATATAAACTCACAATATTGAGAAAAGTCAGAATTATGAGATATAAACTCACAATATTGAGAAAAGTCAGAATTATGAGATATAAACTCACAATATTGAGAAAAGTCAGAATTATGAGATATAAACTCACAATATTGAGAAAAGTCAGAATTATGAGATATAAACTCACAATATTGAGAAAAATCAGAATTATGAGATATAAACTCACAATATTGAGAAAAGTCATAATTATGAGATAAAAACTCACAATATTGAGAAAAGTCATAATTATGAGATATAAACTCACAATATTGAGAAAAGTCATAATTATGAGATATAAACTCACAATATTGAGAAAAGTCAGAATTATGAGATATAAACTCACAATATTGAGAAAAGTCAGAATTATGAGATATAAACTCACAATATTGAGAAAAATCAGAATTATGAGATATAAACTCACAATATTGAGAAAAGTCAGAATTATGAGATAAAAACTCACAATATTGAGAAAAGTCAGAATTATGAGATATAAACTCACAATATTGAGAAAAGTCATAATTATGAGATATAAACTCACAATATTGAGAAAAGTCAGAATTATGAGATATAAACTCACAATATTGAGAAAAGTCAAAATTATGAGATATAAACTCAAAATATTGAGAAAAGTCAGAATTATGAGATTTAAACTCACAATATTGAGAAAAGTCAGAATTATGAGATATAAACTCACAATATTGAGAAAAGTCAGAATTATGAGATATAAACTCACAATATTGAGAAAAGTCATAATTATGAGATATAAACTCACAATATTGAGAAAAGTCAGAATTATGAGATATAAACTCACAATATTGAGAAAAGTCAAAATTATGAGATATAAACTCAAAATATTGAGAAAAGTCAGAATTATGAGATATAAACTCACAATATTGAGAAAAGTCAGAATTATGAGATATAAACTCACAATATTGAGAAAAGTCAGAATTATGAGATATAAACTCACAATATTGAGAAAAGTCAGAATTATGAGATATAAACTCACAATATTGAGAAAAGTCAGAATTATGAGATATAAACTCACAATATTGAGAAAAGTCAGAATTATGAGATATAAACTCACAATATTGAGAAAAGTCCGAATTATGAGATATAAACTCGCAATATTGAGAAAAGTCAGAATTATGAGATATAAACTCACGATATTGAGAAAAGTCAGAATTATGAGATATAAACTCACAATATTGAGAAAAGTCAGAATTATGAGATATAAACTCACAATATTGAGAAAAGTCAGAATTATGAGATATAAACTCACAATATTGAGAAAAGTCAGAATTATGAGATATAAACTCACATTCTAAATTCACAATTACAAGAAAAAAAGTCAGTATTGCAAGTTTATATCTCACATTTCTGACTTTATAACTTGCAATTGTGAGTTTAAATCTCGCAATTCTGAGGAAAAGAAGTCAGAATTGTGAAACGCAAACTCACAATTGCGAGAGAAAAAAAACAAATTGTTGCAAAAAAAGTCACAGTGACGAGTGAATTATAAAACGACTCACAAAACATGAAAACAGTCGTGGATCATCAGGTCATGACAGGACAGTTCAGTTCACAGTTGGGCAATTTTTTTATAAATTCAGTCATTTTGTCTTGTTCAGGACAGAACTAAATACTTAAAATACTTAAAAGTATTAAAATGTTGATGAAACTGAACTCGTCTTTTTCAGACGGTCAGAGTCAGAGAATCACCAATCGCTGTTTAAATGACATTAAAACTCAAAGTAATCACTTTGGTAATCTAAAACACTTTTCAGATGGAACTGGAATCTGATTACCACCCATTTCAAATGAAATACAGTCACTCAAATTATGTATTTTAAATACGTTACTAAGTTACTTGTATTTCGTTACTCCTCAACCCTGTGTACATATATATATATATATATATTACAATATTTTAAATATGAGGGAAGAACAAAACACTAACTGACAAAATTATTTGGCAAAAAAGGGAAACTACAGCCTGGCCAAAAATTATGTTTGCATGTTTCATTGTCTTGGCACAAATAAAACAATCGAGCACAACTACACAATAACATCTTTAACAAATGTTGAATAAAGTTCGGACATCACACTCTTAAAAAAAGGGTTGTTTCAACCTAAATTTGGACCAAATATGGAAATTAGGGGCCAAGCACCGAAGTTGTGACGGCACCTATCGTATCCGTTGGCGTTCTTCTTCTTCTTCTTCTTCCGCTCTGGGAGTCTATGGCAGCCCATAGAAGCGCCTGCTTGAGGGAAAGTTATGAAATTTGGCACATTGATAGAGAACAGTCCCAACATGAACTACAGCAAATTTGGTCAAATCTCTCTAGCACCAAAGAAGCTATTTTCTCGAACTCCTCCTAGACGGCTGCTCCAATTTTCATGAAACTCAAATCAGATCATCTTCAAACTAAAAGCATAAACAAATTCAAAGAAGAGCATGCCAAATTGGACCTGACGCCACATGCTACGTTTCAGCACAGCGCCACTTACTGGTCTGGAGATGACAAAAACGGCTATTTTTGCTTATAACTTCTGAAACAGTTTGGTCAAAAACAATAAAAGATTCATCCAATTTTACCATATCAACCATTTTGACTATCAATCATTTTGCATTTTGTAGCAAAATGCTGTTTTTTGAACATATTTGTATATTATAAAGAAACTCGTTCATCAGCGCGATGTTCTGAAGGAGCAAAGTTTTGAGACAGGTGAAATTTAAATATTCATATGCTCATAACTTTTAATGTGGTTGACTTATTTTCCTTGCGAATCCAACGACCTAATATGCAAGGTTTCGGCTTATGGTTTGTGCAACGTTGCAATTTAGTGTTAAAACAACGTTCGCAAATATCTTCGAAACCACCGTATGAATTTCGGAAACATATTTAATGCCAATTGTAATTGCCCAGATGCCAAAATTTTGATTGTAAGTGCCAAAAAATGTCGTGCATGGGTCATTTTTTAGGTCCTCGTTCATATAGATGTCTATAACTTCTAAACGAAATGAGATATTTTCACCAAATTTGGCACAATTATTTATGGACACACTCTGAGGACACATAAAAAAAGTGGCGGGATTGCGCCTGTTGGTGGCGCTATAACTGAACAAAATATTAAACACTAACCACAATTAAGTATATGAAATAAAATGCTATATTTTACTTCTTTCTTGCTTCTTTGTGCTTGACCCCTTGCGTGCAGCTATATTTTTTAAATAAACAGTCCATATATGACCCAAATTTAGGTCGAAACAACCAAGCATTTTTTAGAGAGCGCCTCTGCTGTACATACTGTATTTAAACTCAGTGTCTCCTAATCAAAGCACTGAATTTTACTTGTCTGGGCAAAAAAAAAATGGGGGTTTTATTTCATAGAGTTTTAAAGTTATATAACAAACCAAATGATAATACCCAGCCCTCATACTCATATGTCTTAACATGTTCCTAATGCCCTTAATCCTACAACTGATGATGACTTTGGTTTAAGAGTATGTCTGCTTCCAGATAAAATTAAAGTTGTGTTACTTAATTTATCAGATGTGTTAAAGTTTGACTCATTCTGACAGAATCCGAGACAAAACAGGGTTGTCATTGTGATAAATAAACAGTGTTCAGTATGCAATAAAAATAGAACAAAGTCGATCAGATTCAGACTAAATGGAACAGTGGCACCTTCATGTGAAACATTGTCTCAGTTTCAAAGTAAATAATATAGCTTTTACTTGATTCGATTTTATAACAAAAAGCCACCAATAGTCAACAAACCCTACAGATCCCTTTTGACCACTAATATATATATATTTATTATAACCAGAGTAATTCAAATAGACCGAGGCATTTACATTCCTTTCCTATTTTGTCAATCATTATGTGGACTTCTGGTGATTTAATGTTTGATTTAATATCTAATTACAGTGGATCTTCTGAATAAACTGTTGACATGAGAAGAATTCTGGCTAAATATGAGCTTGTCTTATTCAGATTTCTTGCAACTGAAAAACAGGGTTATGGTTATCAGTTTAATGTGTTTACATGAACCTTACTAATAATATGATTAATATTGCACTCTAAAAAAAATGTAGGTTTAAAAATAAAACCCAAGTTGGGTTAAATACAGAGAGACTCAGCAGTTGGGTTGTTTTGACCAAGCGGTTGGGTTGTTTTGACCCAGCGGTTGGGTTGTTTTGACCCAGCGATTGGGTTGTTTTGACCCAGCGGTTGGGTTGTTTTCACCCAGCGGTTGGGTTGTTTTGACCCAGCGGTTGGGTTGTTTTGACCTAGCAGTTGGGTTGTTTTGACCCAGCGATTGGGTTGTTTTGACCCAGAGGTTGGGTTGTTTTGACCCAGAGGTTGGGTTGTTTTGACCCAGCGATTGGGTTGTTTTGACCCAGAGGTTGGGTTGTTTTGACCCAGCGGTTGGGTTGTTTTGACCCAACGATTGGGTTGTTTTGACCCAGAGGTTGGGTTGTTTTGACCCAGCGGTTGGGTTGTTTTGACCCAGCGGTTGGGTTGTTTTGACCCAGCGGTTGGGTTGTTTTGACCCAGAGGTTGGGTTGTTTTGACCAGCGGTTGGGTTGTTTTCACCCAGAGGTTGGGTTGTTTTGACCCAGCGGTTGGGTTGTTTTCACCCAGCGGTTGGGTTGTTTTGACCCAGAGGTTGGGTTGTTTTGACCCAGTGGTTGGGTTGTTTTGACCCAGAGGTTGGGTTGTTTTGACCAGCGGTTGGGTTGTTTTGACCCAGAGGCTGGGTTGTTTTCACCCAGAGGTTGGGTTGTTTTGACCAAGCGGTTGGGTTGTTTTGACCCAGCGGTTGGGTTGTTTTGACCCAGCGGTTGGGTTGTTTTCACCCAGAGGTTGGGTTGTTTTGACCCAGCGGTTGGGTTGTTTTCACCCAGCGGTTGGGTTGTTTTGACCCAGAGGTTGGGTTGTTTTGACCCAGTGGTTGGGTTGTTTTGACCCAGAGGTTGGGTTGTTTTGACCCAGCGGTTGGGTTGTTTTGACCCAGAGGTTGGGTTGTTTTGACCCAGCGGTTGGGTTGTTTTGACCAAGCGGTTGGGTTGTTTTGACCCAGCGGTTGGGTTGTTTTGACCCAGCGGTTGGGTTGTTTTCACCCAGTGGTTTGGTTGTTTTGACCCAGAGGTTGGGTTGTTTTGACCCAGTGGTTGGGTTGTTTTGACCCAGAGGTTGGGTTGTTTTGACCCAGCGGTTGGGTTGTTTTGACCCAGAGGTTGGGTTGTTTTGACCCAGCGGTTGGGTTGTTTTGACCCAGCGGTTGGGTTGACCCAGAGGTTGGGTTGTTTTGACCCAGAGGTTGGGTTGTTTTGACCCAGTGGTTGGGTTGTTTTGACCCAGAGGTTGGGTTGTTTTGACCCAGCGGTTGGGTTGTTTTGACCCAGAGGTTGGGTTGTTTTCACCCAGAGGTTGGGTTGTTTTGACCCAGCGATTGGGTTGTTTTGACCCAGCGGTTGGGTTGTTTTGACCCAGCGATTGGGTTGTTTTGACCCAGCGGTTGGGTTGTTTTCACCCAGCGGTTGGGTTGTTTTGACCCAGAGGTTGGGTTGTTTTGACCCAGAGGTTGGGTTGTTTTGACCCAGTGGTTGGGTTGTTTTGACCCAGAGGTTGGGTTGTTTTGACCCAGTGGTTGGGTTGTTTTGACCCAGCGATTGGGTTGTTTTGACCCAGCGGTTGGGTTGTTTTCACCCAGCGGTTGGGTTGTTTTGACCCAGAGGTTGGGTTGTTTTGACCCAGAGGTTGGGTTGTTTTGACCCAGTGGTTGGGTTGTTTTGACCCAGAGGTTGGGTTGTTTTGACCCAGCGGTTGGGTTGTTTTGACCCAGAGGTTGGGTTGTTTTCACCCAGAGGTTGGGTTGTTTTGACCCAGCGGTTGGGTTGTTTTGACCCAGCGATTGGGTTGTTTTGACCCAGCGGTTGGGTTGTTTTCACCCAGCGGTTGGGTTGTTTTGACCCAGAGGTTGGGTTGTTTTGACCCAGCGGTTGGGTTGTTTTCACCCAGAGGTTGGGTTGTTTTGACCCAGCGGTTGGGTTGTTTTCACCCAGCGGTTGGGTTGTTTTGACCCAGAGGTTGGGTTGTTTTGACCCAGTGGTTGGGTTGTTTTGACCCAGAGGTTGGGTTGTTTTCACCCAGAGGTTGGGTTGTTTTGACCTAGCGGTTGGGTTGTTTTGACCCAGCGACTGGGTTGTTTTGACCCAGCGGTTGGGTTGTTTTCACCCAGCGGTTGGGTTGTTTTGACCCAGAGGTTGGGTTGTTTTGACCCAGCGGTTGGGTTGTTTTGACCCAGAGGTTGGGTTGTTTTTGACCCAGCGGTTGGGTTGTTTTCAACCAGAGGTTGGGTTGTTTTGACCCAGAGGTTGGGTTGTTTTGACCCAGCGATTGGGTTGTTTTGACCCAGCGGTTGGGTTGTTTTGACCCAGCGACTGGGTTGTTTTGACCCAGCGGTTGGGTTAAATGTTTAATCCAACCTGCTGGGTAGATTTATTTAACTCAACTATTGTTTGAAAAACTGCTCATTTAAAACGAACCAACAGTTGGAAATGAACATTTATTGATACGTTTAATAAGCAAACATTTATGAATAAGTTTAATAGATAATAATTAAATATGAATAAATGTTCATCTTTTGATTATTACTCTTTCCTCCTCTAATGATGTGTCTGATTTCGGTTCATTTTAAGCCAGACATATTGTAATAGTGGAGTTAAATAAAAATAACCCAGCATGTACCCAGGTTGAACATTTAACCCAATCACTGGGTCGGTCCATATTTAACCCAACTTGGGTTGTTTTTAACCCACATTTTTTTTAAATATCTTTGTGCAAGTAAACAGGGTCAGTCTACAATCTGATTAAAGATGAATGTATTATATAAACTCATCAAATGGATTAATAAGGTTGAAATATATCTCCTATCATCCTCTCTCTCTCTCTCTCTGTCTCTCTCTCCCTCTCTTTCTGTCTCTCTCTCCCTCTCTCTCTCTCTCTCTCTCTGTCTCTCTCTCTCTCACTCACTCTCTCTTTCTTTCTCTCTCTCTCTCACTCTCTCCCTCTCTCTCTCTCACTCACTCTGTCTCTCTCTCAATTCAATTCAATTCAATTCAATTCAAATGAGCTTTATTGGCATGACAATGGTAGCAATGTATTGCCAAAGCATTTTACAGTAAATCATCATGTATATACATATCTTTAGAACAAAACAAACAAGTAGAACAGTTTATGAACATTTAAAAATTCTGTGAACAATTTATGATCAGAGTGTGTATTGTGTAAGTGTTTGTGTATTTGTTTGTGTATTTGCGTGTGTGTGTGTGTGTGTGTGGGCGCATCACTGATTAGTCGTCAACTCTCTCTTTTTGTGACAAGCATCAATGTATCTTGCCGCTAGTGTGATACAGTCTCTTTTTTCACCTAATAAATGTTGAAGTTGTATTTTATTGTTTAGTTTTATGAAGTGGGGGGAAGATATTTCAAATTTTGCATAGAAAGTTCCTCTAATGTCCTCTCTCTGTCTCTCACTCTCTCTCACACTCTCTCTCTCTCTCTTTCTCTCACTCTCTCTCTCTCTCTCTCTCCCCCTCTCTCTCTCTCTCTCTCTCTCTCTCCCCTCTCTCTCTCTCTCTCTTTCTCTCTCTCTCATCTGTAGGATGTGGGAAGTGTTTCCTCTGACATGAACTGGAAGGGTGTGGGAATCTCACTTCTGGTCATTGCGTTTGTGCTGTCGTTGATCGGTCTGTCCATCTTTCTGCTGTCTAAAGGTCTGTGTGTTTCCAGTGTCAATAAACATTCATTCACATTGAGATGAAGCACTCGTTCTGAGTCGGCTTCGAGTCAGACGTTCACATTTGAGTTGGTAAACAAGGAAAAAAGTATTCACTGTTTAACCACAGGGCTGTTGAAAGCTTGATTCTGATTGGTTGACGACGGGTCTTGGGTGTGTAATTATTTTAGTGTAAACGCACGGCTAAAGTAGTTCCAGGCAGGTTTTGACGGCATTAGAGTATCACTTCGCCAAATTATTTCAGGTATTTTATACAACCTGCAGCAGCAAAAGAACCAAAAACCCACTGACCAAGAAAAACAATGTCAACAATAATTACAATTTCCTTTTTTTTTTTTTTTTAAAGTTTTTTAAACAGAAACAGCCTTTTTAGGACAAATGTCTGACAAAATGACTTTGAAAATGATGTTCTTCCTCAGTGTTTCTCTCTTGTTTTCCAGTACAAATATCTAAACATTCTTAAATCAACATATATTTACGGGAGCAGCAAAATTTCTTACATGTTAAGTTCCTTTCTGGAAAATGTATCAAAATTAAGTGAGTTTATACTTAAAATACGAAAACATATCTGCCAGGTGGATCAGAAAAATAAACTTAATTCAAAGGGAAAACAAGATCCTTTTTCTTATTCCACTGGCAGATATTTTCAAGTTAATGTGTTTTCATTTAAGAACATTAAGATATTTGTACACACACACACACACACAAAGATAAGATGTTATCGGTAATGACGCACAGACGCATCTGTCGCTCCTCATGTTGACTCTCTATCACTAAAAGTCAGTAATAAGGTCAAGAATTTAGGAATCATGTTTGACAGTGACCTCAGTTTTCATAAAAATATATTAGCATTATTACTGAAACCACATATTGTCACCTGAGGAACATCTCCAAAGTATGTGCCATTCTCTCCTTCTGACAAGGACAAAGTTGTTTTTTGCTGGGTCACCAAAGAGTGCCACACACACACCCTCTCACACACACACACACACACACACACACACATAGACCCACACTCACACACACGGACTCGCACATGCACTCACACTCACACACACACACACACACACACCCACCCTCACACACTCACACACACGGACTCGCACATGCACTCACACTCACACACACACACACACACACACCCTCACACAACCACACACACACACACACACAAACACCCACACCCACACACACCCTCACACACACACACACACATAGACCCACACTCACACACACGGACTCGCACATGCACTCACACTCACACACACACACACACCCTCACACACACTCACACACACACACACACACACACCCTCACACAACCACACACACACACACACACACCCACACACACACACACACACACACACACCCTCATACAACCACACATACACACACACACACCCACACACACCCTCACACACACACACACACACCCACACCCACACACACCCTCACACACACACACACACACACACACACACACACACACACCCTCACACAACCACACATACACACACACCCACCCTCACACACACACACACACACACGTTGTGTTTGCATGGTTTATGGGGACATTCCATAGGCGTAATGGTTTTTATACTGTACAAACTGTACATTCTGTCCCCCTACACTCCCCCTACCCCTAAACCTACCCATCACACAAAATGTTCTGCTATTTTAGATAATTCTGTATGATTTATAAGCTTGTTTCCTCATGGGGACCAAAAAAATGTCCCCACAAGATCAAAATTTACTAGTATTACTATACCTGTAGGGACATTTGGTCCCCGTAACGTAGGGAATACTCCCACACACACACACACACACACATTGGGTTTCCATGTTTTATAATTTTATACTGTACAAACTCTATCCCCTAACCCTATAAAACAATGGGTTATTTGCAGTTATTTGCACAGAGAAAGAATTATTAAAGGGGACCTATAATGTCCCTTTCAAAAGATGTGATATCAGTCTCTGGTGTCTCCAGTGAAGTTTCAGCTCAAAATCCTCCACAGATCATTTATTATCGCTTGTCAAATTCGCCTCTATTTGGGTGTGAGCGAAAACACGCCATTTTTGTGTGCGTCCCTTTAAATGCAAATGAGCTGCTGCTCCCCGCCCTCTTTCCAGAAAAGGGCGGAGCTTTAACAGCTCAACAACAACCAAGCTGGAGAATCTCACGCAGACGGTGTTCATTGTTCAAACGGATGGAGAGACTCAGGAAGAAGTTCCAACTTTTAGACGTTTCTGAACGGTTCGTGGATAAATTGATGTAGTTGCTGTGGAGTTGATCAACTCGTCACTAGCATGTGTCGTCACGTTCGTCTTTTGTACAAACCCGTATGGACAAAGTCAAAGTCACTAGGTTGTCCTTTTACATGTTTACTAAGTTAGTAGATGTAAAAAGCGACCCAATTACAGCACTTAAACACGGGAAAAGTCCAATTTTCATGATATGTCCCCTTCAAGACAGTCTCAGTCAGGCACAGGCCACGACAAAAACATGAGAAACGTGTTTAACGTCCTCTCGTGGCATTTGTACCTCACACTTTCCACTATCTTGAACATGCTCATGTAAGTGTGTGTATTTGTGTTAATGGTCTCAGGTGATGCTCACCACACTCTGGGATCCTGTCTGACCCTGGATGACCTTTTCTCCAGTGAGCTGCAGGATCGCGATCTCGAAGCTCAGTGGGTTTCTGGTGAGAAAAATCACAATCACAACCACGGTCTCAGTGCGTTCTGGACAAAACAAGACCTGTCCAATAGACAGAGAGTGCTGTAAACATAAATGTAGGCTTGATGTTGTTTCTGGCTCTACTAGAACAGGTTATTTTTGTCATTGTGCAGCTCCTCTCTTCTCAGTCTGTCAGTAACGCTCTGTCTCTATGAAGCCCCGCCTTCTGAAAAGCACACTGCGCTCTGATTGGCTGGCTGGAACGGTGTGTTGTGATTGGCGTTTGGGAAATGTCCCGCCCCTTACCATAACCTCCAGTTTAACGAACTCAACCAGGCCCCGCCCCTTTATTCTGCGCATGAATTATTTAAATGAGGAAAACTCACTACGATGGAGTTCAGAAACACTGACACTGATATAGAGAAGAAGTTGAATCTGAAGATCTGCTGTAAGTGAATATGTTTCTCCTCCAGCTCATCGGCTCGTCTACAGGGACCGAGACGGAGATCTCAAGATGCTGAACATGGAGAGCAATAAGACAGATGTGTTAATGAAAAACAGCACATTTGTGAGTAATGTTATACTATAGAAACAATATTTCAAAAGATGAAATGTATCCTGAATTCAATGCACATTGAAGACAATGTCAATGTAAAAAATTCTTAAATCAAGATGCATTTACTTGAGCAGCAAAATGACTGAAGACATTAAGTCTTGTTTACTGAAAAATGCTTAAAACAAGAACAAATATCTGCAAATGGAGTCAGGAAATAAACTCAATTCAAAGGGGGAATTATTAGATATTTGTTCTTGTTTTACGCATGAACTCAATACATTTTTGAGAAAAAAATCCAAATCAAAGGTTCAGACCGACCTGTTGTGATTCGCTGAAGGGTACGGAAAAATGTCAGATTTTAACATTAATCTATAGTAGTTTTATTAGCATTTCCTCAATTTGTCAGTCTGGCCGATCGGAAAAAATGAATCACAATTGAAGTGTTTGTTTAATATCATTGGCATTAAAACGCAGTGGGATCATCTGGAACAAGATCAAGATTAAGGAAACGTTTTTCAATTTTGTTGGTTCATGAGAAACGGTGTTAAAAGAGATTCATCTTCAACTTCATACTCGGATATTCAGGAGTAATGATGCCGAAAATTCAACTTTAAACACAGGAATAAATTACATTTTGCAATATATTCACATAGAAAACAGCTATTTTAAATTGTAATAATATTTCACAATATTACTGTATTTTTGATCAAATAAATGCAGCCTTGGTGAGCAGAAGAAACCATTAAAAAACCTTACTGATCCCACACTTTTCGACGTTCATTACACCCGTTTCTAACAGTTAAACTCACGCTACAGTATCATAATATTGATAGTTGATCACCTTCGACCATCTGATTGGTTCCCTTGTCACAGTACTGAATAATTCAATGATCAATGACGGGTTTTTCACACAGGCAATGTTCAAGGCCTCCAAGTTTGCGGTGTCACCAGACCTCAACTATGTGTTACTGGCGTATGATGTCAGAAAGGTCAGCGGTCACAATGAATCTCAGGAGCTTTTGTTTATAAAAGGCCAAATATATATATATATATATATATATATATATATATAACAACAGGTCTTGTTTTGTCTTGTGTTGTTTTTAGGTATATCGATACTCCTATCTGGCATCTTACTTGATCTTCAACTTACAAACACGGTATTTTATATTTATATTGTATTGCATGATATGCGTAAGAGACATGTGCATAAGAGAACTGTTTTTTGTGTGAAAGTCATGTGATGTTTAGTTTGTGTGTGTTCGTGCAGGGAAGTGCATGAACTGAATCCTCCGGAGGTCTCTGATTGCCTTCTACAGTTTGCATCATGGGGGATTCACGGCCAACAGCTGGTGAGTAAAACACAGACGCGCTACAACACAAAACACCGTCCACTGTCAATAATGTAGGGATTTGCATTACAAAAATAACTAGATAGAAAAGTTTGTCGAGAGAAACTTTAAGTTGGCTTGAAAAAGCCTAGCCAGAAAATTTGAAGTAGTTTGAAAAGCGTGAAGTTTGGAATAGTTTAAGTTATAGTTTAGAAGTTTTGATAGATAGTTAGATAGATAGATAGATAGATAGATAGATGGATGGATGGATGGATGGATGGATGGATGGATGGATGGATGGATGGATGGATGGATGGATGGATGGATGGATATGGATGGATGGATGGATGGATGGATGGATGGATGGATGGATGGATGGATGGATGGATAGATAGATAGATAGATAGATAGATAGATAGATAGATAGATAGAAAGAAATGGTCAGATGATGGATAGATCAGAATTGCGAGATATAAAGTCAGAATTGAGAGAAATAAAGTCAGAATTGAGAGATATAAAGTCAGAATTGAGAGAAATAAAGTCAGAATTGAGAGATATAAAGTCAGAATTATGAGATATAAAGTCAGAATTGCGAGATATAAAGTCAGAATTGTGAGATATAAAGTCAGAATTGAGAGATATAAAGTCAGAATTGTGAGATATAAAGTCAGAATTGTGAGATATAAAGTCAGAATTGAGAGAAATAAAGTCAGAATTGAGAGAAATAAAGTCAGAATTGAGAGATATAAAGTCAGAATTGTGAGATATAAAGTCAGAATTGAGAGATATAAAGTCAGAATTGAGAGATATAAAGTCAGAATTGTGAGATATAAAGTCAGAATTGAGAGAAATAAAGTCAGAATTGAGAGAAATAAAGTCAGAATTGAGAGATATAAAGTCAGAATTGTGAGATATAAAGTCAGAATTGAGAGATATAAAGTCAGAATTGAGAGATATAAAGTCAGAATTGAGAGATATAAAGTCAGAATTGAGAGATATAAAGTCAGAATTGAGAGATATAAAGTCAGAATTGTGAGATATAAAGTCAGAATTGTGAGATATAAAGTCAGAATTGAGAGATATAAAGTCAGAATTGTGAGATATAAAGTCAGAATTGAGAGATATAAAGTCAGAATTGTGTGATATAAAGTCAGAATTGTGAGTTATAAAGTCAGAATTGTGAGATATAAAGTCAGAATTGAGAGATATATAGTCAAAATTGAGAGATATAAAGTCAGAATTGAGATATAAAGTCAGAATTGAGAGATATAAAGTCAGAATTGTGAGATATAAAGTCAGAATTGTGTGATATAAAGTCAGAATTATGAGATATAAAGTCAGAATTGTGAGATATAAAGTCAGAATTGGGAGATATATAGTCAAAATTGAGAGATATAAAGTCAGAATTGAGAGATATAAAGTCAGAATTGAGATATAAAGTCAGAATTGTGTGATATAAAGTCAGAATTGTGAGATATAAAGTCAGAATTGAGAGATATAAAGTCAGAATTGTGAGATATAAAGTCAGAATTGAGATATAAAGTCAGAATTGTGAGATATAAAGTCAGAATTGTGTGATATAAAGTCAGAATTGTGAGATATAAAGTCAGAATTGCGAGATATAAAGTCAAAATTGAGAGATATAAAGTCAGAATTGAGAGATATAAAGTCAGAATTGTGGGATATAAAGTCAGAATTATGAGATATAAAGTCAGAATTGTGAGATATAAAGTCAGAATTGAGAGATATAAAGTCAGAATTGTGAGATATAAAGTCAGAATTGTGTGATATAAAGTCAGAATTGTGAGATATAAAGTCAGAATTGCGAGATATAAAGTCAAAATTGAGAGATATAAAGTCAGAATTGAGAGATATAAAGTCAGAATTGTGGGATATAAAGTCAGAATTATGAGATATAAAGTCAGAATTGTGAGATATAAAGTCAGAATTGAGAGATATAAAGTCAGAATTGTGGGATATAAAGTCAGAATTGTGAGATATAAAGTCAGAATTGTGAGATATAAAGTCAGAATTGTGGGATATAAAGTCAGAATTGTGAGATATAAAGTCAGAATTGTGAGATATAAAGTCAGAATTGAGAGATATAAAGTCAGAATTGTGAGATATAAAGTCAGAATTGTGAGATATAAAGTCAGAATTGTGAGATATAAAGTCAGAATTGAGATATAAAGTCAGAATTGAGAGAAATAAAGTCAGAATTGTGAGATATAAAGTCAGAATTGAGAGTTATAAAGTCAGAATTGAGAGATATAAAGTCAGAATTGTGAGATATAAAGTCAGAATTGAGAGATATAAAGTCAGAATTGTGTGATATAAAGTCAGAATTGTGAGTTATAAAGTCAGAATTGTGAGATATAAAGTCAGAATTGAGAGATATATAGTCAAAATTGAGAGATATAAAGTCAGAATTGAGATATAAAGTCAGAATTGAGAGATATAAAGTCAGAATTGTGAGATATAAAGTCAGAATTGTGTGATATAAAGTCAGAATTATGAGATATAAAGTCAGAATTGTGAGATATAAAGTCAGAATTGGGAGATATATAGTCAAAATTGAGAGATATAAAGTCAGAATTGAGAGATATAAAGTCAGAATTGAGATATAAAGTCAGAATTGTATGATATAAAGTCAGAATTGTGAGATATAAAGTCAGAATTGAGAGATATAAAGTCAGAATTGTGAGATATAAAGTCAGAATTGAGATATAAAGTCAGAATTGTGAGATATAAAGTCAGAATTGTGTGATATAAAGTCAGAATTGTGAGATATAAAGTCAGAATTGCGAGATATAAAGTCAAAATTGAGAGATATAAAGTCAGAATTGAGAGATATAAAGTCAGAATTGTGGGATATAAAGTCAGAATTATGAGATATAAAGTCAGAATTGTGAGATATAAAGTCAGAATTGAGAGATATAAAGTCAGAATTGTGAGATATAAAGTCAGAATTGTGTGATATAAAGTCAGAATTGTGAGATATAAAGTCAGAATTGCGAGATATAAAGTCAAAATTGAGAGATATAAAGTCAGAATTGAGAGATATAAAGTCAGAATTGTGGGATATAAAGTCAGAATTATGAGATATAAAGTCAGAATTGTGAGATATAAAGTCAGAATTGAGAGATATAAAGTCAGAATTGTGGGATATAAAGTCAGAATTGTGAGATATAAAGTCAGAATTGTGAGATATAAAGTCAGAATTGTGAGATATAAAGTCAGAATTGTGAGATATAAAGTCAGAATTGAGAGATATAAAGTCAGAATTGTGAGATATAAAGTCAGAATTGTGAGATATAAAGTCAGAATTGTGAGATATAAAGTCAGAATTGAGATATAAAGTCAGAATTGAGAGAAATAAAGTCAGAATTGTGAGATATAAAGTCAGAATTGAGAGTTATAAAGTCAGAATTGCGAGATATAAAGTCAGAATTGTGAGATATAAAGTCAGAATTGAGAGTTATAAAGTCAGAATTGCAAGATATAAAGTCAGAATTGAGAGTTATAAAGTCAGAATTGTGAGATATAAAGTCAGAATTGCGAGATATAAAGTCAGAATTGTGAGATATAAAGTCAGAATTGTGAGATATAAAGTCAGAATTGTGAGATATAAAGTCAGAATTGAGAGATATAAAGTCAGAATTGTGAGATATAAAGTCAGAATTGTGAGATATAAAGTCAGAATTGTGAGATATAAAGTCAGAATTGAGATATAAAGTCAGAATTGAGAGAAATAAAGTCAGAATTGTGAGATATAAAGTCAGAATTGAGAGTTATAAAGTCAGAATTGCGAGATATAAAGTCAGAATTGTGAGATATAAAGTCAGAATTGAGAGTTATAAAGTCAGAATTGCAAGATATAAAGTCAGAATTGAGAGTTATAAAGTCAGAATTGTGAGATATAAAGTCAGAATTGCGAGATATAAAGTCAGAATTGAGAGTTATAAAGTCAGAATTGTGAGATATAAAGTCAGAATTGTGAGATATAAAGTCAGAATTGAGAGTTATAAAGTCAGAATTGCGAGATATAAAGTCAGAATTGAGAGTTATAAAGTCAGAATTGTGAGATATAAAGTCACAATAATCTTTTTTTTTCAGTGGCAGAAACGGTCTTCCATAGTATCTGGTACATAAACTGCAGGAAAACCATTATTCACAAGCATTTGTGTATCCGCGTTACACTACAACCATGTTGAAAAGTGCTGCTCGCCTACCAGGCTTATCATCTCGCTTAACCAGCAGGAAACCTCGAGGTCTAGCGGCTTCTTCAGAAAGACCTGGTTAGGCGATGTTGGTCAGCTGAACTAACCAGCATTAAGAATTCATAAGCTGATGTGAAACAGATCAAACTGAAAGAGTCAGAAAAGCTTTAGTGTCCATATATAGTGCAGTGTGGCAAGTACATATGAAAATTTTATATGTACAAAAGAGGTATATAAAAATGAAAATATCCTAAGTAGCTGCAGTCTTGCCACTGGAACATGTATTTACATCAGCCATTACAGTCATTGACCGTGTTTCTGTTAAATTGCACTCGGTGTTCAATAAGAAGTGAAAACTAAAGCTTGGAGTCAACGATTCGATTCAGAGTCGCTGGGAATAAAAGTCTGAATCTTTCAGCCATATACTATGTCAAATGATTCACAAAAAACTGCACTGAGGACATCTGCTGGACAAACATGTGTAAAGGCTTGAAAACACATAATGCTGGCATGTATATGTCATTTGGGTTTCATAAACTCTTAACTATTCATCAAGTCAGGTATAATATTAATATCTGGTTCACTGGTCATATGCAAGACAAGTGAACATTTTAGAGTTTATATTTTGCAACCCATTATAGTTAAGACTTTTATATTAGAAATTTTCTTCCGGGAACAAACACGTTACAATATTCCTCATTTGAATAATTCCCGCCCAACGTATATGCAAAGTAAAGGGGCGGGGCCTGGTTGAGTTGATTAGTAGTGTGTTGAAACTGGAGGTTATGGTGAGGGGCGGGGCATTTCCCAAACACCAACACACCGCTCCAGCCGACCAATCAGAGCGCAGTGTGCTTTTCAGAAGGCGGGGCTTCATAGAGACAGGAGCGTTACAAAGCGTTACTGACAGACTGAGAAGAGAGGAGCTGCACAATGACAAAAATAACCTGTTCTAGTAGAGCCAGAAACAACATCAAGACTTTGAAAAAGGGCATAATAGATGACTGACAGCTATGCTTTCTTTTTCTTCAATGAGTGCGACTCGCTCTCTCTCTCTCTGTCTCAGGTGTACATATTTGAGAATAACATCTACTATCAGCCAGAAGTGAAGAGCAGTTCTCTAAGACTGACGTCATCGGGGCAAGATGGCCTCGTGTTTAATGGAATAACTGACTGGCTTTATGAGGGTAACGCACTGCTGTGAACAACACGAGCCATGCCACTGCATATTTGAATGCTCTCTTATTGACCGACCCTAAACTTTGCTGTTTCTCTGCTCGGCTGTTAGAGGAGGTCTTGCATTCTTCAGTTGCTCACTGGTGGTCTCCATCAGGCTCCAGTCTGGCATTTCTCACCATCAATGACACTCTTGTACCCAAAGAGCAGTTGCCACGTTTCACAGGGACGCTTTACCCTCGCGGACAACAGTATCCGTACCCGAAGGTAAGCCGGAAGCAATTCCTAAACAGCTCATGATGAGCTGACTTACTAGATGTGGATCTCTCTCAGACTCAACTGAAGTGACAAACTCATGAAGCTCAACTGGTTTTAACTGGCCTCTTAGGGTGCGTTCACACTTGTCATATGTGGTTCGATTAAAACGAACCCTGGTGCGATTGCTCAGTTAGTGCGGTTCGTTTGAACATGTGTGAACGCTGCCGTCCGAACCCTGGTGCGGACCAAACAAGTGGACCGCTAAAAAGCTGGGTCTCGGCCCGCTTCCAAACGAACTCTGGTGTGGTTCGACTGATATATGAATGCAACACGGACCAAAGTACGGTGGCCGAAAGAGCTCAACACGTTGCAAATAAGAAAACACATGCAAATAAAAAACACATGCAAATAAAAAAACACATGCAAATAAAAAAACACATGCAAATAAGAAAACACATGCAAATAAAAAACACATGCAAATAAAAAAGCACATGCAAATAAAAAAACACATGCAAATAAGAAAACACATGCAAATAAAAAACACATGCAAATAAAAAAACACATGCAAATAAAAAACACATGCAAATAAAAAAACACATGCAAATAAGAAAACACATGCAAATTAAAAAAAAACGTGCTCATCAGTTTGACAACACGTGTGCTGCAAATCCTCACAGCACATGCAAATACAAAAACGCGCTGCAAAAAGCGCAAAACACAACGGAAATGTTTCAAGGGGGACCCCAAAAAGTGACGGACCCTACTTGACAACAGCACAAACTAAAAAATATTAAAATATATTATGTAGGCATTAACTCCATGTTTCACTAACAGAGAAGTGTTTTAATATGTGGCATTGTTGTTCACTCATTCAACTTTAAGAGATGATCATTTAGTGGATGATTTAATAATATTGGTTAATCATCTAATGTGACGTCATCGTAGCGGCCGCCTAAGGAGCTCGACGACCGCGTCATCTGTGAGCGTGAGCTTCTAGCAAACTGAAAAACACTTTATTAAAAATAATAAATACATGAAATAATGTACAGCTGTTTATTTTTGTTTGCAGTTTTTATAGTATTTAATGATTGTGAACACACTGTGCACTCAAATGCCGTACACTATATAGTGAATGAGTGAAGGGTGAGTTGAACTGGTTTTGGACACAGATAATAAGCAGGTCCTAGTAGGGTCTGTCACTTTTTGGGGTCCCCTCGAAACATTTCCGTTGTGTTTTGTGCTTTTTGCAGCGCGTTTTTGTGTTTGCATGTGTTGTGAGGATTTGCAGCACATGTGTTGTAAAACTGATGACCACATTTTTTTTTTTATTTGCATGTGTTTTTTTTATTTGCATGTGCTTTTTTAATTTGCATGTGTTTTTTTATTTGCATGTTTTTTTTATTTGCATGTGCTTTTTTAATTTGCATGTGTTTTTTTATTTGCATGTGTTTCCTTATTTTCATGTGCTTTTTTTATTTGCATGTGCTTTTTTAATTTGCATGTGTTTTTTTATTTGCATGTGCTTTTTTAATTTGCATGTGTTTTTTTATTTGCATGTGTTTTCTTATTTGCAGCGCTTTGAGCTCTCTCGGCCACCGTACCAAAGACATGTAAACAAACCAAAAACAGGACGTGATGTCACAAGATACGACGCTACAAGTCAGCTGATTTGACGACGTGGAAAGATCGGTGTATCCAAAATGAGTCGAGAGCAAACGAAGTGCGTCATCAATATTTGGTCCGAGCCGTTTTGAGTGATTTGAACATTTGATGAGCTCTTCGTGAGTTCTCAGCTGGTAAAAATAAAGCACATGTACACGCAAAAAATGATGGCGTTTAATCCAGAACACAGGGTTGTTTTGAATGTTCGGTAAGCGAGCTCCGTCGCCAAATATACGCCATAAAAGCCGACCAATCAGGTTGTGACCGTATCCCTATGCCAACTTAACGTTCGAGGACTATATGTTTTGTTTTTGTTTTTTGGTCCGGACCAAACGAACCGAACTGCGAACCGAACTAAGTGTGAACGCACCCTTAGTCACCAGTGTACAGATGTGTGTGTGTTTAGAGTTGGGTTAGTTATGGTTGTGACACTGAATGTGACACTGGATTTCACTTCATCTCTCTGTGTGCAACAGGCTGGACAGGTCAATCCTGAAGTGACTCTGTATGTGGTCAGTGTGAACGGATCCATACAAACTACACAACTCATGCATCCCAACAGCTTACAGAGAAGGTTCTGGCTACACACACACACACACAAATCTAACAGAAAATGTGCATTTTTACAATTAAAAAAATGAAGTGAATGGAGAAACAAAGCTTTTTTAAACTTTGAATCAAATTAACCAATTATGTTGCAAAATGATCCAGTGTTTTGAAGTGCTGGAAATGCAGCACACTGACACCTGCTGGTAAACATGCATAAAAACACCAGTAAATGCAAATAACAAATCATCTAATACCATTAAATATGAAGTGTCTGTTTAAAATGTGTAATTTTATTAAAATAGCCATTACCTAAAACTCTTCCTTTTTTATTATGCACGTGTCATTAAAAATGTCTTTTAAAAACCATATAGTCACTGGTTCTCGGGAACCATTGAAACGATTGAATGTTGTACATCCGAACTGAATTAATGCTACCCACATTCATATATACTTTTTTAATGGTCGTGAAGTTCATACTTGAACGTAGTACTCAGGGTTGCCAGGTTTTCATAACAAAACACGTCCAATTGATATTCAAAACTAGCCCAGTCGTGTTTCGGGGTAAAAATTTGCATTTTTGGCAGGGTTCCACTGGTAAAATTCACATTCCAAGGGCTAATTATCGTGTTATTTGGAGTCGCTTCAACCTGCGGACATTAAAAACAACCTATTAACGAAGCCCAACTCCATGGGAAAACCGCAGACTTGGCAACAATGGTACGTACTCAGACCACACGATTGTGGATGCAGCATTTCCCAAACGCCAATCACAACACACCGCTCCAGCCGACCAATCAGAGCGCAGTGTGCTTTTCAGAAGGCGGGGCTTCATAGAGACGGGAACTAAACAGAGCGTTACTGACAGACTGAGAAGAGAGGAGCTGCACAATGACAAAAATAACCTGTTCTAGTAGAGCCAGAAACAACATCAAGACTTTGAAAACGGGCAGAATAGATCCTCTTTAATAATCCTCTTTAATGTTTGAGCTGTGTGTGTGTGTGTGTGTGTGCAGTGAGCTCTACATCAGCATGGTGCAGTGGGTAACAGACGAGTGTCTCGCTGTACGTTGGTTAAACCGTCCTCAGAACGCCTCCGTATTCACATTCTGCTACACACACACGGGGAAGTGTGTGATGGTGAGCTTACAAAAACACACCATTCATGAGAGAATCTGAATCGAACTGGCCAATACAAGTTGAACTGGAGGATGAATTTACTGAACTGCAACTCAACGAAATTGTGAATTCTGGGAAATGAAGTGCTCTTCCATCCTATTTGTCAGTCGAAATTCACTTTCAAGGAGAGTCAGTTCACCAACTGCTCAAAAACTGCTTGCCAAACTCACATTTAAAGGGTTAATTCACTCAAAAATGATCATTTTTGGGGTAGTCGTGGCCTAGTGGTGAGGGAGTCGGGCTTGTAACCTGAAGCTTGTTGGTTCGATTCCCACGCCGGCAGGAATTGAAGGTGGGGATTGTGAACGAACAGCACTCTCTCCACCTTCAATACCGTGACTAAAATGTCCTTGAGCAAAACATGAAACCCCTGATTGTTCCCCTTGGAAGTCGCTTTGGATAAAAGCGTCTGCTAAATGAAAATGAAATGAAAATAATTCGGTCATTAATTCCTCTCCCTCGTGTCGTTCTACACCTGCAAGACCTTCGTTCGTCTTCAGGTTTATCCAATATAATCAACACTTTCAAGGTCCAGAAAGACACTAAAGACGTCGTTAAAACCTTTGACGTGACTGCAGTGGTTCAACCCCTACTTTTCGAGCGCAAAAACAAAACAAAAATAACTACTTTACTCAACAATATCAGTATTGGCCAAAGCTGCACACGTGAGCAGCACGACCAAAGACTACAGAATAACAATCAAATTGTTTTGAATGGGAGAAAGTGCAACACGGAATATGGAGGAATAAGTCCCGCCTTCTAAATAAGAGCCAATCGCTGTTTGGACGCGCACCTCCAAAATGAGACGAGACGAGACTTGATCCAGCCTTTTTTTGGTCATGATTCGAGCATTTAGAAACGAAATTTATGAGACTGTTGTTGTCAAACTGCATTGTTGATTTCAAATAGGAAATGTAGTCGAAAGCTTGGCTAACAGCTTTGGAGAATTTGACGTTTCCCCATTCAAAGACACGGGAGCTGCACTTGCATGCCTGAGAGGTGTTTCTAAGATGGGAGAAATGACTCGTCTTTGGCACAACGAACGCGTGTGAGTCGGCGTTCTGACGTAGAACCTGGAACCGCTGAACGTAAACCATGTGTGAGAATGACACAGAAGAGAAGATATTGTTGAGTAAAGTAGTTGTTTTTGTGCTCGCAAAGTATTCTCGTCTCTTCATAACACTAAGGTTGAACCATTTTAATTGGCAGCTGCAGTGATGTGATGACTTTACAGCTTCCTCTTTTATTTAGAAGGCGTAACTTTTTCCAGTCATATTGCATGTTGCAGTCTCCTCCATTCATAGTAATATGAGGGAACCATCTCGAAAGCCTTCAATTTCAATTCATTTTAATTCTATTTCCTTGCATTTAAATTTCAATTGCAATTCTTCATGCTGCTTCGATTCAAATTCAGAAACTAAATTGGAATTTAAACACATGCAAACACATGTACATGTTGGTTTTGGTCTCTCATTGCAGAAGCACGTCATGACATCAGACAAATGGATTGACAGACAGGTGAGATTATGACGCTTTATTTATTTATTCACCTCAAACAAGATGTCGAGTCGAAGTAATCTGATGCTCTCGTCTGATTGGTGCAGAATGAAAAACCTGTCTTCTCTAAAGATGGGACAACGTTTTTCGTGACATCGCCCCTCAGAAGCGGAGACCGAGGATCCTTTAGACACCTCGCCATGATGTCAGAGCAGGTATAAAAGTGCACAAACCGTCATCTGACTTTAAAGGGCTCCTATGATGCTTTTGTCCATGTTTTTATGTGTAATGTTGATGTTTGAGCTTGAAAAAGCTCTCCAAAGTCTTGAGTTTTCTTCTGGGAACGAATACGTAACAATATTCTTCATTTAAATAATTTTTGCATATGCAAATGAAAGGGGCGGGGCCAAATCGAGTTCATTAGTAGTGTGTTGAAACTGGCGGTTATGGTAAGGGGCGGGACATTTCCCAAACGCCAATCACGACACACCGCTCCAGCCGACCAATCAGAGCGCAGTGTGCTTTTCAGAAGGCGGGGCTTCATAGAGACAGAGCGTTACTGACAGACTGAGAAGAGAGGAGCTGCACAATGACAAAAATAACCTGTTCTAGTAGAGCCAGAAACAACATCAAGACTTTGAAAAAGAGCATTATAGATCCGCTTTTACCTCTTCTGCTTTCAGCCTGAAGGTGAAGAGGTCAGTATGCGTCACCTGACCTCAGGCACCTGGGAGGTCACTGAGATCCTGACCTACGATGAAAAGTGGGACACAGTGTGAGTCTCTTGTTCACACACACACACACACACACACACACAAGAGACATATCTGACATGTTGTGTGTTTTCATGCAGATATTTTCTCAGTAATGAGGCTGGATTCAGTCGCAGGCACCTGTACAGGTCAGCCACGGGTTCTGCACAGACTTCTTTGCTTTTATTCCTCCTGAATGCCTCACGTTACAGCAGTGTGACCTTTGACCTCCAGGTTGAGCACGGTGGATCCGTCCCATCGCGAGTGCTTGAGCTGTTCTTTGTTCAAACCTCGCTGTTCGTTCTACGAAGCCTCACTGGGTCCACACGGACGGGCTGCACTGCTCAACTGCAGGGGTAAATGACCAACACACACACACACACACGATTCTGGATAAACAACTAAACAAAATCACATGTCATTTACTAGAGGTTACTTGTGGAAGTCTATTTAAAAATATCGAATTAATTTGGGTCACACTTTAGATTAGGCTCCAATTCTCACTATTATCTCTGACTTTTGGCTCAATAAACATCTAATTACTGTTTATTAGTAGTTAGTAAGATAGTCGTTAAGTTTAGGAATTGGGTGGATTAAGGGGTCATGCAGAATAAGGCATTTGTATATGCTTTATTAGTACTAATAAACAGCAAATATCCCAGTAATATCCACGTTTAATAGGCAACTTTTTGAGTGAATGATTCAATGACTCACTCAAAGATTTCACTCGTTTCATTACTTGATGAATCAGCATTTTTGAATGAATCGCTTGAACGAATGATTCAGCGACAAATACATACATAACAGTCACTTGTCGCCACCCACTGGTGTCAAGATGCAATTGATCAAATCTTTATCTCAAGCGCCAAGTTACTTTCAAAAGGCGATTCACTCTATTTTGGACGCTATCGTAGCCGTCAGTGTTTATATCTGAACTATAATCGTTTATCTTAGCACTTCTGTGATCATTTGAATTGTTCTTAGACAGAAATAACGAGACTGTGTGGTTGAAAAGAGTGTTTGTGAAGCTGTTTCATATCTATACATGACAATGTTCGCTGGGATCGTAGAGATATCCAAATCTTTGTCGTGTTTCAATCGAGATCTAGTTCACACCGTCACATAGGATTTGTCATATATTAGCCTCATTCTGGTTTTCAAAAATGCCTAAAGATTTGTTGTTCAGGTCCAGGAATCCCCAAAACCACGGTGCATCTTCTCAGCAACATCAGCGGTGAGTCCAAACACAAAACACAGACACACAAATGCATGAGCTGTGATGATGAGCCGCTAAAATGTCCCAAAACACCTGATTTTGGAAAAAAATTCCACTTTCACCTACTTTTCCATCTACTCTATGCTGTCCTGTTGAAAAACGTAATGGCCCTAAATGTATATGCTGAAACAAACTGCTGCTCTTCTGACAAATAATATATGTTTAGTTTTTCCAGAACACATCAAACCTTCAGCTGTCTTGCTTTCGGTCTCTTCCTCTCTGTAGATCACGTGACTATAGATGCTCGTCTGGAGATCAGAGAATTTCTCCGAAAGAAACAAATTCCAGTTAGACAAATCACGACTTTACGGCTTAACAACCAGGGTATGAATCGTCATTATCATCATCATCACCACAGTCATCTTCATCATCACCGTGAAAACAGTAACGGATACAACGGAAAGTGACAATGAAGAGATAAAAATAAAATAACCATCCTCCTGTCAGTGTTATGGTTAGTCACTAGTATTGTGCGTTTGGTATTATTTCACTGTGACTGAAGGGTCAGGAGGTTTTTAGCGGAAGGCGTGTGGAGACTGAGGCTACATTCACGCATCCTCAGATTTTATTTGTGTCTTTGTCTTGGATTTCATCAGGGTTGGGGAGTAACGAAATACAAGTAACTTAGTAACGTATTTAAAATACAAAATTTGAGTGACTGTGTTTCATTTTAAATGGGTGGTGATCAGATTACAGTTCCATCTGAAAAGTGTTTTAGATTACCAAAGTGATTACTTTGAGTTTTAATGTCATTTAAACAGCGATTGAACAGTTTTGTGAGTCATTTTATAATTCACTCGTCACTGTGACTTTTTCCTCACAATTAGTTTTTTTCCCTCACAATTGTGAGTTTGTGTTTCACAATTCTGACTTCTTTTTCTCAGAATTGCGAGATTTAAACTCACAATTGCAAGTTATAAAGTCAGAATTGGGAGATATAAACTTGCAACTGACTTTTTTTCTTGCAATTGTGAATTTAGTTTGTGAGTTTATATCTCATAATTCTGACTTTTCTCAATATTGCGAGTTTATATCTCATAATTCTGACTTTTCTCAATATTGTGAGTTTATATCTCATAATTCTGACTTTTCTCAATATTGTGAGTTTATATCTCATAATTCTGATCTTATAACTCGCAATTGAAACTTTATATTACACAATTCTGAGGGAAAAAGTCAGAATTATGAGATATAAACTCACAATATTGAGAAAAATCAAAATTATGAGATATAAACTCACAATATTGAGAAAAGTCAGAATTATGAGATATAAACTCACAATATTGAGAAAAGTCAGAATTATGAGATATAAACTCACAATATTGAGAAAAGTCAGAATTATGAGATATAAACTCACAATATTGAGAAAAGTCAGAATTATGAGATATAAACTGACAATATTGAAAAAAGTCAGAATTATGAGATATAAACTGACAATATTGAAAAAAGTCAGAATTATGAGATATAAACTCACAATATTGAGAAAAGTCAGAATTATGAGATATAAACTCACAATATTGAGAAAAGTCAGAATTATGAGATATAAACTCACAATATTGAGAAAAGTCAGAATTATGAGATATAAACTCACAATATTGAAAAAAGTCAGAATTATGAGATATAAACTCACAATATTGAAAAAAGTCAGAATTATGAGATATAAACTCACAATATTGAGAAAAGTCAGAATTATGAGATATAAACTCACAATATTGAGAAAAGTCAGAATTATGAGATATAAACTCACAATATTGAGAAAAAGTCAGAATTATGAGATATAAACTCACAATATTGAGAAAAATCAAAATTATGAGATATAAACTCACAATATTGAAAAAAGTCAGAATTATGAGATATAAACTCACAATATTGAGAAAAGTCAGAATTATGAGATATAAACTCACAATATTGAGAAAAATCAAAATTATGAGATATAAACTCACAATATTGAAAAAAGTCAGAATTATGAGATATAAACTCACAATATTGAGAAAAGTCAGAATTATGAGATATAAACTCACAATATTGAGAAAAGTCAGAATTATGAGATATAAACTCACAATATTGAGAAAAGTCAGAATTATGAGATATAAACTCACAATATTGAGAAAAATCAAAATTATGAGATATAAACTCACAATATTGAGAAAAGTCAGAATTATGAGATATAAACTCACAATATTGAGAAAAGTCAGAATTATGAGATATAAACTCACAATATTGAGAAAAGTCAGAATTATGAGATATAAACTCACAATATTGAGAAAAGTCAGAATTATGAGATATAAACTCACAATATTGAGAAAAGTCAGAATTATGAGATATAAACTGACAATATTGAGAAAAGTCAGAATTATGAGATATAAACTCACAATATTGAGAAAAATCAAAATTATGAGATATAAACTCACAATATTGAAAAAAGTCAGAATTATGAGATATAAACTCACAATATTGAGAAAAGTCAGAATTATGAGATATAAACTCACAATATTGAGAAAAGTCAGAATTATGAGATATAAACTGACAATATTGAGAAAAGTCAGAATTATGAGATATAAACTGACAATATTGAGAAAAGTCAGAATTATGAGATATAAACTCACAATATTGAGAAAAATCAAAATTATGAGATATAAACTCACAATATTGAAAAAAGTCAGAATTATGAGATATAAACTGACAATATTGAGAAAAGTCAGAATTATGAGATATAAACTCACAATATTGAGAAAAGTCAGAATTATGAGATATAAACTCACAATATTGAGAAAAGTCAGAATTATGAGATATAAACTGACAATATTGAGAAAAGTCAGAATTATGAGATATAAACTCACAATATTGAGAAAAGTCAGAATTATGAGATATAAACTCACAAACTAAATTCACAATTGCAAGAAAAAAAGTCAGTATTGCAAGTTTATATCTCCCAATTCTGACTTTATAACTTGCAATTGTGAGTTTAAATCTCGCAATTCTGAGAAAAAGAAGTCAGAATTGTGAAACACAAACTCACAATTGTGAGAGAAAAACAAATTGTGAGAAAAAGTCACAGTGACGAGTGAATTATAAAATGACTCTCAAAACATGAAAACAGTGGAAAACATGAAACTGAACTCGTCTTTTTCAGACGGTCAGAGTCAGAGAATCACCAATCGCTGTTTAAATGACATTAAAACTCAAAGTAATCACTTTGGTAATCTAAAACACTTTTCAGATGGAACTGTAATCTGATTACCTCCCATTTAAAATGAAACACAGTCACTCAAATTTTGCATTTTAAATACGTCACTAAGTTACTTGTATTTTGTTACTCCCCAACCCTGAACATGACTACGTTCGTAGTCGGCTTATTAAGTATAATCAGCTTAAGAATACACTCACAGACACTGTCTACACTAAAAGAAATCTAATTTGGGCCACTTTTGGCTGAATGTAGCCTCAGATGTTCGGCACTTCTTCAGGTTTGTTTTGCTGTAAGTGACAGATGTGTGTTTACTGTGTGTTTACAGCTCTCAGGCTGGAGCTCAGCCTCCCTCCACAGTTTGAAGAGAGTAAGCGGTACCCTCTCCTGCTGCTGCTGTACGATCACACACACACACACACACGTTGGTTTTCCATGTTTCCATAGACATAATGATTTTTATGCTATACAAACTGTGTATTCTATCCACTAACACTAATATTTACAAGCCGTTTTCCTCATGGGACCAAAAACAGGTTTTCAAACTTCAAGATTTATTGAGATAAAAATCATGTTATGGATTGAAAACGGCTTGTATCAGTGAATTTCTCACTTGCCTGCCAAAAAAGTATTATTTTAATGTCTGCAAGTGTTTCTGGTGTACAAATCGGATCTGACCTCTGTGTGACAGTGAGTGCGATCCTGGCTGCCAGCAAGTGAACGAGCGCTTTCGTCTGGAATGGTCCGATGTGCTGGTCAGCTGTGATGATGTGATCGTGGCCCGGGTGGACGGCAGAGGGAGCGGCTTTCAGGGCCAGCAGATGCTTCAGGATGTTTACAAGCGTTTGGGACTCGTGGACGCAGAAGATCAACTCTCAGTTTTAGAGTGAGTGTGCCGAACCTCAAACTTACACATACATCTACTGTGTGAAAGTCTTAATATACCATGTCCTAACCAGATGTGATGCGATAAGCGTCCAGCGATGAGCAATTTGTCTGTCCACCCCAGGGCTTCATCCGAAATCGCATACTTCTATATAGTAGATGAAAAACAGTATGTGCCAAAAGAAGCATGTCTGAATTCATAGTACTCATTAAAGAGTAGGCAAAAGTACCCGGATGACTACTTTCGGCGAGATTTGTGGAAATGTGGATGAATAGCGATGGAGCGACGCAACTGATGCTGGTAGGTAAGAACGTACTTTTTTAGTGTTTATGAAGTATTTACTTATTCAAAATAAGTGTCCAACTCAAGAAAGTACACAATTTCGGATATAGCCCAGATGTGACACAAGACGCAACAAAATCAATCACAAATCACAGCCAATCAGAAGAGCATGTGGGCGGAGTCTCTCTGCAAGCGCACTGCACTCACAACCAAATCAATCGCAGCCAATCAGAAGAGTGTGTGGGCGGAGTCTCTCTGCAAGCGCACTGCACTCACAACCAAATCAATCGCAGCCAATCAGAAGAGTGTGTGGGCGGAGTCTCTCTGCAAGCGCACTGCACTCACAACCAAATCAATCGCAGCCAATCAGAAGAGCGTGTGGGCGGAGTCTCTCTGCAAGCGCACTGCACTCATCACAACAAAATCAATCACAGCCAATCAGAACACATGTGGGCGGAGTCTCTCTGCAAGCGCACTGCACTCACAACCAAATCAACCACAAATCGCAGCCAATCAGAAGAGCGTGTGGGCGGAGTCTCTCTGCAAGCGCACTGCACTTATCACAACAAAATCAATCACAGCCAATCAGAAGAGTGTGTGGGCGGAGTCTCTCTGTAAGTGCACTGCACACACAACCAAATCAACCACAAATCACAGCCAATCAGAAGAGCTTGTGGGTGGAGTCTCTCTGCAAGCGCACTGCACTCACAACCAAATCAATCACAGCCAATCAGAAGAGCGTGTGGGCGGAGTCTCTCTGCAAGCGCACTGGACTTATCACAACAAAATCAATCACAGCCAATCAGAAGAGCGTGTGGGCGGAGTCTCTCTGCAAGCGCACTGCACTTATCACAACAAAATCAATCACAGCCAATCAGAAGAGCGTGTGGGCGGAGTCTCTCTCTGCAAGCGCACTGCACTCACAACCAAATCAATCACAGCCAATCAGAAGAGTGTGTGGGCGGAGTCTCTCTGCAAGCGCACTGCCCTCACAACCAAATCAATCACAGCCAATCAGAAGAGCGTGTGGGCGGAGTCTCTCTGCAAGCGCACTGCACTCACAACCAAATCAATCACAGCCAATCAGAAGAGTGTGTGGGCGGAGTCTCTCTGCAAGCGCACTGCACTCACAACCAAATCAATCACAGCCAATCAGAAGAGCGTGTGGGCGGAGTCTCTCTGCAAGCGCACTGCACTCACAACCAAATCAATCACAGCCAATCAGAAGAGTGTGTGGGCGGAGTCTCTCTGCAAGCGCACTGCCCTCACAACCAAATCAATCACAGCCAATCAGAAGAGCGTGTGGGCGGAGTCTCTCTGCAAGCGCACTGCACTCACAACCAAATCAATCACAGCCAATCAGAAGAGCGTGTGGGCGGAGTCTCTCTGCAAGCGCACTGGACTTATCACAACAAAATCAATCACAGCCAATCAGAAGAGCGTGTGGGCGGAGTCTCTCTGCAAGCGCACTGCACTTATCACAACAAAATCAATCACAGCCAATCAGAAGAGCGTGTGGGCGGAGTCTCTCTCTGCAAGCGCACTGCACTCACAACCAAATCAATCACAGCCAATCAGAAGAGTGTGTGGGCGGAGTCTCTCTGCAAGCGCACTGCCCTCACAACCAAATCAATCACAGCCAATCAGAAGAGCGTGTGGGCGGAGTCTCTCTGCAAGCGCACTGCACTCACAACCAAATCAATCACAGCCAATCAGAAGAGTGTTTGGGCGGAGTCTCTCTGCAAGCGCACTGCCCTCACAACCAAATCAATCACAGCCAATCAGAAGAGCGTGTGGGCGGAGTCTCTCTGCAAGCGCACTGGACTTATCACAACAAAATCAATCACAGCCAATCAGAAGAGCGTGTGGGCGGAGTCTCTCTCTGCAAGCGCACTGCACTCACAACCAAATCAATCACAGCCAATCAGAAGAGCGTGTGGGCGGAGTCTCTCTGCAAGCGCACTGCCCTCACAACCAAATCAATCACAGCCAATCAGAAGAGCGTGTGGGCGGAGTCTCTCTGCAAGCGCACTGCACTCACAACCAAATCAATCACAGCCAATCAGAAGAGCGTGTGGGCGGAGTCTCTCTGCAAGCGCACTGCACTTGCGACGAAATGGATAAGTACTTACTGGTAATCAAATATTATACCATTTAAATATTATTAAAAACATACTGAGTGACTGAAACAATCTTTGTCATGGAATAGAGTAGTTTTTTTTACATTGAGTTCACAGTTCGAACGTTTCCTTTAAATCATTTTCAACATCTGAGGTGAATTATCCATGGTCGCTTTCAATATGGCTATGAAGATTTTAGCTGCTTTTAACAATAAATAAAGCACGTAAAACAGAACCTGAGATTGTCATTTTCATACATTGATGTTGTTTTTTCAGCTGTGATGTCACAAATTGATTTGCATATCGCTGTCGCGGCTGGTCAGGACAAAAAATTCTGATGGAAAAGATGCTTTTTATCACACTTTATCACAGTTTTCATGTGACTGATGATTGATCATTTCTTCTACAGTGATCTTATATAAGGTTGCAAGAGTATTTTCCCTCATATTAGCACTTTTGTTTATTTGTCTGCGCAGGTATCTGGTGAAGCAGCCGTACATCGATGGAGGCAGAGTCGGTGTTTTTGGCAAGGTGAGTCTCACCAGAATCATTAAAAGGGTTAATTCACACAAAAATGATCATTTACTCTTCCTCATGTCTTACTGAAATTTTGGGGTTTAAAAGACACTTAATATTCAGTAATATTGTTGATTTGACTGCACTAACACTACTGGACGAAAACTGATCTGAATGAGGACACTGTTGTATGTCACAGCAGAATTTGACATTTTATTCTGTTATTTTCCTGTTTATTACTGTGAAGCTACTCTGAAACAGTCTTTATTTACATTTTTCAAAATGTCTTCTTTTGTGTTCCACAGTCGTACGGGTTGGTAATCGCAAGAGGGAGAGTAAATGATGACAGGATTATAATTTCAGTGTGAATTATCCCTTCACATGTCTACTGCAACTGCAGGCTGGAATACAAACAGCTGCTTTAAATAAACTGCATCTCCATCAGAGAAACGGAGATAAAAATACCTGTACAGACTATAATTAAAGTTTCAGTCTACTACCGAAATAAAAACAGGCTCTGAAAGTGTGTTTGAACATTTGATCTTAGACGTGATTCGTGATTCTTCATGATTCGGTTCTGTGCAGGTCTACGGCGGGTTTCTGAGCTCACTTCTGCTGCTTTCTCACAGTCCGGCGCTCCGCTGCGGCGCGGCCATGACACCCGTGTTTGACTGGCAGCTCTACGGTACGTGTGACACAAACTCAGCATGGACACACACGTGCGCAGACACGCTAGAGACTCACTAGAGTGACCATTCTGTGTTTCTACACAGCCTCCGCCTTTACAGAGAGATACTTTGGCTTCCCCGTTCAAAATGAGCTAAAATACAAGGTAAGATGTTGTTAGTGCTGTGTGACATTTAGTGTTGGGGAAAGTTACTTTTAAAAGTAACGCATTACTATATTGCGTTATTACCTAAAAAAAAGTTACTTTTTTTGGAATGTAATGTGTCACGTTACTTTTGCGTTACCTTTTTTTGTTCTTTAATATAAAAAAAAGTTCTATTTTTGGCAAATGTAAAGACACTTTCACCCCAAAAGTGAAATGGTCAAGACTCAGGCTGAAGGAAGTGCAAATTCACACCTGTACAGTAGAGGGCGCTGCTCAAACCTTTAGGACGCAGGAAAGCTGATTTTAATGGGCATCCGTGAATGTGGTGCAGCGTGAACTCTCAAGGCACGCGACATCACTGTCTCAGAACACTTTTACTGCGTGTCCTTCAGATCTCCAGCCTCTTGCTGAACAACACGCGCTCTGAGACGTTACGGTTCCTGATTCAACACGGAACTGCGGATGGTGAGCCCATGAAAGAAAACCCATAATACAAAGGCAAATTTCCAGTTACTTGCAAAACGGCTGCTTCATCACGACTTCTTTCTCTTTTTCTATTAGCGAACGTTCATTTTCAACACACTGCAGAACTAGTGAAGCTGCTGTCTGTGATTAATGTAAACTATAGGTTACAGGTGAGTCCTTCTCACTGACTTGCACCTGTACCATTTGACCTCATGCTCTCGACCCTCTGACCTCACATGCTCAACCCTCTGACCTCAAGCACTTGACCCTTTGGCTTCACGCTCTCAACCCTCTGGCCTCACGCTCTCAACCCTTTGACCTCATGCTCTCGACCCTCTGACCCCACGTGCTCAACCCTCTGACCTCAAGCACTTGACCCTTTGGCCTCACGCTCTCAACCCTTTGACCTCACGCTCTCAACCCTCTGAACTCAAGCACTCGACCTTTTGACCTCACGCTCTCAACCCTTTGACCTCACGCTCTCAACCCTCTGAACTCAAGCACTCGACCTTTTGACCTCACGCTCTCAACCCTTTGACCTCACGCTCTTGACCCTCTGAACTCAAGCACTCGACCTTTTGACCTCACGCTCTCAACCCTTTGACCTCAAGCTCTCAACCCTCTGGCCTCACGCTCTCAACCCTTTGACCTCACGCTCTTAACCCTTTGACCTCACGCTCTCAACCCTCTGGCCTCACGCTCTCAACCCTTTGACCTCACGCTCTCAACCCTTTGACCTCACGCTCTCAACCCTCTGAACTCAAGCACTCGACCTTTTGACCTACGCTCTCAACCCTTTGACCTCACGCTCTCAACCCTCTGAACTCAAGCACTCGACCTTTTGACCTCACGCTCTCAACCCTTTGACCTCACGCTCTCAACCCTCTGAACTCAAGCACTCGACCTTTTGACCTCACGCTCTCAACCCTTTGACCTCACGCTCTCAACCCTCTGAACTCAAGCACTCGACCTTTTGACCTCACGCTCTCAACCCTTTGACCTCAAGCTCTCAACCCTCTGGCCTCACGCTCTCAACCCTTTGACCTCACGCTCTTAACCCTTTGACCTCACGCTCTCAACCCTCTGGCCTCACGCTCTCAACCCTTTGACCTCACGCTCTCAACCCTTTGACCTCACGCTCTCAACCCTCTGAACTCAAGCACTCGACCTTTTGACCTCACGCTCTCAACCCTTTGACCTCACGCTCTCAACCCTCTGAACTCAAGCACTCGACCTTTTGACCTCACGCTCTCAACCCTTTGACCTCACGCTCTCAACCCTCTGAACTCAAGCACTCGACCTTTTGACCTCACGCTCTCAACCCTTTGACCTCAAGCTCTCAACCCTCTGGCCTCACGCTCTCAACCCTTTGACCTCACGCTCTTAACCCTTTGACCTCACGCTCTCAACCCTCTGGCCTCACGCTCTCAACCCTTTGACCTCACGCTCTCAACCCTTTGACCTCACGCTCTCAACCCTTTGACCTCACGCTCTCAACCCTCTGAACTCAAGCACTCGACCTTTTGACCTCACGCTCTCAACCCTTTGACCTCACGCTCTCAACCCTCTGAACTCAAGCACTCGACCTTTTGACCTCACGCTCTCAACCCTTTGACCTCACGCTCTCAACCCTCTGAACTCAAGCACTCGACCTTTTGACCTCACGCTCTCAACCCTTTGACCTCAAGCTCTCAACCCTCTGGCCTCACGCTCTCTCAACCCTTTGACCTCACGCTCTTAACCCTTTGACCTCACGCTCTCAACCCTCTGGCCTCACGCTCTCAACCCTTTGACCTCACGCTCTCAACCCTTTGACCTCACGCTCTCAACCCTCTGAACTCAAGCACTCGACCTTTTGACCTCACGCTCTCAACCCTTTGACCTCACGCTCTCAACCCTCTGAACTCAAGCACTCGACCTTTTGACCTCACGCTCTCAACCCTTTGACCTCACGCTCTCAACCCTTTGACCTCACGCTCTCAACCCTCTGAACTCAAGCACTCGACCTTTTGACCTCACGCTCTCAACCCTTTGACCTCAAGCTCTCAACCCTCTGGCCTCACGCTCTCAACCCTTTGACCTCACGCTCTTAACCCTTTGACCTCACGCTCTCAACCCTGGCCTCACGCTCTCAACCCTTTGACCTCACGCTCTCAACCCTTTGACCTCACGCTCTCAACCCTTTGACCTCACGCTCTCAACCCTTTGACCTCACGCTCTCAACCCTCTGAACTCAAGCACTCGACCTTTTGACCTCACGCTCTCAACCCTTTGACCTCACGCTCTCAACCCTCTGAACTCAAGCACTCGACCTTTTGACCTCACGCTCTCAACCCTTTGACCTCACGCTCTCAACCCTCTGAACTCAAGCACTCGACCTTTTGACCTCACGCTCTCAACCCTTTGACCTCACGCTCTCAACCCTCTGAACTCAAGCACTCGACCTTTTGACCTCACGCTCTCAACCCTTTGACCTCAAGCTCTCAACCCTCTGGCCTCACGCTCTCAACCCTTTGACCTCACGCTCTTAACCCTTTGACCTCACGCTCTCAACCCTCTGGCCTCACGCTCTCAACCCTTTGACCTCACGCTCTCAACCCTTTGACCTCACGCTCTCAACCCTCTAGCCTCACGCTCTCAACCCTTTGACCTCATGCTCTCAACCCTCTAGCCTCATCCTCTCAACCCTTTGACCTCATGCTCTCAACCCTTTGACCTCACGCTCTCAACCCTCTGACCTCACGCTCTCAACCCTTTGACCTCACGCTCTCAACCCTCTGGCCTCACGCTCTCAACCCTTTGACCTCACGCTCTCAACCCTCTGACCTCATGCTCTCAACCCTTTGACCTCACGCTCTCAACCCTTTGACCTCACGCTCTCAACCTCTCTGGCCTCACGCTCTCAACCCTTTGACCTCACGCTCTCAACCCTCTGACCTCATGCTCTCAACCCTCTGAACTCAAGCACTTGACCTTTTGGCTTCACGCTCTCGACCCTCTGAACTCAAGCACTCGACACTTTGACCTCACGCTCTCAACCCTTTGACCTCATGCTCTCAACCCTTTGACCTCACGCTCTCAACCCTCTGAACTCAAGCACTCGACCATTTGGCTTCATGCACTCAACCCTCTGAACTCAAGCACTCGACCCTCTGAACTCAAGCACTCGACCCTTTGACCTCATGCTCTCAACCCTCTGACCTTAAGGACTTGACCCTTTGACCTCACGCTCTCAACCCTCTGAACTCAAGCGCTCGACCCTTTGACCTTAAGGACTCAACCCTTTGACTTCACGCGCTCAAGCCTCTGAACTCAAGCACTCGACCCTTTAACCTTAAGGACTCAACCCTTTGACTTCATGCTCTCAACCCTCTGACCCTAAGGACTCGACCCTTTGACTTCACGCACTCGACCCTCTGGCCTCAAGCACTCGACCCTTTGACCTCATGCACTTGACCTTCAGACCTCATTTGCTCGACCCTCTGACCTCTCGGTCTTGACCCTCTGAACTCATGCACTCGACCCTTTGACCTCACGCACAGCCTTTGTTGTGCTGCTGTGAAGCATTCGGCTTCGAAGGACGCAGCCTCTGGATTGGGACGCAGCTTTTGACCCCCTCTCGCCTCTGTGCAGATCTTCCCTGATGAGGGTCATGATGTCATCAGCAGACGCTACATGCTGAACTCACGCTTCTCCTTCTTCCGAGAGTGCTTCGAAGACAACATGCCTGTTCCCACAGAAACCAGTGACGAAGACGACAACGACTAGCATCGGTTGCACCAGGGAAAGTCATCTTGGCGATCAACTCTCTCATTTTAAGACAATCTGAGACAGAGATGATGAGGACATGCTTAAACTATTTATTCAACTTATTGAATAAACTTATTGTTTTTCATCATTTGTCCACACTAAAGCATCACATCTGTATTTAGCAGCAGTGTGACTGATGTTGAGTCACACTTAACAGGCTGAATGAAACATTGTTCGGTCTCAATGAAATCACTGGCCTGCTCACGGGTTATTATGGGCTGTACAGGTGTATGTATTACTTTAAATTTAACATCTAACGTGTTTGTAGTTCAGTGTGTGTTTTCCCTTTCATAAGGACCATGACTGACCATCTGGGCTCCCGTTGAGTCATTGATCCTCTGGTCTTCAGGGTTCTTTCTGAAGGCCTAATCCTGTTTCACCAGCCATCCTATCTGAACATCAAGAGTAAAGATGTAAACATCAGATCAGATGATGTGATGCATACAATACATGTCATCTATGGCAAGCCGTTTTGACTTTTATTCATTCTCAGGATATGATCTTTTCAATTACATTTCCACTAGTAACAATGACAATTTTTGATATCAAGAATTATATTTCCACTAGTAACAAAGTTAATTCTTGATATCAACCATTCAATTTTCACTAGTAAAAAGTAAAGTAAAAAAACTATACTTCTTGATATCTGAAATTGTATTTTTACTAGTGAAATCTCGCCATAGGCTGCCATTCAAATTCAATTGTTGGCATCAAGAATTAATTTCTTACTAGTTGAAATTCCAATTTCACATATCAGAAATACAATTATTACTAGTAAAAATCATCATTTTTGATATCAATAATTACATTGTTACTAGTAAAAATCATCATTTTGATATCAATAATTACATTGTTACTAGTAAAAATCATCATTTTGATATCAATAATTACATTGTTACTAGTAAAAATCATCATTTTTGATATCAATAATTACATTGTTACTAATAAAAAAATCATTTTGATATCAATAATTACATTGTTACTAGTAAAAATCATCATTTTCAATATCAATAATTACATTGTTACTAGTAAAAATCATCATTTTTGATATCAGTAATTACATTGTTACTAGTAAAAATCATCATTTTTGATATCAATAATTTCAGTGTTACTAGTAAAAATCATCATTTTGATATCAATAATTACATTGTTACTAATAAAAATAATCATTTTTGATATCAATAATTTCAGTGTTACTAGTAAAAATCATCATTTTAGATATCAATAATTACATTGTTACTAGTAAAAATCATCATTTTAGATATCAATAATTACATTGTTACTAATAAAAATCATCGTTTTTGATATCAATAATTACATTGTTACTAGTAAAAATCATCATTTTTGATATCAATAATTACATTGTTACTAGTAAAAATGCAAATGTCTGATATCAAGAACTCAATTGTCACTAGAAATGTCTATTCTTGATATCAATTGAATTGCAACTAGTAAAAATATTCATTTCTGATATCTGAAAATGAATTCCTGATATCAATATAATTTCTGATATCTAAAACGGCTTTCTTACTAGTAACACTCAGATTCATGATATCAGAAATGAACATTTTTACTAGTAGCAATTCAATTGATATCAAAAATAGACATTTGCACTAGTAACAATGTAATTGTTGATATCAGAAATTTACATTTTTACTAGTAAGAATTGTATTCCTGATATGTGAAACTGCAATTTCAACTAGTAAGAAATGAATTCTTGAAATCAACAATTGAATTTGAATGGCAGCCTATGGCGAGATTTCACTAGTAAAAATACAATTCTTGATATCGAGAATTATAGTTTTTACTAGTGGAAATTGAATTGTTGATATCAAGAATTAACATTTTAACTAGTGAAAATGTAATTGTTGACATCACAAGTTCATATCCCGAGAATGAATAAAAGTCAAAACGGCTTGCCATAGATGCCATCTACATTCACTGAAACTCCGTTTGACACGCATCAGTTCGCGGTTTGTGAAAGGGAGCATGAGAAACCTGTACTACTGCCGTCTGACATTAAGAGTATTAAATGACACAATCACTGTTTTGTTTTGTTTTTCAATTTTTTTTAATCTGATACAATATTAGCAATTATATATAAAAGTTGTTGGGGGAAAAAAAAACATTTATGTTCTGCTTTTTCTACCATTCTTATACAAATTGTAGTAAAAATTATATAAATAATATGAGTTTTTTAGAGATGTTTCTGAGGTGACCGTGTGCTGTTTTAGTGACATTCCTCATAATTTTTTTAAAACTGAAGTCACTGTCAAACATGATTCCTAAGTTCTTGGCCTGATTACTGACTTTTAGTGATAGAAAGCCAAGATATGGAGCAACAGATGTTCTCTTTGCGTTATTACCGATAACAAGTACCTCTGTCTTATCTTTGTTTAGCGGTAAAAAGTTCTGAGACATCCACAATTTTATGCTCTCTATGCAGTCCAGCAGGGTGGAAACTGAACTGTGGGCATCTGGTGTGAGTGAAAGAGTTGTGTGTCATTGCATTCCGGTGAGAGGAAATACTGATTAATTACACCAGCTAAAGGAAGCAAGTATATGTTAAATAAAAGAGGTCCCAAAACTGAGCCTTGAGGAACACCACAAGATGTGATGGTGTAGGTACCCACTGTAACGCAGTATTCCCTGCTACTTAAGTAGGATCTGAACCAGTCTTAAAACAAGACCTGATAAACTGACCCAGTTCTGTGGTCAAGTAGATCTCGTTGAACTATGCAGATAATCACAGAACTCGCGACAATAGCCGAGCATGTGAGCGGAGTGAATGCTCCTCTAGAGCGGTGAACGCTTTTCTGAAGATTCCACTCAGGATCGCTCCCTCAACCCATAATTCCCTGAACATCAAAGTTAAGAACGAAGAAGGAGACCCAGAACTAACTGAATGGAGGTGTGGAGAAAATATAGCAAATATTCATTTTGTGATGTAATCACAACAAAGTTCTTGTTTTGGGATAAAAAGAACGTAGACTAGTTAGATTTTATTTATATCATTAATAATGTGATGCACGCTTTCCTCTAAATAACAAAAACACACAAAAAATATGAAAAAAAGAGTCTGATCTGATCATCGCGATGTGGAGATGTTTGCACCAGCTCTATTCTCCACTCTCCAGTCACGTCGCGTCACGTTTATTACTACTTTATAATATAGATTATTGGTTTAAAGCTACAAATATCACAATTATCTATAGGCCTACTGTAATTGAGACATGAATTCAAGAAATGTATTAAAACTGAAAGACATTGTTTCGGCCTCAAAGGCCGTTCGTTTGGTTTTCTTCTTTTTTGGTACATCAGTACTATATAAAAACATCAACCGTTGTATCAGAGATGTGAATGAGATTAGTTAAAGCAGTGTTTTCCAACCCTGCTCCTAAAGGCCCACCAACACCATACATTTTCTAACACCAACACAAATTAACGTAAAAAATTAATAAAACTTCTAAACCTCTGTTAATTCCCAATAGTAGACATGTCAGAAATAAAGTCAAACTGGTTCGTAATAAGAAATATTCTATGATTCATGCATTTCATGGCTGAATATGGCGAGACGTGGAAGGTTTTGCATTTTCAACATATCAGATCAATAAGTTAATGTGTGCATATTTTAAAATATTATTTACAAAAAGTTTAAACTGATTACATCAGAAGTTCAATTAGACCTACACTTCATTTACCGTTTGTAAACTTTGATTCCCACAGCCACTGCCGGCTCCAGGTGGAAATTCATCATCGTATTGAAATTCAGCGATCCTGTCATATGAAATAAACCCAAGTTAGATGTTTTGTTCTTTCATCAAATGTAAAAGGTGCAATAGGACATTTTGGGAGAGGCCAGCAATAGCGAACTAGCCGGTATTAAACGACCTCATGTCTCAAAGCACCTAAACATTACAACAATAACGAACGTAAACCACTTTAGGAAGCGTGTACCTCACTGCTGTAGATTCATTTGGGTGTTGAGACCGTTGACATACACATAATTCCGATTCCGAGGATGTGAAAAGTTCACAGGTTGCCATCTCTCAATCGACAAACAGTTTGATTGACAGGCGATCTGACCAATCATAACCCCGAATCCGCCATTGTCAGTGTCCTCTTTGCTCCAGGATGTATCTGACTGGAATCAGAGCTCCTGTTGGCCGCTGCAGTGGAGGGATGGCTTTGCAAGTCGGCGATTGGCTCTTATTTAGAAGGCGGGACTTATTCCGCCGTTTTGCGCGTTGCACTTTCTCCCCTTCATAATAAGAGTACATTCAAATCCTCAGCGGTTTATGACGGTTGGTGCGTGAAGATCATGAAGAACAAAGAATCAGGTGCTTTTTTTATGTTTTTAATTAATTTATGAAGCCTGTAAACGGATCGTTATGTTATATTGTCATCTTATAATCCAATCATATTTTGTGAAGGGAATTAATTTACTTCGTAGCAAATGGAAAAGTCTGACAATGTCAATGCTAAATACCTGTATTGTACACGTACCAACTCGTCGTAAATACGATATTTCCGAAACGACGTGAACGCACCAGTTTCTATATATAAATAGTCTTTAGCCGTGTCCGAAACCGCTCCCTATCCACTATATAGTGTCGGTCATTTTGTAGTGCTGTCCGAATTCAATGCATTCCCTACATTCGTTCACTACTTTTACCCACAATCCTCTCTGATTTTGAACGTACATTCGATGTACGCTCGTTAAAGCGCCGTTACCCAAAATCCAACGCGATGAGATGATCGAGCGCGAAAGAAAAATAAATATGGCGGACGGCAATACGGGAAGCGGCAACTTCTACAAATGTAAGTGTCATTTTTTATTAATCAGAACATCTTTGTGAAGATATTTTGAAGCGAAATGATAAAGGTTTATATGATAATATATATACTTATTATTATATGATAATTGGGTCGATTTTTCTCATATGTTAGTGAACTGTTGTACAGTACGTCTTAGAAAATGATGTATTGACGAATTTTTATTTGCTTTCGGGACGGATGAGGATGTTGTCTCAATAAACATGACAAATAAACAGTAATATGAAGCTAAACAGGACATATTACAGACGGGTATAGGAAATGTTCATGACGAAATTGTCTGGCGCATGATATTAACGAATTCGCTCACTCATTTTCGTTCACTCTTTGCCGATATAGTGCGCTCGACTGCCGTGCACTATATAGGGGTTAGTGAACGAGTGAGCGGTTTCGGACACTTCTTTTGTTAAACTTCATAGCACAAAACGTGCAGATGACGTATGATGTCTATGTAAAAACGCACGCCGAGGGGCGGGTGTCATATTTCATATAATGATTGGATGAAGATTTTATGGTCCTACACCTTCCACAGAAAATTTATATTTAAAAAAAATAATACATTTAAACTGTTTAACAGTCATTGCGATCAGGATTTGAGGACTTTGAACCAGTATGACAAAAGATATTTCTATAGAGAATCACCTATTGCACGTTTAAAACATATATATATATATATATATATATATACAGGGCTGGGGAGGTTACTTTTAAAATGTATTTCACTACAGATTACAAAATACATGCTTTAGAAAGTCATTTGTAACGTGTTTCGTTACATTACTCAAGTTTAGTCACTTAATGTAAATACTTTAGAATACTTTGGAATACTAATAAGTGTGAAACAAACACAAAAAAGGTCATTGTGAGTTTTTATCTCACAATTCTGACTTTTTCCCTCAGAATTGTGTGATATAAAGTTACAATTGTGAGTTATAAAGACAGAATTATGAGATATAAACTCACATACTAAATTCACAACTGCAAGAAAAAAAAACAGTATTACAAGTTTATATCTCCAATTCCGACTTTATAACTTGCAATTGTGAGTTTTAATCTCGCAATTCTGAGAAAAAGAAGTCAGAATTGTGAAACACAAACTCACAATTGTGAAGGAAAAAACAAAAAGGTGAGAAAAAGTCACAGTGACGAGTGAATTATAAAATGACTCACAGAACATGAAAACAGGGTAAAACATGAAACTGAACTCGTCTTTTTCAGACGGTCAGAGTCAGAGAATCACCAATCGCTGTTTAAATGACATTAAAACTCAAAGTAATCACTTTGGTAATCTAAAACACTTTTCAGATGGAACTGGAATCTGATTACCACCCATTTAAGTCATGAAATACAGTGACTCAAATTTTGTATTTTAAATACGTTACTAAGTTACTTGTATTTCGTTACTCCCCAACCCTGTGTGTGTGTATATATATATATATATATATCAAATTATTTTCCTGATATTTTGGTTTAAATTGTAGGCTCATTAAAATCAGATATTACTGGATGTGGAATTCCTTCATTCTCTCATAATTGTACTGTGGTAAATTATAGTACAGCAAAATTGAATAATGTTGTATTTGGACTAGTTGTTTATTTATAGACATGACTGTCATAACTAGAGAACAATAACAATCAACCCGACCCCTCACCCCCCCCCCACCAGCACCACCACCAACAGTAAAACTAAATAGTCAGCGATACAAAAAGCCCTCCAGAGACAAATAATCTGATCCAAGACAGTCCGTTCTGCCCTGTGATGCATGTCAAAAACATCTGTACGACACCCAGAGTGTTATCCACGTGTGCCGATCCTCAAGCTTCCGACAGATGGATTTACAGTTCTTCCCAGCGAGCGATGAACGGAATCGAATGCAGCTCCTCCGGAAGGTGAAAACACACTGACAGACAGAAAGTGGCAAAAGAAGTGAAGCAAAGCAAAAGATCCATGCAATGGTTGCTTTGAGCCGTCCCGCTCGGACAGTCTGTGCTGTGATTGGCCAATGCATCAGCCAATCGGAGATTGAAGTGATTCATGATATGTGAAACTTTCTAATCCGTTTCCAGTGATAATGATCCACAGGCCAGGTATATACTCTCTCTCTCTCTCTCACACACACACACACACACACACGGCTCTAATACACACATCATCCAAACAGTTACACACATGCATATATACATGTTCAAACACACACACACACACACTCCTGGCTCTCGCTGTTTATTTGAGCGTTCTGCTCTGGATGTTTGTCTCCAGTGTGTTTCACTGTCCCGTGTGTGTATTGTGGTGTGTGCTGCGTGTGTTTGTGTCATCTTCGCTCTACTCTTCCTCTTCCTCTTCCTCCTCAGCGATGGGAAGCCCTTCCTCCTGCAGGCAGGATCTGAAGTAGCTGCTCAGTGTCGCGGCCTCGTGCCGCCTGCTGCTCTTCGACAGAAAATGACCCTCGTCTGGGTAAATCTGAAGAACAAGCAGAAAACGATCAAGAAAGTACACAGATGCTGGAACACACGACGCCAGTCACATGGTTTTCCGTACCTGCAGCGTGTAATTGGCTCCCACCTTCACCAGGCTCTTAATGAGCTCGGCCGTGTGCTGGAAGTGAATGTTCGCTGCAGGAAAAACAAACACAATTTTCACGAATGGCTCAATGGCAGAGGAATGCGATCAGATGTAATGCTCCGATCGGGAATACCGTGATCTAGGCCTAGGAAAAATCACATCTTCACCCTTTATTAAAATATGAATCAAAGCTTGTTCAAGATGTTGTAAGCTATGGAAGCTTGTTTCCTCCACAGAATAAAACAATTTAAAAGATAATTGCGACTTTTAATCGCACTATTCTGACATTCTTTCTTGCCATTGAGAGTCTGTATTTCGCAATTCGGACTTTTTTTTTTTTAGAATTGCGAGTTTATATTTCACAATTCTATTTCAAGCAATTGCGAGTTTATATTTCCCAATTCTATTTCAAGCAATTGCTAGTTTATATTTCACAATTCTATTTCAAGCAATTGCGAGTTTATATTTCCCAATTCTATTTCAAGCAATTGCTAGTTTATATTTCCCAATTCTATTTCAAGCAATTGCTAGTTTATATTTCACAATTCTATTTCAAGCAATTGCGAGTTTATAGTTCCCAATTCTATTTCAAGCATTTGCTAGTTTATATTTCACAATTCTATTTCAAGCAATTGCGAGTTTATATTTCACAATTCTATTTCAAGCAATTGCGAGCTTATATTTCACAATTCTATTTCAAACAATTCGGGCTTATATTTCCCAATTCTATTTCAAACAATTCGGGCTTATATTTCACAATTCTATTTCAAACAATTCTAGCTTATATTTCACAATTCTATTTCAAGCAATTGCTAGTTTATATTTCCCAATTCTATTTCAAACAATTCGAGCTTATATTTCACAATTCTATTTCAAGCAAATGCGAGTTTATATTTCACAATTCTATTTCAAGCAATTGCGAGTTTATATTTCCCAATTCTATTTCAAGCAATTGCTAGTTTATATTTCCCAATTCTATTTCAAACAATTGCGAGCTTATATTTTACAATTCTATTTCAAACAATTGCGAGCTTATATTTCCCAATTCTATTTCAAACAATTGCGAGCTTATATTTCCCAATTCTATTTCAAGCAGTGGCGAGTTCATAGTTCACAATTCTATTTCAAGCAATTGCGAGTTCATATTTCACAATTCTATTTCAAGCAATTGCGAGCTTATATTTCACAATTCTATTTCAAGCAATTGCGAGCTTATATTTCACAATTCTATTTCAAACAATTCGGGCTTATATTTCCCAATTCTATTTCAAACAATTCGGGCTTATATTTCACAATTCTATTTCAAGCAATTGCTAGTTTATATTTCACAATTCTATTTCAAACAATTCGAGCTTATATTTCACAATTCTATTTCAAGCAAATGCGAGTTTATATTTCACAATTCTATTTCAAGCAATTGCGAGTTTATATTTCACAATTCTATTTCAAGCAATTGCTAGTTTATATTTCCCAATTCTATTTCAAGCAATTGCGAGCTTATATTTCACAATTCTATTTCAAGCAATTGCTAGTTTATATTTCCCAGTTCTATTTCAAACAATTCGAGCTTATATTTCACAATTCTATTTCAAGCAATTGCTAGTTTATATTTCCCAGTTCTATTTCAAACAATTCGAGCTTATATTTCACAATTCTATTTCAAGCAAATGCGAGTTTATATTTCACAATTCTATTTCAAGCAATTGCGAGTTTATATTTCCCAATTCTATTTCAAGCAATTGCGAGTTCATATTTCCCAATTCTATTTCAAGCAATTGCGAGTTTATATTTCCCAATTCTATTTCAAGCAATTGCGAGTTTATATTTCCCAATTCTATTTCAAGCAATTGCGAGTTTATATTTCCCAATTCTATTTCAAGCAATGGCGAGATTATATTTCACAATTCTATTTCAAGCAATGGCGAGTTTATATTTCCCAATTTTATTTCAAGCAATTGCGAGTTCATAGTTCACAATTCTATTTCAAGCAATTGCGAGTTCATATTTCACAATTCTATTTCAAGCAATTGCGAGCTTATATTTCCCAATTCTATTTCAAGCAATTGCGAGCTTATATTTCCCAATTCTATTTCAAGCAATTGCGATCTTATATTTCACAATTCTATTTCAAGCAATTGCGAGTTTATATTTCACAATTCTATTTCAAGCAATTGCGAGTTCATATTTCACAATTCTATTTCAAGCAATTGCGAGCTTATATTTCACAATTCTATTTCAAGCAATTGCGAGTTTGTATTTTGCAATTCAGATTTTTTTCTGGAAATTTCAAGTTTATATTTCACAATTCTATTTCAAGCAATTGCGACTCTGTAATTTTTTTTTTGAATTGTGAGTTTATATTTTGCCATTCTGATTTTTTTTCTTGAAATTTCAAGTTTATATTGTGCCATTCTGACTTTTTCTTGCAAATGTGAGTTTATATTACACAATTCTGATTTTTTTTAATTTCGAGTTTATATTTCGCAATTCTAACTTTTTTCTTGCAACTCTGTATTTCGCAATTTTGACACTTTTTTTTTTTAGAATTGTGAGTTTATATTACACAATTCTGATTTTTTTATTTCGAGTTTATATTTCGCAATTCTAACTTTTTTCTTGCAATTGCAAGTCTATTTCACAATTTTGACATTTTTTTTTAGAATTGTGAGTTTATATTTTGCAATTCTGAATTTTTCTTGCATTTGCGAGTTCATATCTAACAATTCTGACTGTTCTCAGAACTCACAATTCTGAGAAAACAGTTATAAATATTTATAACTCACAATTGAGATTTTATCATGCAATTTTGAGGGAACAAAGTCAGAATTGTGAGACATTTTTAATTTCTTATTCAGTGGTGGAAACAAGCTTCCACAGTAAGCAGTTGTGCTTGGAGTTGATTGTTTTATTTGAAATGAACATGCAATATATATATATTCCTGCTCTTATTTTGATGGTTTAACTGAACTTGTAGGGTGATTAAAAACAAATATAACCAGATGTCTCTAGGCCACTACTATGCAAAAGAAACATTCAGACCAGTGTTTATTAATTTATTTATACAGCATGTATGTGAATTGCATTGTATTACATATTGCACATTGTATTACTATTGTGCGAATAGGAAACTGTAACACACTGACCGTCTGCAGTGGCGTGCAGCAGCATGAGCGTCTGGTCTCTGAAACCCTGTGTATTCTGCAGCACACTGGAGAACTAGAGAACAAACAGTCTGTCACTACATCCAACGTCACTACTGATTTCCCCAATATCTCACCAGCACTCACCTGATATCTGCTGTCGTCCTGAAGAGGAAATCCCAGATAACGCTCAGAGAAGGCCGAGGCTGAGAGAGAGAGAGAGAGAGAGAGAGAGAGAGAGAGAGATCAGTTTCCCTCACAGAACAGAAAACAGTGATGATCTCTGGTCTGAACTGTCGCTCTAGAGGCTTAAACGAGTCTTTTTTTTAAATTTCAGAAGATTTTTACACCAAAAAACATCCTAATGTTGAATAGGCTATTTACCGTCCGATCCAATGTAGTCGGCACGGCAACATCTTTTATTTTCAGTCTCTGTGAAAAGTGTCGAACTGTGTCGCTTTAAAAACGAATCAGCAGTAAAATGAAGTGTGACCTGGAACTGATGTTCATCCACACTTTCTTAATGTTATAATCATGCAAAGACTTGGTGATCCTTTTGTTGCTGGAGTAATCCCATGTTTGCTACATGACGTGTGGATCGGTGGGCGGGGCTAAAGAGGCAACTATGTAGCGAAAAGTGTCGCGCTTTCGTCGCACTATTACATCATAATGTGACAAAATCTGAAAGATGGATGTGAGCTTCGACTTATTTGACAGTCGTTTAAACTGAAGTTTTGCAACCGATTAGTCTAAAGTAAGAACCTCCCTAAAGACTCAATCAAACAGTCAAATAGCATAATTAATGACGTGTCACAGCTTTTTCTAATTCAAAATTCTCCAGCGCTTCGCTTGTCATTTCTGCGACTGACACGAAGAAAGCGCATGAGAGATCAGAGGTTTCCCCAGTGTTTTATTTTAATGTGTTATTTAAAATGCCTTTAAATATAAAATGTAACAAACTTCAGGGCTCAGGGAAGAGGGGGAGAACCAGGACAAAATAAATAACACGATAGTAAACAACACGAGACTTAAATGTCCCAGGTCCGGTCCTCTCTCGTCCTTCACAGTCGTTACTCCTCCTTTTATCCTTTCTGAGCTTCTGGGATGCGAGACCGGCGCAGGTGACGTTCGCTCCGTTTTCACAGCTCTGGGCTGCGCTCTGCTCGTAACATTAAAACGACAGCGATTTGAACGATAAAACGACTGTTGTTTTCAGTGTCGAATGAACCATTGAGTGGACTAGTCTTGAAACGAGTCATTTTCTTGGCTTGGTTTCAATAAAAGCTGAAGTTGAGTTGTGAAACTTGCAGGATGTTTTTATATTACAATGAATGACCACTTATATGTCAAAAGATCAAGGAAAATTTGATTTCTCAATTCATAAAGTTATGCCCGTTTTCAAAGTCTTGATGTTGTTTCTGGCTCTACTAGAACAGGTTATTTTTGTCATTGTGCAGCTCCTCTCTTCTCAGTCTGTCAGTAACGCTCTGTCTCTATGAAGCCCCGCCTTCTGAAAAGCACACTGCGCTCTGATTGGTCGGCTGGAGCGGTGTGTCGGTGTTTGGGAAATGCCCCGCCCCTTACCATAACCTCCAGGTTCAACACACTACTAATCAACTCATCCAGGCCCCGCCCCTTTATTTTGCATATACATTGGGCGGGAATTATTCAAATGAGAAATATTGTAACATGTCATTTTCTTAGCTTGGTTTCAATAAAAGCTGAAGTTGAGTTGTGAAACTTGCAGGATGTTTTTATATTACAATGAATGACCACTTATATGTCAAAAGATTAAGGAAAATTTGATTTCTCAATTCATAAAGTTATGCCCTTTTACAAAGTCTTGATGTTGTTTCTGGCTCTACTAGAACAGGTTATTTTTGTCATTGTGCAGCTCCTCTCTTCTCAGTCTGTCAGTAACGCTCTGTCTCTATGAAGCCCCGCCTTCTGAAAAGCACACTGCACTCTGATTGGTCGGCTGGAGCGGTGTGTCGCGATTGGTGTTTGGGAAATGCCCCGCCTCTTATTATAACCGCCAGTTTAACTAACTCAACCAGGCCCCGCCCCTTTATTCTGCGCATGAATTATTTAAATGAGAAAAACTCACTACGATGAAGAACTTTGCAGAGCTTTTTCACGCTCAAACAGCAGCTAAAGATGGAAAAAAGCACACTCACATCACAACGACTTACCGTACAAATTCCAATCCGTCACGGGCGACATGGCCGCTGCACATTTAAACAAGTTCTCGGTGGATTTAATCAGAAGAAGTGCGATATATCCCCCATAATCCTGCAGAAACACAAACGTGGAAGTGTGACGCGGCATCAGCGTTTCTAGCATTAGAGTGTGACAGTTAAAACGTGACTTACCCGACCAAACACACCAATTCTGGTTCGGTCAATGTACGGAGATTTCAGCAGGTCCCTGCAACAAAAGCAGGTGTTAGATCCCGCACAGAGCACGAGGGAAAAATGTCATTTTTGATAAATGTTCATACTCAATAGCAGCCAGCTGATCCTGCAGCTCCACGGCTCCCAGGCGCTTATGCACATCCTGTAACACCTTCTGACCCTGGAAGCCGCTTCCCCGGCCATCCAGACGAGCTACGATGACATTGTCCGAACTGACCAGCACAGAGTCCCAGTCCACTGCGTACTGCTCGTTCACCTGCTGACCACCGGGGGCAGCATCGCTGACGCACAGATAAATCACATCAGAAACTAGGGCTGCAATTTTGATCATCAATTAGTTGGCCGATAATTTTTTCGATTAATCGGATAAAAATCCTAATTTTCTTTTTTTATTATTTTATTGACAAAAAAAAACACATTATTGCACATCCTGCCCAATATCCTTCAAACAAATGTGCCAAATGAATGCTATGAATGCTTAATGTCTTAGACTACCCGTCGCAGAAAAGAAAACGCAAATATTTTAGGGATCTGACAAAAATTGTCCAATAAAACTTTATATTTAGTTTGTCCTCCTTTGGCTTTGAGAACAGCTGACATTGTTTTCATGTGCTTTTCCTCCGTCTCTGTTATTGACTGTAATTGGGCGTCTGAAAAAAGATGCCCAATTTTCTGTCTTTCTTGTAAAAGAGTAAATTTGAAAATGCATGACGACAATATTTATATTTTAGCATTAGAAATACTACTGTGACTAAACAGCTTACACATACCAGTGTATTAACCATTTAAGCACTGTATATAGTAAATATAGTTTAAATCTCTACATTAAAAAAATAAGATAATCATAAAGAAAATCAAAAACACAAACTCAGTGTTAACCAACAGTCAAGAGAAACACACACAGAACCTCTTCCTGTCATTTCTTTATCCTGTAAATAATAGAAACGTCTTACATTTATTCAGTGACATGCTGTTAACCCTTTACAGTTACTACTCCTGAATGACATACTGATTTTAAACCTAAACTGAACTGTCAACAGATGTTTCAGCAAAATGAATACATTAATTGTCTCCCTCTCTCCGCGTCCCGTCATTCAGTAATGTAAAGTTTGAAGTTTAACGCAGACTGTCAGGACAAACCTTCATGCAAAACGGAAATCCTCGCGTGAATTTGAAACATGCACTGATAAGGATATCGCCGTAGAATGAACGTTTTGCGCTGAGGACGCTGTTCGCGCATCTGTCAAGCGAAAAATAAATAAAGAGTTCTCCTGTTTTGGGCAGTTTGGATCATGCACTTTTCCCGCAGCAGCTCGCTCCGTTTCCTCCACTGTTTTTACATGCATTTTGTCCATAGAAATGCGTCATTCAGTGCTGTAATTTGACAAGACTGGCGGACGTTTTGTGTGCACGTGGGCAGACCCGACGAATCGATTATGACAATCGTTGTCGATGATTTTCATTATCGATTTTATCGATTAATTGTTGCAGCCCTATCAGAAACGGCTGAGGTTTCAATCGGAAATGCTTGTTCCCTTCACTGGAATGCCATGTTTTTACAGCTGAGAAACATGCGTGGCAACCTTACTCACAAAGAGTCTTTTATTTCACCTAAAAAGCCACTTGAAGGTCATATAACGGCTTTAGGAGACTGGAAAAGGTAGAGACACAACTACTGACAAGAGATCAATCCAGCAAATACTCTTAACCATTGAAAGGATATTATGACAAAAACATTGCTTTCCTCATTCACACTGATTTTTTTTTCTGTGAATATATGATTGTCTTGAAGAATGAAAGCTGTATCATATCCTTGGAAATATAAGAGGAATATCACAAATAAATCTGGAGCAGATGTGCCGCAGCGTTAATTTTGTGTGAAAAGACTGTATTTGTGTTTTATTGAAAATAGTAAACTGAATTATTGACAGACAATAGATATGAAATTACTATCACTTTTCAAGTACATTTTCAAGAGTTTGAAGACAAAAAGTCAAATTCAAGTACTTCAAGCACCTTGTACTTCAAAAAATTATGTTCTTCCTCAGTATTTTTTTATCTTGTTTTCTAGTGCAAATATATAAACATTTTTAAAGGATTAGTTCACTTCAGAATTTAAATTTCATGATAATTCACTCGCCCTCATGACATCCAAGATGTTTATGTCTTTCTTTCTTCAGTCGAAAAGAAATGAAGAGGAAAACACTCCAGGATTTTTCTCCATATAGTGGACTTGAATGGGGTTCAACGGGTCCAAATGTCAGTTTCAGTGCAGCTTCAAAGACTCTACATGATCCCAGACGAGGAATAAGAGTCGCACATTTTATAATGTTTATTTATTTTAAAAAATAAATAAAAATGATATACTTTTTAACCACAAATGCTCGTCTTGCACTGATGCGCCACGTATTACGTAATCATGTTGGAAAGGTCACTTGTAACATAGGCGGAAGTACCGCGAAAAACTCCAACTCACTTTCTACTCCAACTTCAGAATTATTCGACATTGTCGTTTTACCTTTTTTTGTTAAAGGTGTCTTTGCACATTCGCTTTGTAGACACTGGATCGGTACTTCCGCCACACGTGACCTTTCCAACGTGATTACGTAATGTGTGGCGCATCACTGAGCAGTGCAAGACGAGCATTTGTGGTTAAAAAGTATGTAAACTTATATTTTTTCATAAAATGTGCGACGGTTTCTCTAGATCAGACTCTTATTCCTCGTCTGGGATCATGTAGAGTCTTTGAAACTGACATTTGGACCCGTTGAACCCTGTTAAAGTCACTATATGGAGAAAAATCCTGGAACGTTTTCCTCAAAAACCTTTCGACTGAAGAAAGAAAGACAAAAACATGACATGAAGGTGAGTAAATTATCAGGAAATTTGAATTCTGAAGTGAACTAATCCTTTAAATGAAGCAAAATGATTTAAGATGAAAAATGTGTCAGATTGAAGTGAGTTTGAAGCAAGATCCGTTATTTGTTCCAAAAACGGAATTGTCTGAACTACTGCAGGTGCTCCTGAAACGTTCAGATGCTTTATGTCGAGTGCATGGATAGCGTGACATTTCAGATGCACTGAAGATGATTTACACGCAGTGTTTCAGTGATTTGGATAAAGGGACACAGTTTACTTCCCATGACATTCATCCTGACTGTGTCCTGCATTGACTTTTATGTTCAAGCAAAAAGGCAATTTTGCAAAATTCAGTCACAAGGTGCATATTTATGTGGGCAAATGCTGTCTTTCTACCTACAAACTACCTCAATCCTGAACAGATCTGAACACACACACACACACACACACAAATCTGCTTACATGACCAGCAGAAGGGCGTAAGTGCGGGACTCAGAGAAATCAGGTGGAAAGGCGATCTTCAGCGGCAACTCTGCAAAAACACACGAGGAACAGTTCAGTGCTGCGTATGATGACCTATGAAGTTCAGTAGTGTCCAAAAGTGATGCCCAGCCTGGGAAAATTGACATCTTTTATAAGCATATTGTCAGGGCTGGGCGGGTCACTTTTAAAATGTATTTCACTACAGATTAAAAAATACATGCTTTAAAAAGTCATTTGTAACGTATTTCGTTACATTACTCAAGTTTAGTAACTTGAAGAAGTAATCATCATGCAATTCTGATGTTAAAACTTGCAATTATGAATTTAAATATCTTATAAATATTACATTTTAAATATCATAATTTAAAAATGAGTGAACAGAAATAATGTCATTCACGTGTCTGTCCACTAGAGGGAGCCACGAGACCGTGTTATGGTCTATTCTGTCTAATTTTATTCAGCTGAAAATGGGATTGTGGCTCCCTCTAAAGGACGGTACTGCACCTCTAGAGGGGGCATTTTTGCTTTTTCAATGCATTTCAATGGGGAAAAAAATTAGTTTGAAAATTAATATCTCGAGTTCTGCACACGTGATTACTGTAAAAAGATATAGCAACAAAATACACACCAGGGCCCACGTCTGTGGCAAGTTTGGGGCTTGGGGCATTAAAGCTCTAGGAGGAGTAGCGTATAGAAATTTGAGGAACAGGAGAATAATAATAACCAAGCCAACATAATAATAAAGAATAAATTATGCGTTTATTAAGGGAAAAGTGATAGTTAATAGTTTGAATGTGTTCCCTATACTAAAGTGTCACCAAAGAAAATATGAACCCATGCAAAAACAAGAGAGAGCCAATGAAATATTAATAACTGATTATGTTAGTCACGCTTTTTCCTCTGAGCTTCTAGTTTTTCTATGCATTTTTGCACAGTAAAATCAAACCTGTGGATGTAGTATGTGTTTTTATTTTGCCAAATAATACCTTAAGTGTTTGTTCTTCCGTCAATATTTAAAAAAACTAAATATTTTCCTCACATTTTGATTAATGAAACTTGTAGGGTCAAACAAATATCCCCTTCTGACATCACTTTTGACCACTACTGTATCTTCAAGAGCAAGATATTGAACCAAACCACATTCTGTGTGTTTATCAGGTAAAGCGGAGCGGTGCGTTACCGAAGTGGTCGGTCTGGATGCTTTTGTACTCCAGCCGCTGGATTCGTTTGTATCTGAGAGCAGCTTTGAGCGCAGAGTTATTCTCCAGAATGTAATAATCTGATGAGAGATCAACAGCACAAGAGTTATTAAAGCAGAACAGGGTGGATGGATGGATAAATGAATGAGTGAATACTCACCGGCAGTGTTCAGAGTGTGTATAATCACCGTCGGTGCTCCTGGACCTGCAGGAAAAACGGTTTTAAACATCTAGTCCCTTTAATTCTGATGATTTTTCAAAAAAAACAAGACGTAATATCTTCAGTCATTTTGCTTCTCTAGTAAATGTATCTTGATTTAAGCCTTGTGCATTGTTCAAATTCACTCCTCTTTTCGTTATGTTGATTTTAACTGCTTTAAAAATGTATCAGATAAATATTTTTTTCAATTTTTTTTGCTTAAATCTATTAATCAACCTCAGTCCTGATCAAAACTACTAAATTTAAAAAAAAAAAATCAGGATTTTAACTCTTTAAAACGTTAAAATCTGATGCTGCACAAAAACTAACAATGTTGTTTCTAATCTTTGACACGTTTTTTCCCAAATCAGTGACATCATTTATGAATTTGGCAATTAAAGAGTTAAAATCCTGATTTTTTTTTTTTTAAATTTAGTAGTTTTGATCAGGACTGAGGTTGATTAATAGATTTAAAATTTGAAAAAAATATTTATCTGATACATTTTAAAAGCAGTTTAAATCATAACGAAAGGGTCGTGAATTTGCCCACAGAGTTCTGTTGAGTTTTTGAACATTTTCAAAGCATTTCCCCAAAATATGTGTCAAAATAAGATTTGTCACCAAAAATCGTTCTATTTGCTGAAACACGGAGAAAGTTACGGCCAAATTAAGACTCAAAAATTCCCCACAGTGGATGAAAACATCCCGAACGGCACATGAGGGTTAAGAAAGTTTAGATATTACTGGAAGAACATCATTTTTTGCAGTCTGCTGCTATGTTAATGCTCACAAAGGGTAGTCGTGGCTTAATGGCGAGGGAGTCGGGCTTGTAACCTGAAGGTTGCAGGTTCGATTCCCACGCCGGAATTGAAAGTGGGGATTGTGAATGAACAGCACAAGACATGAAACCCCTAATTGCTCCCCTTGTGTGTATTTTTGGATAAAAGCGTCTGCCAAATGAATAAATGTAAAGGGGTCACCCGTCAGGACTGTTATGTGAGAGTAAATGATAATTTCCCGGTCTTCGTACCTTTGCAGTGCAGCAGGACGTGTTGGTTGGTTGGAGGGCTAAAAAACGGCGCTGAAGAACGAGCAGTGAGCTTTATACAGCTCACACGTCAGACACCGGCGTGAAAACAAGCCCACCGTCGACACGCTGAGCACAAAAGAGACCAGGGTGTTATTAAAGTTAACATTTTTTATTTTTGTTTTGCATTTTGCTTTTTCCTTTCAGTTAGTTTTAATAGTTTTGATTTCATTTTGAAAATCATTACCTTTATGCAGTATTCAGTTTTAGTATTATTTTAATATTTAATATCATGGGGTATGATCAAATGATCAAAAGACAAGAGTATCTGATATCTAACAAGCAACAAAAATCACTGAATTTAGCCGTTTTGCCATTTATTACATACTGTTAATCATACTTCCAATGTATTAAAACCTCATAATATTGTCTTGAAACAAAAAAAAAACGGCAGATTGTTTTTACTCGTCACACACACAGATATAAACAAGTTAAATTTAAGACCTTTTTAATACCCCCTTGCATGAAATTTAAGACCAAACCTGTGATGGAAAGACGCTACACATTCGATTACACACTCATGTGTTTAATATATGAAGAAAACAAAATATTACTGTCGTAAACGCTATTGAACGTCATATCAGCAGACAACATCCCATACCAAAAATCCCTCGAAAGCACAGCATCACTGAGATTTGAACAAAGTTTATTCTGAAGAAATATTTTCATCAGCTTTTAAATCTGCGTATATTAAATGTTTCAATCTTTCAAGTCAAATTGTATCATTTGATAAATGCACTATAGGGCTGTTACCGAAATGCACATAATGAAATTTACATAATAATTTACATAAGAAATACATATTTCGACATACAACTATAGAAATGTTTTGGAAAAATGCAGACTTTTAAACAAGAAACGAAACCGCCAGTGGGTGACGGCAATGTGTGAGTCATTGAATCATTCATTTAACCGATTCGTTCAAAACTGAGTCGTTTGCTTTGAGATCCACAATAGTTCTACCGGGACTGTTTTCATTGGTGAAACAGCACAAAACGGTTAGTTTTGTGTCCCAAACTGTAAATTACTTGTTTATTGAACTAAAATCAATGTAAAATTTGCAGAATATTCTGCAAAATAGCTCCAGTCATGTTGTTACTTAACAACAATCATATTATGACATTTAGATTTTGACATTTTTCTTGCGTTTTGATGCTTCGTTGGTTATTTTTCGTCACTGAAGTTTTAATATGGAGAAATTTTACCAGTAAACATCAAATCTGAATTTAAGACATTTTAATACTTTTTAAGGACTCGAGGCCACCCTGTACATATTTCAAGGATTTTACTTTGCATATATATTACTATCAGAAGTAATTCTGACAACTTCTGCATCATAACCAGGATTAAGTAACAGATTCATTTGCTTCGTTGTGGGAGATTTTTCAATGCACTTTTAAATTGGTTGGACTCTTTCACCTGCATTAAAGCATCACAAATGTTTCCATCGCTGATGACTATCATGCATTTGCTTTAGAAGCAAAATATGGAAAAACTTTCCAACAGATTAATTTCGCCATTAGTGATCCGCTGCTGTCATGACATTACTCTGCCATCTACTGGTCATTTATGATTCAGCAACATTGATGGATCCACTCCTTTCAAACTCATGAAATCAGGACATACTGAAGTATTTCCAGAGTTATTTTGTAATGCTTCTCATTGAACATGGAAGGAGATCTGAGTCTGACATTTGATGAACGGCTGTTTTCCGTCCTGGAACAAACATGAATGGACACGAATCTCACCTGAAGACATGCCGGCGGGTCGGGGAACCCTCGGTGCTCAGGAAATATCTGCATTAGAACAGACATTGATTTAAAACACTGTGATCATGTGTTGCGCACGGCAAAAAAACAAAAAAAAAAATACTTAGTATTTTTGTCTTGTTTCCAGTCCAAGTATCTAAATATTTTTAAATCAAGATGCACTTACTAGATGTAAAATAGCATTAAGATATTATGCCTTTCTGAAATTCTCCACCAATGGTGTACGAAAGATAATCTTGGTTCCGTTTTAATTAAGATTTTAGTAGATAATTTTGCTTATTTATGCTTATTTTTTTCTTCAGAAAACAAGACGTAATATGCCATTTTACTCATCTAGTAAATGCATCTTTGATTTAGCAGTTTTTAGATATTTGGACTGGAAACAACAAAAATACAAAGTTAGAAAAACAGTTTTTGCAGTTGGATCATGCACTGCAAAAAAAAGTATGTATGTATATATATATATATATATATATATATATACATACTTTTTGTTTTGCAGTGCATGATCCAACTGCAAAAAATGTAATATATATATATATATATATATATATAATTTCTGTGTTGTTTTCCAGTACAAATATCTAAACATTCTTAAATCAAGATTCATTTCCTAGAGAATCAAAATGACAAAATTAAGTGAGATTTTGCTTAATACAAGAACAAATATCTGCAAATTTGGTCATTATTAATACAAGATTATTTTTCTGACCCCATTTGGTGATTCTTAGTTCTTGTTTTGAGAACAAACTTAAACTTAATTTTGGTTATTTTTCCAGAAAACAAGACTTAAATCCAGATGCATTGACTTGAGAAGAAAAGATATCTGTATTGGAAAACAAGACGAAAATACAGAGGAATGACATTTTTCCAGTGTGTTCCGATGGAAATGCAGAAAAGCATATATACAGTAAGCATGTGAGAGTCATAGAGATCCTGGTTTGTTTGTCGGAGTGAGTTTTCAGCCGTGTTTTACTCACATGCTCTGTGCGCTCTCGTCATAAGCCAGAATCTGCGTCACCTCCCAGTTACCTGACGTTAGATGACGCACCTCGTTCTGATCTGACCGCCCCTAAACAACCACACGACACCGTCAACACCAGACTGACGCTCTCGGCCGTAATGGCATCGCGGCTGGCGGATCTGTACCTGAGAGGTGAACATGGCGATGTGGTGAAAGTCTCCACGTCCTCCCTGCTTCACCGGGACCGTCAGGAAGAAGCGGCTGGCGTCTCGTGAGAAGAACGGTTCCTGGTTCTGGAGCAGAGAACCAGCCATGTAACACGAGGTGCATTAAAATCATGTGACTGAAGATCATGATGCAAACATCTAGCAAGATTCACCTGCTTTGAGAGCCAAACTTCTGATGTTTCCTCATGCCTCTGAAAAGACACAACACCATCATTATCATCGTCAGCGTGAGTGTGTGTGTGAGTGTGACTATGTGAGAAAGTGTGTGAGTGTGTGTGTGTGTGTGTGTGCATGTGCGAGTCCGTGTGTGTGTGTGTGTGTGTGAGTGACTGTGTGAGTGTGTGTGTGAGTGCATGTGTGTGTGTGTGCATGTGTGTGTGTGAGAGTGCATGTGCGAGTCCTTGTATGTGTGTGAGTTCAAGTGCGAGTCCATGTGCGAGTCCATGTGTGTGTGTGTGTGTGTGCATGTGTGTGTCCGTGTGTGTGTGAGTGACTGTGTGAGTGTGTGTGTGAGTGCATGTGTGTGTGTGCATGTGTGTGTGTGTGAGAGTGCATGTGCGAGTCCTTGTATGTGTGTGAGTTCAAGTGCGAGTCCATGTGCGAGTCCATGTGTGTGTGTGTGTGTGTGCATGTGTGTGTCCGTGTGTGTGTGAGTGACTGTGTGAGTGTGTGTGTGAGTGCATGTGTGTGTGTGCATGTGTGTGTGTGAGAGTGCATGTGCGAGTCCTTGTATGTGTGTGAGTTCAAGTGCGAGTCCATGTGCGAGTCCATGTGTGTGTGTGTGTGTGTGCATGTGTGTGTCCGTGTGTGTGTGTGAGTGACTGTGTGAGTGTGTGTGTGCATGTGCGAGTCCTTGAGTCTGTGTGTGAGTGACTGTGTGAGTCTGTGTGTGAGTGCATGTGTGTGTGTGCGTATGTGTGTGTGAGAGTGCATGTGCGAGTCCTTGTATGTGTGTGAGTTCATGTGCGATTCCTTGTGTGTGTGTGTGTGAATGCATGTGCAAGTCCTTGTGTGTGTGTGTGTGTGTGTGTGTGTGAGTGCATTTGCGAGTCCGTGTGTGTGTGTATGTGTGTGTGTGTGAGTGCATGTGTGAGCCCTTGTGTGTGTGTGTGTGTGCATGTGCAATTCCTTGTGTGTGTGTGTGTGTGAATGCATGTGCAAGTCCTTGTGTGTGTGTGTGTGTGTGTGAGTGCATTTGCGAGTCCATGTGTGTGTGTATGTGTGTGTGTGTGAGTGCATGTGTGAGCCCTTGTGTGTGTGTGTGTGTGCATGTGCAATTCCTTGTGTGTGTGTGAGTGCATTTGCGAGTCCATGTGTGTGTGAGTGCATTTGCAAGTCCGTGTGTGTGTGAGTGCATGTGTGTGTGTGTGAGTGCATGTGCGAGTCCTTGTGTGTGTGTGTGTGAGTCCTTGTGTGCGAGTGCATGTGAGTCCTTGTCTGTGTGTGTGTGTGTGTGTGTGTGTGAGTTCATGTGAGAGTCCATGTGTGTGTGTGTGTGTGTGTGTGCATGTGCGAGTCCGTGTGTGTGTGTGTGAGTGTGCATGTGTGTGTGTGAGTCCTTGTCTGTGTGTGTGTGAGTGTGCATGTGTGTGTGTGAGTCCTTGGCTGTGTGTGTGTGTGTGTGTGCGTGTGCGAGTCCGTGTGTGTGTGTGTGCGTGTGTGTGTGCATGTGCGAGTCCGTGTGTGTGTGTGTGTGTGTGTGAGTGTGCGTGTGTGTGTGTGAGTCCTTGTCTGTGTGTGTGTGTGTGCATGTGCGAGTCCGTGTGTGTGTGTGAGTCCTTGTGTGCGAATGCATGCGAGTCCTTGTCTGTGTGTGCGTGTGTGTGTGCATGTGCGAGTCCGTGTGTGTGTGTGTGAGTCCTTGTGTGCGAGTGCATGTGAGTCCTTGTCTGTGTGTGTGTGTGTGTGTGTGCATGTGCGAGTCCGTGTGTGTGTGTGCGTGTGTGTGTGCGTGTGTGAGTGTGTGTGTGCATGTGCGAGTCCGTGTGTGTGTGAGTCCTTGTGTGCGAATGCATGCGAGTCCTTGTCTGTGTGTGTGTGTGTGCATGCATGTGCGAGTCCGTGTGTGTGTGTGTGAGAGTCCTTGTGTGCGAATGCATGCGAGTCCTTGTCTGTGTGTGTGTGTGTGTGCATGTGCGAGTCCGTGTGTGTGTGTGAGAGTCCTTGTGTGCGAATGCATGCGAGTCCTTGTCTGTGTGTGTGTGTGTGTGTGCATGTGCGAGTCCGTGTGTGTGTGTGTGAGTCCTTGTGTGGGAATGCATGTGAGTCCTTGTGTGTGTGTGTTTGTGTGTGTGCATGTGCGAGTCCGTGTGTGTGTGTGTGTGAGTCCTTGTGTGCGAGTGCATGTGAGTCCTTGTCTGTGTGTTTGTGTATGTACGAGTACATGTGCGAGTGTGTGCTTCTGAGTGTGTGTGTGCACCTTGATGCAGGCTCCAGTGGTAGAGTCACAGACGGTCAGAATTGAGACGTTCTGTGCTCGATTTAACCAGCGCACTGCTGTCTTGGTCTTACTGATCCACTTCACCATCACCACATAGTGTTCCCTACAGACACACAGACCGTTAGTCACATGCTCCAGCCTCCGTCACACACACAAACACACTAACACCATACCTGAGCTTGAGTTCATCAGGTGGCGTGAGTTCTAGCGTGTGAGTCGGCCCGTACAGATTGACTACAAATAGTTTGACCATTGGATTGGGCTGCCCAGCCTGCAAACACAACATTGGTCAACACTTACATCTACAATAACATCAACAATTAGCCTTCCTCTACCCAGAGTTAAAAACAGGGCTCAGCGCAGTGTGAAAAGCCTTATCATTTCCCCCTTTTTCATACTTTTTACATCAAATAATGCTGTGTTTTCACTTTCCCCACTCCGCTGGGTAATATACCTGAGCATGAGGATGTGACGGTCAAGTGCAGCCACTCACCTTGGGATACGGGTACTGTTTGCCTTTCGGGTATGCGGAGCCGGTGAAAGTGGGCAACACCATGTTTGGCACCAGACTGTCATTCAGGACCAGAAACGCCAAGCGCTCGCCGTCAGGTGACCACCAGTGTGCCACATGCGTGTGCAGGACCTCCTCTGAGTTTGTTGTAATGGTAATTGGTAATTTGGTCTTTTACAATAGGTTCAGTTATCTGTTATGTATGAGATCTCACACTGGAGTCAAACACAAACACCTGAGCATCATGTCACTCATCATGTCGCACCAGAGGAAACATGCTTCATCATTAGAGCTGCACGATTAATTGATTAAAGGTCTCAAAAATATGAGCTCTTGCTCCTAAATGACAGCGATTCGCTCTGTCTATTAAAGTTTCGACAAGTACGATCACAGCGAACATTCAGATCGTCTGATTCAGAGAGAGCAGCTGTCATGTATCAGTATGAAACGGCTTCTCACGTTACAAGTTATAAAGTCAGAATTGAGTTATAAAGTCAGAATTGCGAGATATAAAGTCAGAATTGAGTTATAAAGTCAGAATTGTGAGATATAAAGTCAGAACTGAAATATAAAGTCAGAATTGAGATATAAAGTCAGAATTGAAATATAAAGTCAGAATTGAGTTATAAAGTCAGAATTGAAATATAAAGTCAGAATTGAGATATAAAGTCAGAATTGAAAGATAAAGTCAGAATTGAGTTATAAAGTCAGAATTGAAATATAAAGTCAGAATTGCGAGACATAAAGTCAGAATTGAAATATAAAGTCAGAATTGCGAGATATAAAGTCAGAATTGAAATATAAACTCAGAATTGAGTTATAAAGTCAGAATTGAAATATAAACTCAGAATTGCGAGATATAAAGTCAGAATTGAGTTATAAAGTCAGAATTGAGTTATAAAGTCAGAATTGAAATATAAAGTCAGAATTGAGTTATAAAGTCAGAATTGCGAGATACAAAGTCAGAATTGAAAGATAAAGTCAGAATTGAGATATAAAGTCAGAATTGTGAGATACAAAGTCAGAATTGAAAGATAAAGTCAGAATTGAGTTATAAAGTCATTATTGAGATATAAAGTCAGAATTGAAATATAAAGTCAGAATTGAGTTATAAAGTCAGAATTGAGATATAAAGTCAGAATTGAGTTATAAAGTCAGAATCGAAATATAAAGTCAGAATTGAAATATAAAGTCAGAATTGAGTTATAAAGTCAGAATTGCGAGTTATAAAGTCAGAATTGAGTTATAAAGTCAGAATTGCGAGTTATAAAGTCAGAATTGTGAGATATAAAGTCAGAATTTAAAGATAAAGTCAGAATTGAGTTATAAAGTCAGAATTGTGAGATATAAAGCCAGAATTTAAAGATAAAGTCAGAATTGAGTTATAAAGTCAGAATTGTGAGATACAAAGTCAGAATTTAAAGATAAAGTCAGAATTGAGTTATAAAGTCAGAATTGTGAGATATAAAGCCAGAATTGTGAGATATAAAGTCAGAATTGAAATATAAAGTCAGAATTGAAATATAAAGTCAGATTTGAGATATAAAGCCAGAATTGTGAGATATAAAGTCAGAATTGTGAGATACAAAGTCAGAATTTAAAGATAAAGTCAGAATTGAGTTATAAAGTCAGAATTGTAAGATATAAAGCCAGAATTGTGAGATATAAAGTCAGAATTGAAATATAAAGTCAGAATTGAAATATAAAGTCAGATTTGAGATATAAAGCCAGAATTGTGAGATATAAAGTCAGAATTGTGAGATACAAAGTCAGAATTTAAAGATAAAGTCAGAATTGAGTTATAAAGTCAGAATTGTGAGATACAAAGTCAGAATTTAAAGATAAAGTCAGAATTGAGTTATAAAGTCAGAATTGTGAGATATAAAGTCAGAATTGAGATATAAAGCCAGAATAGCGAGATATAAAGTGAGAATTGAGTAATAAAGTTGGAATTGCGAGAAATAGTCAGAATTGCGATATGAACTCGCAACTCTTTTCTTGCAATTCTTAATTTTTTTTCTCAAAATTGTGAGTTCATATCTCGCAATCCTGACTTCATAATTCTTAATTTATCAAAAATAGTGCAGCTCTAATCATCATAATGTCTCGTTAAATCATCGCGTATACAGAGATCCAGCAGAGCGAGGTCTCACCTTCATAGAGCCAATCAGCAATCCCGTTATAGATGATGCCCTCCTTCCCAGATGAGGTCAATCTCAGCGAGTTGGTCCTGACGTCCGACTGATAGTAAATATTATTCTCAAATATGTACACCTACACACACACACACACACACACACACAATATTGTAACCGTAATGCATTATTTATAATGTATGTAAAGTAACTTTTCCCAACGTCGCAAATGTAGTACGTCCGGATCAGAGTCCCTGCGCTTAACCTTTTTCTTCTAATAGTTTAGACAGATGTCGTGAAATATCATTAAAGGATTATCTAGCAATATATCGATTATCGATATCGTGAGCCGTGTACCGTGATCGTATCTTGCACAAAAAGTTTTTCGGTCTGTAAATTAAATGTAACATTTTAAGTAAGTTAAGCATTTTATGCATATACAAACTTTTCGTTGCGTGTAAACTGGCACATTTAGCCTAAGTGAACTACTTATTGACTTTTGTATAAATGTGGCACACTAAAAAAAAATGACCAACCTCTTATATTTAGACCGGGGAAGATCTCAGTGCTAGAATAAACATGGGAATAGTGTTGACAAACGTAGCGACTTGGGTATTTTAAAACGTTAAAAATGTGACGACACCAGCATTTTGAGCGGATTATTAAACACGTCTGATTGGCTATTGTGTGTTTGTGTGCATCACATACACATATGTCATATTCACACTTCATATTCACAAACATGTTGTAAATAGTCATCTTTGAATATAAAAGAAAGGCATTGTCCACATCACAGCTATAACGATATGGGATCACTTTCAAATTTTTTTGAATGATAAAACACTGTCAGCCAATCAGAATCCGTTCTAATTGAAAACGGCGAACGACATGCGGAGAAGTCCACAAAAATCCACCAATGTGTGACGAGTCAAACCCCCTTTTCAAGGATACTGTAATGAAAATGGATATATGGAAAACAATCGTGTCATACTCTCGGAAATAAACGGTCAGAAGTATTAACGATGAGATCCTAACGCCAGGATAGCAAACAGCGTAACATAAAATTACTACATTATCGAGCTTCCTTTGAAGTTGCGGTGAAAAAGGCGGTTTTTATTCCACAATATTGACTAAATTCACCGTCAGATTAGATCGCTATAGCGCTCGAAACAGAGCACGCCGAGGACATCTGCTGGTTGAAGCCTTGTAAATGCAACAAGAAACATGATGAACACACTTTGAAACCGCAGCGCGTGAACTTAAAATAAACAAATCGCTACCGTTCGTTGGTGCGGACGCAAATATCGTTATCGTTCTTGGTGTGAACTGGACAATTTTTTTATTGTCTACCTCATGTAGGAGATTTAGGGTGCGTTCACACTTCGGTTCGTTTGGTTCGGACCAAAAAACTAAAACAAAACATATAGTCCTGGTCCGCTTAGCGTTCACACTGGCATTTTTAACAGCGAACCTTAAGTTGGCATCGGGATACGGTCACGACCTGATCGGTCGGGTTTTATGGCGTATATTTGGCGACGCTTACCGAACATTCAAAACAACACTGTGTTCTGGATTAAACGCCATCGTTTTATGCTTTATTTTTACCAGCTGAGACTCACGAAGAGCTCATCAAATGTTCAAAACACTCAAAACAGCAGCAGGATTTCCTCCGTTGTGTGCAGAAACAAACACTGATGAGGCACTTCGTTTGCCCTCGACTCATTTTGGAGACGCCGATCTTCCCGCGTCGTCAAATCAGCTGACGCAGCGTCGCATCTTGTGACATCACGTCCTGTTTTTGGTTGGTTTGCATGTCTTTGGTCCGTGTCGCGTTCATATATCAATGGAGTTCGTTTGGAAGCGGACCGAGACCCGTCTTTTTAGCGGTCTCGGTCCGCACCAGGGTTCACACGTGTTCAAACGTTCAATCGCACCAGGGTTCGTTTTAATCCAACCGAACATGACAAGTGTGAACGCACCCTTAATGCGGGTGCGGTTCGGGTCTTGGTTTTTATGTCAAACGAGTCGGGTACGGACGTGTTTCTGTCGTATATTCTGGACTCTGCATTCATATTATGCAGAACATACTCTTTTAGCACTCGCAAAGCGAGTACTCGTTCAAAATAAGTACCTAATCAAGAGAATATGTGGACGCAGACACAGTTATAGCCTGATAGTAAAAGTTGAGCTCACCAGCTGCTGGCCCTGAACGCCCCACGCCGCATGCTGCAGTTTAGAGTTTAACACCTCTGGAGGGTCCAGCTGCAAAACCTCCCTACACACACACACACACACACACATGTTGAAATTGACATTATAACAACAGCTTTTACGTTGTTAAATAAAGTGGTAGATTATATGTTTTTTGGGGTTTTTTTGCACTTGAGTCACCTCATAAAATTGAAGTTGAACCCCTGGAGTCACATGGATTATTTAATGATGTCTTTACTATCTTTCTGTAGCTTGAAAGACCGTCAGTGGAGGGACAGATGTCTCAGATTTCATCAAATTAGTGTTGTGAAGATGAACGAAGGTCTTACGGGTGTAGAACGACATGAGGGTGAGGATTTAATGACTGAAGGTTCATTTTTTGGGTAAACGAACCCTTTTAAAGCCTTGTCCGGTCTTCGTTTGGGGGCTACACCGTGATCTTTGAGGTCTCCAGAGAACAAATTATTATTTTTTTTTTTAAACAAATATAATTTCACTCTGTTTATTAATGTTTTTACTCAACATTTGTGCCGTTTTTGGAGGATTTGTGATAGCTTTTAAATTTATATAAATAAATTTAAAAAGATTTTTTTTTTTTAAATAGGTTTATACAAAAACGGCCTTTTATGTAAAATTCACTTTGTAAAAGACGCACATTTCTAACTTTCATCCATGGGAATAACATGGATAATTTGACATGGTTTAGTGAACGCTTTTTGCCCATCTTTTGTAAAATGCAGTTTTAAAAGTAAAAAATGATCACTTTTATCAGCACGTATTGAAAAACTGATTTTCTTTTCAGCATAAAAATGCTAAACTTTGACAAAATAATTTTTATTGTTATAATTGTGATTTCATAATATTTAGATACACAGTAAAATCCCCAGAGTTAAATCAACTCTGCTCAGATAACATTTGGTCCCTCTCTAAATAGAGTTAAAGTAACACTGAAGCAGAGTTAAAGTTAATGAGTGATGATTGAACATTATTGATGAACACCTGCTGTTAACAAGCAGAATCACTGAAGAAACTGATGAAATCAACTGAAGATAAAAGACATTCAATCTCTGAAGAGTGTGACTTTAACTCTATTTAGAGCGGGATCTAATGTTATCTGAGCAGACTCTGGGGTTTTTACTGTGTATGAATACTACTGAAAAAAAACTTGTGAAAAGATGTCTTCCAGTAGTGGAGGTCTGCAGTCTTTTCTACTGGTAAAAGTAGCATTGTTTCAACACTGCATTTTATAGACTGTATCCTCTAAAGATCTTTGAGAGACAGTGAGATCAATACTCCACCTGGTGTGAATGCTGTATATGATGTAGGACGCCATGAATGAGTGCCGGTACACCTGCAGGCAGAAAACCAAACAACAAATACTAAACAAAATGAGCCTAAAGAAAGTTCAAATGACTTTATTGCCTTAATTTACAGTTTTCTAATGAAAACACAACAATCCGATCTTAAACACAATAAATAAGCCATATTATATTAGAAGGAGTTTGTGCGCTGTATAGTATTTTTGTCTCGTTTTCCAAATCGAATCATTCTTATATTAAGATACATTTACTTGAAAAGCAAGATAATAAAGGATTAGTTCACTTCAGAATTAATTTCATGATAATTTACTGATAATTTGTTTATGTCTTTCTATCTTCAGCTGAAAAGAAATGAAGGTTTTTGAGGAAAACACTCCAGGATTTTTCTCCATATAGTGAGTTCAACAGGGTTCAACGGGTCCAAATGTCAGTTTCAAAGACTCTACATGATCCCAGACGAGGAATAAGAGTCTGATCTAGAGAAACTGTCATCATTGTCATCATCAAAAAAAGAAGAAAAATACACTTTTTAACCACAAATGCTCTGTGATGTGCCACACATTACGTAATCATGTTGGAAAGGTCATGTGTGACCTAGGCGGAAGTACCGCAGTACGCGACACGTGATCTTTCCAACGTGATTACGCAATGTGTGGCACATCACAGAGCATTTGTGCTTAAAAAGTATATAAATAGTTTTTTTTTTTTTTAATAAAATGTGCGACGGTTTCTCTAGATCAGACTCTTATTCCTCGTCTGGGATCATGTGGAGTCTTTGAAACTGACATTTGGACCCGTTGAACCCTGTTGAAGTCACTATATGGAGAAAAATCCTGGAGTGTTTTCCTCAAAAACCTTCATTTCTTTTTGACTGAAGAAAGAACGACATGAACATGACATGAGGGGGAGTAAATTATCAGAACATTTTAATTCTGAAGTGAACTAATCCTTTAAGTCTTGTTATCTGAAAAATGTCAAAATGAAGTTTTTGCTGAAAACAAGTAAAGCCCCTCCTACTGAAAAGCACTCTGATTGGTCGGCTGGAGCAGTGTGTTGTGATTGGTGTTTGGGAAATGCCCCGCCCCTTACCATAACCTCCAGTTTAACTAACTCAACCAGGCCCCGCCTCTTTATTCTACGCATGAATTATTTAAATGAGGAATATTGTGACGTGTTCGCTCCTGGAAGAAAACTCAAAACTCCAGTTTCAGGCAGTTCAGAAACAGTGGCGCATAGAAAATATAGAAAAGAGAGCATCAGTTAAATTCCAGAAACCCTCACATACCTGTTTGACATTGTAGGCGAAAAGCACATACTTCATGTCCGGGCTTATAGAGTATCTGGTGGCTTTAAAAGTGTCCTGAAAAAATCAAAACAAAGAAAAAAAAAAAAAAAACAGCTCACATGAAAAAGCAAATATTGACTACAACATAATCAGTAATTAATATTCAGTTGATTTTGCAATGTTTTTGCATGCGTTTATAGTGTCTGGATAAAAATTTCATTGTGTTATTGTCACAAATAAAGCACAACTACACAATATGCTAATAAAATCTTTTGAATAAAGGCTGAAGATGTCAATTTTTGGTCACTACTGTATCAGTTTTACTCACAAACGTGACGTTCTTCAGCACTATCTCCGTCTCGTTTGTGAGGATGTTAAACCTGATCACATGTCCATCGTGGTTTCTGTAGATGACCTCAGATTCTGACAGAGAGTAAAAACGGAGTTCGTTAATATCTGTGATCGAGAACAGCATCTGCCAGTGGGGTTGGAAAGATCAACTTCATTCAAAGGGAAAACAAGATTATTTTTCTGACCCCATTGGCAGATATTCTCTTTCTCTTGTCCTGATCCTGATCTATCTTATACTTTGTCCTGTCCGTGTAAAGCAGGACCGCTCATCTGCTTCACGTTCAGTCATTCACATTTATGAGCTACTTGACAGATGGAAAGTACATTTCCAGTCTGAGACTCTTGCAGGGCTTCAGTGAGGAAAAGCAGACGACACACGTGAAGCATAATACACAAACACAAAAACCAGAACCAAAACACTGAGAGCAGGAAGGATCTGGAGAACTGTGACCTCTTTTTCAAAGTCCTGATGTAGCTTTTGGGCTCTACTAGAACAAGTTGAATGTTCAAAAAAAACAAATGCTTAAACAGTGAAGGAGATCTTTAAAAGGTCTATTGCTAGCAGAAGGTTTCTGGTATTGTCAAGCAAGTTCGAGCTTAAGGCTGGATATATCGCTGAAGTCCCACACGAGCGCTGCTAAATAATGCATAAACGTGGCTCATTTTTCCAGCTATGGCACTGTGCATTTACAGACATAAATTCAGACCGGAGCAGATTTTACATCACCAGTACAACGTGCAAGAGCCGAATTTCGCAGAGACACTTTGTCCAGAAGTTCTCCTGAAAATCGGTGGGCTTTCGATAAAGCTTGGTTCACGAGTTCACATTTACATAGAATTAAGAAGAGTAAAGGTTTAAGCGTATTTGGCGTGCCGTCCAGGGGAGGGTTCCGAGCTCGGAATTACTCCCAGATTTAACTAGACGGAACTACAAGTGAGGAGACGGGGTGGAGGAGGGATGCTGGTAAACTCTCAGACGACCAGAGGTCAGTCTGCTGTATTTATCCCTCTTGTCATTGACTGAGTTGATTAACTGAAAGCTGATACGGTTAATGATCTGCACCTGATCCTCCCGAACTTTGTTAATTAAACATCATTTAGAAAGGCGGGAAAAAAAATGAAATGAAAAAATGAAAGGTATAAACAGCCATAATGTTGAGGTCCCAGTCCCCCCGCTTGACTAGAGACAAATACAGCCTTGCTTTAGTAGAAAATACTTCTTAGCAAACTTTTGGTGTCGACTTCTATTGTTCCTGAAAGCAAGTATTGAAACATTTAGCGGGAGTGACTTATTTTAGGTATCCAGTGAAGGATCCGGCAGCAGCGAAAGGCTGCAAAGAATCGTAAATATGGAGAGAATGCAGACAATTGACCCTTCGCCGGCAGTTTGATTGACAGGCGATCTGACCAATCATAACCCCGAATCCGCTATTTTGTCCGACAAAGCGGTCGGGGGAGTTAGTAGATTAATGTAGGTGAACTCGAATCACGTCTTGAAACAACATTCCTTCTGATGTTCATTCATGTTTATTTGATGCTATAAATGAACTAGTATGAAGAGATGATCGACACATTAAACACACACTAGACGCTATTTATTGATTCAACTGCTTTAAAAAATGACAATATTTTAAATATGAAACTGTTTCATACGTTGTCAGTGTCCTCTTTGCTCCGGGATGTATTTTTCACTGCGTGAGAACATGATGTGTGGCACGAGAGCGGACATAGCAACAGTAACTAAAGGGGGCGGGCTTTGCGAAGGGTCAATTGGAAAATCCTCTGTGTTTGTGGTCAATATTTCCAATAGAAAGACAGTGTTTTATGCCAAACGGAGGGGAAAATAAACTGCCGTTGCATTAGTTGGTCCCGATCAAAACGCAGTCGGTTATAGATAAGAGAGCTATTGTCATAGTATTCCATATTTACCATAATGCGGTTTAAAGAGTTGACAAAGTGCGGTAAAATTTTCAGTGATAAACCTAATCTTACAATAACTGCTCTGTTAATAACCCTCGGTCAATCCGTCCATTCAACAATGCGTTTGTAAAATCTGTGAAGGCCTTGGAGCTACAAAACACGTCATCCGGTGGATTTTTGCTGATGAAAACTGTGTATTTTCTCGGTCCAGGTAACAAGGAGGAGGAGTAAACATTGTTCAACAACAAGCTTTATGAATCTTTTGAGTCGAATCAGTGGTTTGGATCGCGTATCAAACTGCCAAAGTCACGTGAACTATTGAAGTTTCAAATCACGTATGACGTAACGAAGCCTCGTTTACTGAAATCACGTGACTTTGGCGTTGATTCGAAACAAAAGATTCGTAAAGCTTCATGAATCAGTGTTTTGAAATCATCCATCACTAGATATTGTTGAAAAGTCGTTATTTTTTGAAAAATTTTTAATTAAAAAAAAACAAAACAGTATTTAACACTTTCAGATGTCCAGAAAGATACTAAAACATATTTAAAACAGGTCATGTGACTACAGTGGTTCAACCTTAATGTTATAAAGCGACGAGAATACTTATTGTGCGGCAAAAAAACAAAATAACGACTTTTCAACAATATCTAGTGATGATTCAAAACACTGATTCATGAAGCTTTACGAATCTTTTGATTCGAATCAGTGGTTCGGATCGCGTATCAAACTGCCAAACTCACGTGAACTATTGATATTTCGAATCACTTATGACGTAACGAAGCCTCATTTACTGAAATCACATGACTTTGAAGCTCCAAACCACTGATTCGAAACGAAAGATTCGTTAAGCTTCATGAATCAGTGTTTTGAATCATCACTAGATATTGTTAAAAAGTCGTTATTTTGTGTTTTTGGCGCACAAAAAGTATTCTCGTCACTTTATAACATTAAGGTTGAACCACTGTAGTCACATGACCTGTTTTAAACATGTTTTAGTATCAAAGTGTTCATTATCTGTCAATAGAGACTCACTGAACCATCGGATTTCATCAAAAATATCTTCATTTGTGTTCTGAAGGTGTAGAGGGTCACCGATTTTGGTCGACTAAGCCTCTTCAGTCAGTCAACAATTAGGTGCAGCCCCACTATAAGACTTCCCGCTGCATATAATGTCATAAGTATTCATCAAAAAGCAGTAAAGCTGAGAAAGAGTCAAATCAAATCACTGCTCTCAACTGGAAGACGTTCGGAGAAACGCTGCTATGAAATATTCATTCTCTTGTGCTCCGCAGATGTGATTCTGTGGGTCACATACAAGCGCTCGCTAGAGGACGATCTACACAAAGGTGCTCGGCTCTCAGGGTTACATCAGATTCGGCTGCATCGCGTCCGTGTCTGAGACGAACTGAAGAGCAGCGTTAGGTCTGGAGTGACTGCAGGACTCTGATAAGCATGGGTCTGTCTGGAAGCTGAAGGATTCACTGCATCACACACACACACACACACACACACACAAACACACACAATGAAATATTCATGCTTCTGCTACTGCCAGTGTAAGACCCGAGTGCTCCTTCCCACTTCCTGTTACCATAGCAACTACCACATCTACGGCTCACACACATCCTCTCTCACACACACACACACAACTCCAACGCCTGTGATGCCCGATACGGCAGAAATATTTTGGCAAAAATAGTCACTAGATGGTATTGAAGGATCTGAAAGGTCAAGTGCTCGCAGGCATGTCACATCATGTGATAAACTAGTTGTCATTGAATCTCATGATGCAGGAAATAGTATTTGTCTCTCTGATCCATAATGGATCTAACAGGAAGACGCATGACGTTAAACGGACACCTTCTCCACTTACATCCCATTACAATAGACTGTGAAGTTTAGCAGGGACTTCCTTACGCAAGCCTCCTGACAGTGAAATGGAAAAACGTGACTTTGTATCATTTACAGATGGAGAATATAGCTGTGAAATATACGTGATGCACTGAAGAAAACCACATCTTATCTATCGGTCAGCGTCTGATGGGACAAGCCGCATTAAACTCTACGCGAGAACTGTATCTTACCAGTTATTCTGAAGCCCTTAATATAAAGTGTGTCTCAGGTTTAGGACAAATTGGATTGTGCACTTCCCTCACAGTAGCTCGCTCTAATATCGATATGAACGGCTCGTCTTATATGGCTGATAAAAATATATCACTATTGTACAACTCGATAGATATCACCCAGTATGGATGCACGATATATCGGCCACCACATTGGTATCAGCCGATATGTTCATTTTTAATGTTACTGGCTCGATAAGAACATTTGGCTGATATATTAAAGGGTTAGTCACTTAGAATACTTTTTGTGCGCCAAAAAAACCCCCCAAAATAACGCGTTTTCAACGATATCTAGTGATGATTCAAAACACTGATTCACGAATCTTTTGAGTCGAATCAGTGGTTCGGAGCGCCAAAGTCATGTGATTTCAGTAAACGAGGCTTCGTTGTGTCATAAGTGATTCACAATTTCAATAGATCACGTGACTTTGGCGCTCCGAACCACTGATTCGACTCAAAAGATTCGTGAATCAGTGTTTTGAATCATCACTAGATATTGTTGAAAAGTCGTTATTTAGTTTTTTTGGCGCACAAAAGGTATTTTCGTCGCTTTATAATATTAAGATTGAACCACTGATTCGAAAAAAAGATTCGTAAAGCTTCATGAATCAGTGTTTTGAAATCGTCCATCACTAGATATTGTTGAAAAGTCATTATTTTGCTTTTTTGGCGCACAAAAAGTATTCTCGTCTCTTTATAATATTAAGATTGAACCACTGATTCAAAACAAAAGATTTGTGAAGCTTCATGAATCAGTGTTTTGAATCATCACTAGATATTGTTGAAAAGTCGTTATTTTGTTGTTTTTTGCCGCACAAAAAGTATTCTCGACACTTTATAACATTAATGTTGAACCACTGTAGTCACATGACCTGTTTTAAATATGTTTTAGTATCAAAGTGTTCATTATCTTGCTGTCAATAGAGATTCACAGAACCATCGGATTTCATCAAAAATATCTTCATTTGTGTTCTGAAGATGAACGAAGGTGCAGAACGACACGAGGGAGAGGAATTCATGACTGAACTTTCATTTTTGGGTGAACGAACACTTTAAAGTCGACCATAATGGTTTCGAATTCCTTGAAATATGAAAGTTAATCACTTCAAAAAGGAAAATACAGTTAAATACAACATTTGCAGCGCAAGGCTGTCATATAAGCTACATAAAATTATAATTGTGTGCTTGGGACTTTTTTTAATCAGGCTCTCAAAAATTCTATAAAAATTTGGATTTAGATTTATCAGCCAATATATCGGTCACCGGCTTCCAAATATAAAGAATTATTGGTTAACGGCCAAAATGTTCCTATTAAGAACATTTTAAATGTTTGTAGTTTCTTTAAAAAATATTAAAATGACATATTAAGATTCAACAATCAGTTCCAAACACAAAAGCAGCCAGAGCTGCTGAAATCGGCATTCACAATCTGACTGGCCAGCAAAAAATAATTTTCTTTCTTGGATATTTGCACTGGAAAACAGGACAAACATTCATAAATGAACACATTTATTTGAGCGGCAAAATGACAAGATATTAAGCCTTCTTTTCTGAAAAATGTGTCAAAATTTAAGCTGAAAACAAGAACAAATATCTGCCAACTGGGTCAGAAAAATAATCTTGTTTTCCCTTTTGAATGAAGTTTATTTTCTGACCTCACTGTCAGATGTTTGCTCCTGATTTAAGCATAAACACTTCCTTTCAGAAAACAAGACTGAAGTCTTTGTGCTTCTCCAGTAAATTAGTATTTTTGACAGAAAATATATTTTTTTGCAGTAAACAGATGGTTTCCTCTTACTCAAGCTGGGGGTTTATAATGTTTATCTTCGGTAATGATCAGTCATCCTCTGCGATCACATGTTCTTCAGAGCTCATGATGGTGTACAGATGATTAATGAATGAGAACCATTAGAAATTAATGATGCGTGTGGATCTGTGATCATACTGTCTTACCGTTGATCCAGAGAGCTTCGGGGTCGTTCACATAGAAATCTGTACTGAAAAGATCCTCCACCGTCAACTTGGTGTCGCTACCTGGTAGTGTATCCACTGACACACACAAACAGACAGACGAGAGCGTCACGGTCAGTAATGGAGCTGCTGAAGGCCACAGATGTCACACAAACAGCAGATCAACTAACACACAGACTCAAGACTTCAGCAGTGCAAACGATCCGTCACACTTTATTTCAATAGTCCACTTTAGACATTCTACTACCTATATCTCTACTATCTATATCTCTACTATCTATATCTCTACTATCTATATCTCTACTATCTATATCTCTACTATCTACTATCTATATCTCTACTATCTATATCTCTACTATCTATATCTCTACTATCTACTATCTATATATCTACTATCTATATCTCTATCTATATCTCTACTATCTACTATCTATATCTCTATCTATATCTCCACTATCTACTATCTATATCTCTACTATCTACTATCTATATCTCTGCTATCTATATCTCTACTATCTATATCTCTACTATCTACTATCTATATATCTACTATCTATATCTCTATCTATATCTCTACTATCTACTATCTATATCTATATCTCTTCTATCTATATCGCTACTATCTACTATCTATATATCTACTATCTATATCTCTATCTATATCTCTACTATCTACTATCTATATCTCTATCTATATCTCTACTATCTACTATCTATATCTCTACTATCTACTATCTATATCTCTACTATCTATATCTCTGCTATCTATATCTCTCCTATCTATATCTCTACTATCTACTATCTATATCTCTACTATCTATATCTCTACTATCTATATCTCTACTATCTATATCTCTACTATCTACTATCTATATCTCTGCTATCTATATCTCTACTATCTATATCTCTACTATCTACTATCTAAATATCTACTATCTATATCTCTATCTATATCTCTTCTATCTACTATCTATATCTCTATCTATATCTCTACTATCTACTATCTATATCTCTACTATCTACTATCTATATCTCTGCTATCTATATCTCTACTATCTATATCTCTACTATCTACTATCTATATCTCTACTATCTATATCTCTACTATCTATATCTCTACTATCTACTATCTATATATCTACTATCTATATCTCTATCTATATCTCTACTATCTACTATCTATATCTCTATCTATATCTCTACTATCTACTATCTATATCTCTACTATCTACTATCTATATCTCTGCTATCTATATCTCTACTATCTATATCTCTTCTATCTATATCGCTACTATCTACTATCTATATATCTACTATCTATATCTCTATCTATATCTCTACTATCTACTATCTATATCTCTACTATCTACTATCTATATCTCTACTATCTACTATCTATATCTCTACTATCTATATCTCTGCTATCTATATCTCTGCTATCTATATCTCTACTATCTACTATCTATATCTCTACTATCTATATCTCTACTATCTATATCTCTTCTATCTATATCTCTTCTATCTATATCGCTACTATCTACTATCTATATATCTACTATCTATATCTCTATCTATATCTCTACTATCTATATCTCTACTATCTATATCTCTACTATCTATATCTCTACTATCTATATCGCTACTATCTACTATCTATATATCTACTATCTATATCTCTATCTATATCTCTACTATCTACTATCTATATCTCTGCTATCTACTATCTATATCTCTGCTATCTATATCTCTACTATCTATATCTCTTCTATCTATATCGCTACTATCTACTATCTATATATCTACTATCTATATCTCTATCTATATCTCTACTATCTACTATCTATATCTCTATCCATATCTCTACTATCTACTATCTATATCTCTACTATCTACTATCTATATCTCTGCTATCTATATCTCTACTATCTATATCTCTTCTATCTATATCGCTACTATCTACTATCTATATATCTACTATCTATATCTCTATCTATATCTCTACTATCTACTATCTATATCTCTATCTATATCTCTACTATCTACTATCTATATCTCTACTATCTATATCTCTACTATCTATATCTCTACTATCTATATCTCTGCTATCTATATCTCTGCTATCTATATCTCTACTATCTACTATCTATATCTCTACTATCTATATCTCTACTATCTATATCTCTGCTATCTATATCTCTGCTATCTATATCTCTACTATCTATATCTCTACTATCTATATCTCTACTATCTATATCTCTGCTATCTATATCTCTACTATCTACTATCTATATCTCTACTATCTATATCTCTACTATCTATATCTCTACTATCTATATCTCTACTATCTATATCTCTTCTATCTATATCGCTACTATCTACTATCTATATATCTACTATCTATATCTCTGCTATCTATATCTCTTCTATCTATATCTCTACTATCTATATCTCTGCTATCTATATCTCTACTATCTATATCTCTACTATCTATATCTCTTCTATCTATATCTCTACTATCTATATCGCTACTATCTACTATCTATATCTCTACTATCTATATCTCTTCTATCTATATCGCTACTATCTACTATCTATATATCTACTATCTATATCTCTGCTATCTATATCTCTGCTATCTATATCTCTTCTATCTATATCGCTACTATCTACTATCTATATCTCTACTATCTATATCTCTTCTATCTATATCGCTACTATCTACTATCTATATCTCTACTATCTATATCTCTACTATCTATATCTCTACTATCTATATCTCTACTATCTATATCTCTTCTATCTATATCGCTACTATCTACTATCTATATATCTACTATCTATATCTCTGCTATCTATATCTCTTCTATCTATATCTCTACTATCTATATCTCTGCTATCTATATCTCTACTATCTATATCTCTACTATCTATATCTCTACTATCTATATCTCTTCTATCTATATCTCTACTATCTATATCGCTACTATCTACTATCTATATCTCTACTATCTATATCTCTTCTATCTATATCGCTACTATCTACTATCTATATATCTACTATCTATATCTCTGCTATCTATATCTCTGCTATCTATATCTCTGCTATCTATATCTCTACTATCTATATCTCTACTATCTATATCTCTTCTATCTATATCGCTACTATCTACTATCTATATCTCTACTATCTATATCTCTTCTATCTATATCGCTACTATCTACTATCTATATATCTACTATCTATATCTCTGCTATCTATATCTCTGCTATCTATATCTGCTATCTATATCTCTGCTATCTATATCTCTACTATCTATATCTCTTCTATCTATATCTCTACTATCTATATCGCTACTATCTACTATCTATATCTCTACTATCTATATCTCTTCTATCTATATCGCTACTATCTACTATCTATATATCTACTATCTATATCTCTGCTATCTATATCTCTGCTATCTATATCTCTGCTATCTATATCTCTACTATCTATATCTCTACTATCTATATCTCTACTATCTACTATCTATATCTCTACTATCTATATCTCTACTATCTATATCTCTACTATCTATATCGCTACTATCTATATCTCTACTATCTATATCTCTGCTATCTATATCTCTACTATCTACTATCTATATCTCTACTATCTATATCTCTACTATCTATATCTCTACTATCTATATCTCTTCTATCTATATCGCTACTATCTACTATCTATATCTCTACTATCTATATCTCTACTATCTATATCGCTACTATCTATATCTCTACTATCTATATCTCTGCTATCTATATCTCTACTATCTACTATCTATATCTCTATCTATATCTCTACTATCTACTATCTATATCTCTACTATCTATATCTCTTCTATCTATATCGCTACTATCTACTATCTATATCTCTACTATCTATATCTCTACTATCTATATCGCTACTATCTATATCTCTACTATCTATATCTCTACTATCTATATCTCTACTATCTATATCTCTACTATATATATCTCTACTATCTATATCTCTACTATCTATATCTCTGCTATCTATATCTCTACTATCTACTATCTATATCTCTACTATCTATATCTCTTCTATCTATATCGCTACTATCTACTATCTATATATCTACTATCTACTATCTATATCTCTACTATCTATATCTCTACTATCTATATCTCTGCTATCTATATCTCTACAGTTAGGCAATTTTTTTAAATAAATTCAGTCATTTTGTCTTGTTCAGGACAGAACTAAATAAAAATAACAACATTTTTATGATCCTCTTAAAAGTATTAAAATGTTGATGAAACTGAACTCGTCTTTTTCAGACGGTCAGAGTCAGAGAATCACCAATCGCTGTTTAAATGACATTAAAACTCAAAGTAATCACTTTGGTAATCTAAAACACTTTTCAGATGGAACTGTAATCTGATTACCACCCATTTAAGTCATGAAATACAGTGACTCAAATTTTGTATTTTAAATATGTAAGTAAGTTACTTGTATTTCGTTACTCCCCAACCCTGTTAATGATGATGAAATTCATCATTATGGGTTTGCTGTACCTGGAGTGAGGAGGATCACAGACATGGTGATGAGAGAACAGACCACCAGGATGACCAGCAGAGCGATCGCAATCCCCTTCCAGTTCCTCTGAGGAGGGCTCATGCCACCCAGATCCTTCAGGAAAGACAAACAAACATTTATATTTACATTTAGTCATTTCGCAGACGCTTTTATCCAAAGCGACTTACAAGTGAGGAAAACAAACAAGCGATTCTTCATGAATTGGCAAATAACACAGGAAGTGCTCACAATACAAGTTTCATACATTGCTCAGTACCATAAGCTAGAGGAGGAAGGGAAAAGGGACAAACATGTTATTTCTTCAGCGGCTATATAAATCATAGCAAAAAGAATGTTGGAGGTTTAGCTTCAAGTAATGCTTTACTGAAGCATTTAATAAAGGTTTGATTTGAGTTCATTTGCGCTCACTGAGGGACGATCTGGGTAAACGGCAACATGTCTCGTATGAGAGGAACTCGGAAATTTAAAAAAAACTTGGAATATTCCTGTAAGCTGAGGTGCAGATTGCTGCGCTCAAACAACAGAGGCAATTTTTCAGGCTCCATGTTTAAAGGGGTCCTTAATTATGATTTCACTTTTTTAACATCTGCAAAGTTGCGGCGTTCAAAGTTGCAAAGGGAGATATTTTCTTTTATAGAAATCGCTACAACAAACGGCTGGTAGGAACTACAATGAGCTTCTTCCTGGGTTAGTGACATCATTAACCACGAAATGTACATAAACTCCGCCCCCGAGAACACTCAACAAAGGGGGCGGGGCCATGTCGGGCTGCTTTAGAGTTGTTGTAGTCGAGTGTTGTTGACGCCGGACCGCTTCACAAACGAGGGTCGATTCAAGGAAAAAAGATGAACGTGACGACACATGCTAGTGACGAGTTGATCAACTCCACAGCAACTACATCAATTTATCCACTAACCGTTCAGAAACGTCTAAAAGTTGAACTTCTTCCTGAGTCTCTCCATCAGTTTGAACAATGAACACCGTCTGCGTGAGATTCTCCAGCTTTGTTGTTGTTGTTGAGCTGTTAAAGCTTTTTCTGGAAAGGGGGCGGGGAGCAGCAGCTCATTTAAAGGGACACACACAAAAACGGTGTGTTTTTGCTCCTCACACCCAAATAGAGGCAAATTTGACAAGCGATAATAAATGATCTGTGGAGGATTTTGAGCTGAAACTCAAGACTGAATACAGTCTTTTTGTCAACTTGTTTTCTTTCAATTAGAAAAATTTTTGACCAAAAAAATACTTTTGGCATTACTGAAATATATTGTGCACAATTTATCAATAGTGTGCTTTAATGTTTAACCAGGAAGTTTATTTTAAATGCTTTTATCTTGTTCAAAATGGCACAAAGTCACACTCGTGGTGTTACCAGTCAAAAATTATCGGCCTACAAAATATAGCATATAAATCTCTCATTATGCCATATTATCACCAAATATTATATTCAATATTTTTGTCAACTTGTCATTTTGTAAAAAATAAAAGCATTTCAAAACAAACTTCCCAGTTAAATAGAGGCAAAATATGTAAAAATGTTAATATTAAAATATCCCAAAAACACTCGCACAGTGTTATATATTTTGTTCGGATATGTACCCACATTATCCTAAATGTTTCCAAGAATTTGTAAATTCAGAGAAATTCATGATTTTAAATAGTGCCCGTCCCTCTCTCGTCACTCGTTGTCTATCAGTGACGTAATATCTGCGTTATCCCTGGTTTCCGCTTGTACTGCATTAGTGCAACAGACACGGACAGCTGCGTAACGTCTAGCGGCGCGCTGTTGTTGTTTCGTTCGAATTTAACTCGTCAAATAAACTGACCTGTATGAGTAGAGTTTCAGCACTTGTGAGTAGTTCGGTGGAATGAAATGTCCTCGTTTCTTTATATCCCGAGGGACTCGCGTGTGTCGCTGATATCTGTCTCTCATTAGTAATCGCTCCGTGATTCTCGGCCTCGTCCTGCTTCACACCACAGTCATGATAAAAACACGCGTTCACTCATCCATAAACATGATTAGATCCATCGGCATGACGACAAGTTCCGTTATTCCATATTCACTGCGTCATCAAACTACACCTTTGTTATTGTTTTGAAGTTTAGCGACCCCTACAGGTGAAAACAAATACAAATTGTTCCTTCAAAAGCACACTAGTGTGATAAACTGTGCAACTTTTTTTCCATATTTCGTTGAAAATTGACAAATTTATCCCTAAATAAGGCTTTTTTCACTCAAAAACTGATGTGAATAAGCTCAGATCGATGAGGCCTACGATCAATTAAAAGAACCAAGTTGACAAAAAGATTGAATCCAATATTTGGTGACAATAACGAGTGATTTTCAAGCAATTTAAAAAAAAAAAAAAAAGTCTAGTCATTTCTGACTGGGAAAGCAAAAGGTTAAGTTGACTGTAAAGCAAATGTACTGACCAAAAAAAAATTATTTTATACAAAATATATATTTTCCAAAATTTGGCCTGTAAAATTCTAGAAAATCAAAGCCACATCTAAATTTGAAGTTTATATCACAGAAATGGAATTTTCAAAATGCTTTTCATCAGTATGAAATTGGAGTTTAAAAATATGCATAATAAATAAACTTTCAAATGTTACCTAATTTATGACGATTACTAAAATATGTGATTGGGAAAAAAGGCAATAAAAAAGTGCATTGATTACTAAGTGCATTATGTCTTCTACAATCACTCTCCTTTCAGAGGATCATAAATCATATAAACACGTCAACTGTCAATGTCAAAAGACTTCAGTCCTCATTTACATGTAAAGACTTCAACATTACAACTCATTACAACAGCAAAACCACTATTGGTGATTGAATCTAGTTCAGTCAAAGACTTATTTTTAAGAGCGATTCTTTCAAAAAGATTCATATGATTTGACATTAGCTGCGATTTCAGTTGATGGCAATAACACGAAAATAAAGAACTCAAACCTCGGCTGTGGGTGTCTGTACACGTGTATGAAGACAGAGAGAGAGAGTGTGCACCGCTATTTTTGGCGAGGTGACACGTGTAATGGCTGCTTGGTTTGACCTCGCTGAGGGCACATTTAGGACGGTCACAGGAATGAACTGATTCACCCAATCATCACTCATCTTTCAAATGAGCGCCGAGCCTCGGGTTCGTACGCTTGATGTCACCTGCATTCCCTCACACGCCCTGAAACACCATAATCGATAGTGTTTACTAATGCAGCAGAAGACAGAAGACATGTGTGGCCACTCATAATCCATAAATGCAATAAACTGCAAGTCCATGTAAACAGCATTGTCATTGTGCAAAATATTTCTAGAATGCACGTACAAGGTCTGGACAATGTCACAATTGACAATTGACATCACAATTGAAAACACCACATCTGGCCTCTGGAAACCTCTGACCAAAACCTTATATCACGATAGGAGAAATTTTATTCCATGGTAATGATATATATCATGATGCAGGTATTTTTTACTTTTAAGGATTAGTTCAGTTCAGAATTCAAATTTCCTGATAATTTACCATGTCATCCAAGTTGTTTATGTCTTCAGTCGAAAAGAACTGGGAACATTCCAGGATTTTTCTCCATATAGTGGACTTGAATGGGGTTCAACGGGTCCAAATGTCAGTTTCAGTGCAGCTTCAAAGACTCTACATGATCCCAGACGAGGAATAAGAGTCTGATCTAGAGAAACCGTCGGGCATTTAATAAAAAACAATAAGTTTACACACTTTTTAACCACAAATGCTCGTCTTGCACTGCTCTGTGATGCGCCACACATTACGTAATCACGATGGAAAGGTAATTGAGTGTCTACAAAGCGAACGTCAAAGACTAAGTCAAACTTTCTTTACAAATAAAGGTAAAACAACGATGTCGGACGATTTTAAAGCGTTAGTTCACCAAAAAATGAGATTTCAGTCATTAATTCCTCTCCCTCGTGTCGTTCTACACCTTCGTTCATCTTCAGAACACAAATGAAGATATTTTTGATGAAATCCGATGGTTCAGTGAGTCTCTATTGACTCTTTCAATGTCCAGAAAGACACTAAAACATATTTAAAACAGGTCATGTGACTACAGTGGTTCAACCTTAATGTTATAAAGCGACGAAAATACTTTTTGTGCGGCAAAAAAACAAAATAATGACTTTTCAACAATATCTACTGATTCATGAAGCTTTACGAATCTTTTGAGTCGAATCAGTGGTTCGGATCGCGTATCAAACTGCCAAAGACACGTGAACTATTGATATTTCGAATCACTTATGACGTAACGAAGCCTCGTTTACTGAAATCACGTGACTTTGCCGCTCCGAACCACTGATTCGAAACAAAAGATTCGTGAAGCTTCATGAATCAGTGTTTTGAATCATCACTAGATGTCGTTGAAAAGTCGTTATTTTGTTTTTTTCCAAAAAGGAAAAAATGTTTTTCGGCCTACCGTAGGTCACGCGTGACCTTTCCAACGTGATTACATAATGTGTGGCGCATCACAGAGCAGTGCAAGATGAGCATTTGTTTTTAAACAGTATATAATGTTTATATTTTTTCAAAAATAAGCGACGGTTTCTCTAGATCAAACTCTTATTCCTCGTCTGGGATCATGTAGAGTCTTTGAAGCTGCACTGAAACTGACATTTGGACCCGTTGAACCCCATTGAAGTCACTATATGGAGAAAAATCCTGGAGTGTTTTCCTCAAAAACCTTCATTTCTTTTCAGCTGAAGAACGAAAGACATAAACATCTTGAATGACATGAGGGCGAGTGAATTATCAGGAAATCTGAATTCTGAAGTGAACTAATAATTTCAACGTCACAAAAAAAAACGAATGCAAGTCTAACTACCATAACTTTAAAAAAAAAAAAACTCTCATGCTTATCAAGGACAAGAAAACAGCCTGCGTTTTGACGCATAAGTGTGTGCATTTGAACACTGAAGTCCGATAAGGAGCCAAAATGAATTCTGTATGAGCAGCTGCTGTCTGTGTGCGTGTTTTATGTGTGTGCGCGCAGAAAATCTCCTGAAATCTCATTTGCTGCTCATGTGATGCACCAGAAACACTGTACAGGGACATTTCCTCTCACTGATGAAAGCTAATAGCTTCTGATGAAAGCTAATGGTTAATGTATTATACACACACACACACACACACTTATAAACGATACATTTCTATAGTTTGTTTGTTCACATCAGTTTTCTCTTCATCTACATGCAAGTGTTTTCTCCAAAAAAAGCGACTAATGACAATCTAGCAATTTTTTGGATTGCAGGACAACAAGTCAATGTCTCATACTTGTCCAGTTGTCAGCTTTATTGGACAGTCTTTCGGCTATATATTAAAATCGCAGTATGTAAGCAGGGATAAGGAGAGAGAGAAAAAGAAATTAGTCTCTTATGCTCAGAAAGCCTGCATTTTATGTGATGAAAACATACAGTAAAAACAGCAATATTGTGATATATTTTTACAATTTAAAATAGCTGATTTCTACGTGAATATATAGTAAACTGTAATTTATATCCTGTGATCAAAGCTGAATTTACTCCAGTCTTCAGTGTCATATGATCCTTCTGATATGATGATTTGATGATCCAGAAGCATTTATGATTATGATCAATGTTGAAAACAGCTTCATATTACTGTGATTTAGGATTCTTTCCTTCACGGAAAGGGCCAATGAACAGTATTTATTTATAATAGAAATCTTTTAGAACGTTACACATGTCACTTTTGATCCATTTTTAAATCTGACTGACCCCAAACGTTTGAACACTGTATCAAACCATAAACATGACAACGCTTTAATGATTGCACGGCCATAACCCGGTAATGAACTGCATCATTATTTCATGATATGAACACTGAACTACAGTGACATTCCTCTCAGCGCAGTGAGAGCTGTTTTTAGAATGCAGTTTTATGGCTCCCTGCATCTGACATCGTAATCTCACTGTGTGCATTCATTTTCAATAGAGAACATATACGTAAACGATGTTTTATAATGAATCTAATAATATTGCACTGTAAATGTGATGTTATGTTTGTGAAGGCATCATAATGTCAAATGCATTCGGCTGAAGGCAGAGAGGTCGAACCGCATTAATGATTGATCTTTTAAATATCATCTGATATTTACAAACGTTGCAATATTAATAATACACTATTGTCACCAAATGTTTTGTTTTCATCATGTTAAAACTTTATATGAGCCGTGTCTAGATTAAGCAGGTATAGGAGAAGATATTTTTCACATAAAACACACACACACACACACACACGTTGTGTTTTCATGTTTTATGGGGACTTTGCATAGGCGTTCTGTCCTCCTAAACCTACCCATCTCAGAAAACATCCTGCATTTTTACATTTTTAATAAAACACTGTTTAGTATGTTTTAAAGGTATTTGAAATATAATGAATGTCCTCATATTTCATGTTTACGTCGTAATACTAGTGTAATACCAATGTCACTATACACACTTGTGTCCTCATAAATCACAAAAACGCATACACACACATGTTGTGTTTTCATGTTTTATGGGGACTTTGCATAGGCGTAATGGTTTTTATACTGTACAAACCGTACATTCTGTCCTCCTAAACCTAAACATCGCAGAAAACATTCTGCATTTTTAATAAAACATAGTTTATTATGTTTTTAAAGGTATTTGAAATATAATGAATGTCCTCATATTTCATGTTTACGTCGTAATACTAGTGTAATACCAATGTCACTATACACACTTGTGTCCTCATAAATCACAAAAACGCATACACACACATGTTGTGTTTTCTTGTTTTATGGGGACTTTGCATAGGCGTAATGGTTTTTATACTGTACAAACCGTACATTCTGTCCTCCTAAACCTAAACATCGCAGAAAACATTCTGCATTTTTAATAAAACATAGTTTATTATGTTTTTAAAGGTATTTGAAATATAATGAATGTCCTCATATTTCATGTTTACGTCGTAATACTAGTGTAATACCAATGTCACTATACACACTTGTGTCCTCATAAATCACAAAAACGCATACACACACATGTTGTGTTTTCTTGTTTTATGGGGACTTTGCATAGGCGTAATGGTTTTTATACTGTACAAACCGTACATTCTGTCCTCCTAAACCTAAACATCGCAGAAAACATTCTGCATTTTTGCATTTTTAATAAAACATAGTTTAGTATGTTTTTAAAGGTATTTGAAATATAATGAATGTCCTCATATTTCATGTTTACGTCATAATACTAGTGTAATACCAATGTCATTATACACACTTGTGTCCTCATAAATCACAAAAACGCATACACACACATGTTGTGTTTTCTTGTTTTATGGGGACTTTGCATAGGCGTAATGGTTTTTATACTGTACAAACCGTACATTCTGTCCTCCTAAACCTACCCATCTCAGAAAACATTCTACATTTTTACATTTTTAATAAAACATTGTTTAGTATGTTTTTAAAAGTATTTGACATATAATGAATGTCCTCATATTTCATGTTTACGTCGTAATACTAGTGTAATACCAATGTCATTACACACACTTGTGTCCTCATAAATCACAAAAACGCATATACACACACATGTTGTGTTTTCATGTTTTATGGGGACTTTGCATAGGCGTAATGGTTTTTATACTGTACAAACCGTACATTCTGTCCTCCTAAACCTAAACATCGCAGAAAACATTCTGCATTTTTAATAAAACATAGTTTATTATGTTTTTAAAGGTATTTGAAATATAATGAATGTCCTCATATTTCATGTTTACGTCGTAATACTAGTGTAATACCAATGTCACTATACACACTTGTGTCCTCATAAATCACAAAAACGCATACACACACATGTTGTGTTTTCTTGTTTTATGGGGACTTTGCATAGGCGTAATGGTTTTTATACTGTACAAACCGTACATTCTGTCCTCCTAAACCTAAACATCGCAGAAAACATTCTGCATTTTTAATAAAACATAGTTTATTATGTTTTTAAAGGTATTTGAAATATAATGAATGTCCTCATATTTCATGTTTACGTCGTAATACTAGTGTAATACCAATGTCACTATACACACTTGTGTCCTCATAAATCACAAAAACGCATACACACACATGTTGTGTTTTCTTGTTTTATGGGGACTTTGCATAGGCGTAATGGTTTTTATACTGTACAAACCGTACATTCTGTCCTCCTAAACCTAAACATCGCAGAAAACATTCTGCATTTTTGCATTTTTAATAAAACATAGTTTAGTATGTTTTTAAAGGTATTTGAAATATAATGAATGTCCTCATATTTCATGTTTACGTCGTAATACTAGTGTAATACCAATGTCATTATACACACTTGTGTCCTCATAAATCACAAAAACGCATACACACACATGTTGTGTTTTCTTGTTTTATGGGGACTTTGCATAGGCGTAATGGTTTTTATACTGTACAAACCGTACATTCTGTCCTCCTAAACCTACCCATCTCAGAAAACATTCTACATTTTTACATTTTTAATAAAACATTGTTTAGTATGTTTTTAAAGGTATTTGAAATATAATGAATGTCCTCATATTTCATGTTTACGTCATAATACTAGTGTAATACCAATGTCATTATACACACTTGTGTCCTCATAAATCACAAAAACGCATACACACACATGTTGTGTTTTCATGTTTTATGGGGACTTTGCATAGGCGTAATGGTTTTTATACTGTACAAACCGTACATTCTGTCCTCCTAAACCTACCCATCTCAGAAAACATCCTGCATTTTTCATTTTTAATAAAACACTGTTTATGTTTTTAAAGGTATTTGAAATATAATGAATGTCCTCATATTTCATGTTTACGTCGTAATACTAGTGTAATACCAATGTCATTACACACATTTGTGTCCTCATAAATCGCAAAAACACATACACACACAACCCTATTGATGACACCCTTGCCTTAAAGGGAATAATTCACGCCCCCAAAAATAAAAATTTTGCCATGTTTACTCTCCCTCATGTCATTTTATTTCTTCTGTGGAAAACACAAGCCGAATATTTTGTGCATAAAGCTCCAAAAACAACATTGAGAAAGTGATCCACACAACTCCAGGGGTTTAATCCGTGTCTTCTGAAGCGATACTCAACGAACAAATGGAGTGGGTTACCGTATTTATTGTTTATTTATTTCATACAGTAGAGGCCAAAAGTGATGTCAGTAGTGGATATTTGTTTATAATAAACTAAAGATTTTTCTATTCGGCTAGTAGTTGTTCATGTAAGCAATTAGTCCAATAATGAGCCATAAATCATAATAACCAGTTTTTAATTGCCTATATATATATACATATATATAGGTATGAATCTGCTCTGTTGTCATTCACACTATATTTCCCATAAGTCCCTTACCCTCATGTTAATTACTGTCCAGCTGTAGCCAATCTATGTCACTATTTAAGTCTGTTCTGTAGCCCTGGTTTTTTGCGAAGTCTTGTTAATCCTGTAACGTTTCTGAGTGCTATTCTTGTTCTATTTTCCCTGTTTTCGGATCCTGCCTGTGTCATCGTCCTGTTGTTTTTCTGCCTGCCTTTTTGACCTCAGACTGGATTATTTACTACGAGCTTGCCTTTTCCCTGTTATTACTGTTTGCTGTTGAGTTGACCATTGCCTGTATGACTACGTTTTGGAAATAAAGCTGCACTTGGATTTCAACCCGCTGACTCTGTCTTACATATATAAATAAAATTAGCCTAATCAGCGGTCGAGCATAAAGCTTTCCATGGCTGCACAACGATGCAGTAGTGCATATTTCACACGGATTACATCATCTGAGAATAGTTATTTTCCATTCGAATTCGTTCAACATTTCAAGCTTTCTATAGACACATTTCTGGTGTTTGTGAAGCAAGTGCACGCCGCGTTTCGGCTCGTTTTGTGCTCGAGCTCACTTTTGATTGTTTTCAATATTTTACAAATGCACGTTTTGCTGTTACTGTGAGTTTACGGATATAAAAATAAACCCTTTAGTTTTCATTACTCTTATCTGTATGAGTAAAATGACGTGAAGTACTGAAATTTTGAATCACTTATGACATAACAAAACCTCGTTTCCTGAAATCACGTGACTTTGGCACTCCGAACCACTGAAAAAACCAAAAGTATTGAAACAAATGAAAAGTATTTTAAAATAATGGCGCCTATAATGTCATGCAATAAGCGTGCTCTCCGCACAAACACTTGGATATACACCGGATAACAGCACTTTTATCCAGGACTAGGCTAACATTAGAGAGGACAGACTTGTAAAGTTGCTACTACTTCCATGTTTCAAGTGATAAGCGCATATATGATATAATGATATAATATAATCGCTAAAAATCTAGTCGGCTAAAATCTAGTCGACTAACCACTAATCTATTCGACGAATCGATAAAATCTAGTCGACTAATTGCCAAAAATCTAGTTGACGAATCGCTAAAAATCTAGTCGACTAACCGCTAATCTAGTCGACTAATTGCCAAAAATCTAGTTGACGAATCGATAAAATCTAGTCGACTAATCGCTAAAATCTAGTCGGCTAAAATCTAGTCGACTAATTTCTAAAATCTAGTCGACTAACCACTAACCTAGTCGACTAATCGATAAAATCTAGTCGACTAATTGCTAAAATCTAGTTGACTAACCACTAATCTAGTCAACTAATCACTAATCTAGTCAACTAATCACTAATCTAGTCGACTAATTGCTAAAATCTAGTCGACTAATTGCTAAAATCTAGTCGACTAATCGATAAAATCTAGTCGACTAACCAGTAATCTAGTCATCTAATCACTAATCTAGTCAACTAATCACTAATCTAGTCGACTAATTTCTAAAATCTAGTCGACTAACCACTAATCTATTCAACGAATCGATAAAATCTAGTCGACTAATTGCCAAAAATCTAGTTGACGAATCGCTAAAAATCTAGTCGACTAACCGCTAATCTAGTCGACTAATTGCCAAAAATCTAGTTGACGAATTGATAAAATCTAGTCGACTAATCGATAAAATCTAGTCGACTAACCACTAAACTAGTCGACTAATCGATAAAATCTAGTCGACTAATTGATAAAATCTAGTCGACTAATTGATAAAATCTAGTCGACTAATTGATAAAATCTAGTTGACTAACCAGTAATCTAGTCAACTAATCACTAATCTAGTCGACTAATTTCTAAAATCTAGTCGACTAACCACTAACCTAGTCGACTAATTGCTAAAATCTAGTCGACTAATTGCTAAAATCTAGTCGACTAATCGATAAAATCTAGTCGACTAACCAGTAATCTAGTCAACTAATCACTAATCTAGTCGACTAATTGATAAAATCTAGTCGACTAATTGATAAAATCTAGTCGACTAAACAGTAATCTAGTCAACTAATCACTAATCTAGTCAACTAATCACTAATCTAGTCGACTAATAGCTAAAATCTAGTCGACTAATTGATAAAATCTAGTCGACTAACCAGTAATCTAGTCAACTAATCACTAATCTAGTCAACTAATCACTAATCTAGTCGACTAATTTCTAAAATCTAGTCGACTAACCACTAACCTAGTCGACTAATTGCTAAAATCTAGTCGACTAATTGCTAAAATCTAGTCGACTAACCAGTAATCTAGTCAACTAATCACTAATCTAGTCGACTAATCTAGTTGTCTAATCGCTAATCGCGAGTGATAAGCGCATATATGATCCGCGAATGTTTGGATTTCCTGCCGTTAACAATCTGTCCCTCGCGGACTTGTGGAGTTTTTATTTTCTGCGACTAACCAACTAATTAAATCTTGCTCGACCAAACCTCCTCTAAATCGACGGTTCGTTGACTATTAGAAGTTCAACTGAACCATCAAAATATGAGGGAATATCATGAGGGAAGAACAAAACATTAAACTTGGTTATCTGACAAAATTATTTGGCAAAAAAAGTTTTATAAAGCAAACAATTCCTACAACATAATCAGTTATTGATATTTCATTGGTTCTCTCTTGTTTTGCATGTGTTCATAATTTCCATGTTTTGACAGCCTGGGGAAAAATTATGTTGGCACAATTTGGCATGTTTCGTTGCGTTATTACTACAAATAAAACATCGACTCCAAGCACATTTGACCCTTCGCAAAGCCCCGCCCCCTTTAGTTACTGTTGCTATGCGCTCTCATGCCACACATCATGTTCTCACGAAGTGCAAAATACATCCTGGAGCAAAGAGGACACTGACAACGTATGAAAATGTTTCATATTTAATATATCGTAATTTTTTAAAGAAGTTTAACCAATAAATAGCGTCTAGTGTGTGTTTAATGTGTCGATCATCTCTTCATACTAGTTCATTTATAGCATCAAATAAACATGAATGAACATCAGAAGGAATGTCGTTTCAAGTTCACCAACGTTAATCTACTAACTCCCCTGATTCTGGGTTATGATTGGTCAGATCGCCTGTCAATCAAACTGGGTCAATTACGCAATATAATCTTCAACAAATTTTGAATAATATTTGAATCAAGGTGAATATTGTCTTAGGCTGGACATCACTTTTTTTGCCACTACTATATATAATATAAACAATCATAACAATAGCGACACAAAGGAAGGATTTTTTTTTTCAACTGACGAGTGATTGAAAAATGAAATGAAAAACTGAGCAATACCGTCAGGACATTGATATAGTTATCATTATAGTTATGGTTCTTAGCAGATATCGACACTTTCTCCATCAAAACTTCATTTAGAGGGTGAAGATTTAAGAGATTTTAGAGATACAGACTGGTCTAAGTGTGTATTTGTGAGACTAGGCAGATTTTTGGCTTGAGACACGTGACCAAAAGCTCAAATCTCATTAATTGGGACACGTTCATCGTTGACCGAAGGGTGAACGTTCGTCCCCGGGATGAAAAGCACCGAAGGAATGCATTATTTCTATTCAAAATCTTGTTTGCTCCGAACATTCGCGTTCAGAGCCTCTACAGTCGCCTCTACCAGTCAATCACTCCAATAAATGCCACATTCTCTAGACTAAAAACCACATAATAAAAGCAATCATCACTTGAGCTGTGCATCTGAAGGCCAGCTATGAAAATGAAGGCTAAAAAGCATTTTCAATTAAAAAAAAGTCAAAACAAAGCGCAGTGTTTTATTCTACTCTAGACATCCTGACAGGAAGTCAGTTTGGAATCAGCGATTGACTGATATTAATTTTTTTATTTAATATGTAACCAATACCGATCTTTTGTATGTTTATGTGGCCGATAAACGATATACGGAAACAATATTCATTTATTGTTTCATTTCTGTACTAACATCAGCGCTGAACTGATCAAAACACTTTTTAAATACTGTAATTCCTGCAATTTCACTCCCTCCTTGAATACAAAAATATTTTTCTTTTTTTAAAAAAAGTGTCTTTTTTTTTAATAAAATCTTTGCTCGGGTAAATAAATTACAGGCTAGCATATAAAAACAATTCTAACAAAAATTTAAATTCTAAGCCGCCTAAATAATTATAGTAATAATAATAATAAAAAAAACATTATTACTTTAGTGGTTTAATAATCTTAGTTGCATCATTTTATTTATTTGGAGGCAAAATAAATTTACAAAGTCTAATGTTTTAAAATGGAGAATGTAAATATAAGTATATTTACATATTCCTCAAATATAAGATATGTAATGCTGCAATACGTACACATTATGCATACATTTGCTGGAATACACAGAAAAGCTGTGAATTCATCATCACGCATCTGGCAAGTTATCTGAATTATTAATAATGTTTTTGTCGGCTTAGGCTATTATGTTAAACAAAGTTTATTAACCGAGGGAGGCAAGTTATTTTACCTTTGACAGCGTTGTTGACTCGTTTCCCTTTAGACACGATGCTTTCATGGCGCACAATTCTCAAAACGGCCACAAGGGAGCGCCATTTACCGCTGAATATTATCAATATAATAATAATATAAAACCGACTATGATTAAAGGTCCACTGAAGTGCCTTGCATTATTCAATGTGTTGATGTCGTTTCCACTGAAACAGGAAAACAGGGCGGGGCATATCCAACAGCTCCTCCCCTTTCTCAAAACAGCCAATAGTGTTTTGTTTATATCACCGCTCGGCCGTTGAGCTCCTTCGAAGCTCCCCTTACATGGGGTCTTTAAAGGGTTAATTCGCCCCAAAATGAAAGTTCAGTCATTAATTCGTCTCCCTCATGTCGTTCTACACCTTCGTTCATCTTCAGAACACAAATGAAGATATTTTTGATGAAATCCGATGGTTCGGTGAGTCTCTATTGACACTTTCAATGTCCAGAAAGACACTAAAACATATTTAAAACAGGTCATGTGACTACAGTGGTTCAACATTAATATTATAAAGCGTCGAGAATACTTTTTGTGCGGCAAAAAAAACAAAATAACGACTTTATTCAACAATATCTAGCGATGATTCAAAACACTGATTCATGAAGCTTCACGAATCTTTAGTGTCGAATCAGTGGTTCGGATCGCGTGTCAAACTGACAAAATCACATGAACAACTGAAATTGTAAATCGACGTAACGAAGCCTCGTTTACTGAAATCACGTGACTTTAGCGCTCCGAATCACTGATTCGACACAAAAGATTCGTAAAGCTTCATGAATCAGTGTTTTGAATCATCACTAGATATTGTTGAAAAGTCGTTATTTTGCCGCACAAAAAGTTTTCTCGTCGCTTTATAACATTAAGGTTGAACCACTGTAGTCACATGACCTGTTTTAAGTGTTTTGTTACGCTTCATTTAACTCAGGTGTTCGGCACATGCGCAGTTTTTAACGTACTTTCTAACCTCTTCGCGCAATTGCACATCTATGTAGGCACTAGGGGTGTGACGAGATCTCGCGAGACTAAAACGTGACGAGATTTCTCGTCGAGGTGAAAAGTTGTCTCGTCGTGCTCTCAGTGTGAGGGTGAAATTATTCTTCAAGATGCCCCCGCCACTTTCAAATCGTTTGTGTGGAAACATTTTTGGTTTTTGGCGCAAGAATAACACACAAGACACAAACAATGTAAGAAAACTATGCCGTACACCTCGGCCAAGGTTGTACAGACTCTTAGGGGCCGTTCACATATCGCGCGCATTTTCATTCGCAAAATGGAAGCGACGCGGTCGCGACGTGCATATGGTACGGCGCGCTCGTTTTTTTCCTGGCGCGCCTGTGCCGCGGCGAGATGAAAACATCTCAACGTTTCAGAATGTCTTGTCATGTGACGAGAACCAAGCGATGGTCGTGGAGAGCACAGTTCATGGTTGCATAGCAACGACAGACGCCACAGAAGCGCGAGCTCCCGAACGCTCGCAAAAGAAGGAGGAAGCGACGCGGCCGGCGTTTTACACGCTTTATTAGGCGCGATATGTGAACGACCCCTAAAGAGGCAGAAAGCATCGCTGTCACTGCTGACGGCTGGACTTCTCGGTGTGCGCAGAGTTTTATAACAGTTACAGCCACACAATCAATAGTGACTGGGAAATGGTCAACTTTGTACTGCAGTTAAAGTGACACTTAAAGTGTAATTTGAATTTTTTATTTTTATGTTTATTTATTTTATGTTCAGTGAGATTTCTCATGTGAAATTATACAACTGGTTGATTTTGTGGCAAAACATTTATCAGTGTTTGCATGTTGTTTCACTGCAAATAATTCCTTAAAATAGAAGTAAAATGACATGCATTACAAGTTGACTTCCAAATGCACCAACATTTTTGCATTTTATGATTTTCAGTTGAATAAAAGACTATTTTCCCTTCATACGTTTGTTTCATTCTTGAGGATTTCTTAAAAATACTATAAAAATCTCGTCTCGTGAACCCAATCTCGTGTCTCGTCTCGTCTCGTGGGATAGTGGTCTCGTCACACCCCTATTAGGCACCGTAGCTCGCATGCGTTCCGGTCTGTTGCGTTTATGCAATTTATCTTTGACTGCCCCCGGGGCACGGTTGCCACCTTGTGGGTAAACAAATTATTGCAAAAAAAATAAAAAATTCAATAAGCCTATACTCTTCTGATGACGAAATGTGCATCACACATGCACAGTACCCAGGCTTGCGTGTAAAAAATGAAGTGTACTTCAAGCTCCAGCTGCCTCGAGCTCCTCAAATGATGTCTTTCTCTCTCTCAAAACGTTGCATGAACTTGTGTGAGAGGCTACAGAGACACCAGCCATCGCTCTGAAGATGCAGCCGATGGACTTTCACACAGCACAGGTGTCAAACACAAACAACCTGCAGCCAACGCTTCTGCATGACTGCCTCATGTCACAGCTGAAGCTCTCAACATCTCTCCTCCTGTCAACAGCGGGTCACAAATACTTCCCAATGTGGAAATGAGTTGACATCCATTCCTATTCGAACACTTCCAACACTTTACTCCGTTTAAACACAGTCTGCGGACGCGTTTTTCCGTCAGCGGTCACCTGACAGTGTCTCAAAGCGGCTTTGATGAAAAATTCAGCACTTGTGTCAAGAGAAAGCCGCGATCAATTATTCACAGACGGACTGGCGCACCGTGTTTAACGCGCACGGACAGGTGACGCACGGGGCCCAAACATGAGCTCTAAACGCTTTTATTCGGCGTCCTCTCGTGATTTTACTTGACTTTAAGACACCGTTTAAGGCGCGCGTGCACGGCGTGCGCGAGAGGACGACCGTTACGAGCAGAAACTGACGCTCGCGACGAGACGCGAATGATAATTTACACGATTTATAATTTCTTAATCACGATGTCACGAATGTGACGGAACGAACGGGAACGGGCGTTGGATTCGTGCGCGCGCGCCCTGATACTTGATTTGGGAAAGAAAAAGACGTTACAAATCAGTGAAAAATCGTGTGTGTGTGTGTGTGTGTGTAACGTATGGAGATGCCGTTCGTTACCTCGTCCTGCGGATTCGGTCGCTGGCTTTGCTGCTCTTTGGTGGCCGTCATGGTTCGAATCCCGTTTCAGATGCCGCTGAGAGATGCCAAAAATACCCCTAACGCCGCAGAATCGTGAACTCGAATCGCTCCTCCGTGTGGTTTTCGTCCGTGGAGGAGCGCGCGCGGCGTCTTTGGCATTCCACCGCAGCGGCGCGCGGACAGTCAACGGGAAGCGTGATCGATCGACGGTGCTCTGATTCCGATCTCCGTCGAATTTAAACTGACGGATGCAAATCCGGCGGGCAGGAGCAGCGCGCGCACTGATGCTGAGCTCGAGGGGCGGGAGGATTCGTCTTGATGACGCGCGAGCCCGAACCGACAGACAGACGGACAGACGCGGCACGAGAGCTCAAGGATATCGCGTGCATGATGCCACCGACTGCATCAAGACTGTCACTCCTCCAGTCACAACCTCACGGTTTCACGGTGACCTCGAGACTTCAGGATGACATCCAACACAGAATTACGTCATTTAATTGTGATGACATTTAATATAAATAAACCACATTTATCTCCTGATTTCTAAACGTGGACACATCTTTCTGGAAACTGCTCGAGCTTTTTTTTTTTTTTTTTTTTTTTGACATAAAATCATTATACATTATTTTAAAATCTCAATTCATTCAAGTGAACAACTAGAAGCTCTGAAATGTGTCATCCATCCCAGATGTAAATGAGCTATTTTTAATGTTTTCCCTATTATTGGTTTGCATTTCTGTGAAACTGTCCACTCATTTTTTTTTACTAAACTGCCCTTTTTTTATTTATGGCATTTTTATGTGGATGCGGCTGCTGTTTATAAGGAAGCCAAACAGACCATTTGACCCTTCGCCGGCGGTTTGATTGACAGGCGATCTGACCAATCATAACCCCGAAGCAGTCAGGGGAGTTAGTAGATTAACGTTGGTGAACTTGAACTTGAAATATTTGTGTCTTTCTGCACTTGAAACAACATTCCTTCTGATGTTCATTCATGTTTATTTGATGCTATAAATGAACTCAAGAGATGATCGAGGAGCGACAGCGACACATTAAACACACACTAGACGCTATTTATTGATTAAACTTCTTTAAAACATTACGATATTTTAAATATGAAACTGTTTCATACGTTGTCAGTGCATCTTTGCACCACAATGTATTTTTCACTCCGTGAGAACATGATGTGTGGCGCGAGAGGGCGTGGGTTGTCGGACATAGCAACCGTAACTAAAGGATTCAGAATGAAAATTTCCTGATAATTCACTCACCCTCATGTCATCCAAGATCTTTATGTCTTTCTTTCTTCAGCTGAAAAGAAATGAAGGTTTTTGAGGAAAACACTCCAGGATTTTTCTCCATATAGTGACTTGAATGGGGTTCAACGGGTCCAAATGTCAGTTTCAGCGCAGCTTCAAAGACTCTACATGATCCCAGACGAGGAATAAGAGTCTGATCTAGAGAAACCCGTCGCACATTTTATACAAAAAATACAAATTATATACTTTTTAACCACAAATGCTCGCCTTGCACTGCTCAGTGATGCGCCACACATTACGTAATCACGTTGGAAAGGTCACGTGTGGCGGAAGTACCGATCCAGTGTCTACAAAGCGAATGTGCAAAGACACCTTTAACAAAAAAAGGTAAAACGACAATGTCGAATAATTTTGAAGTTGGAGTAGAAAGTGAGTTGGAGTTTTTCGCGGTACTTCCGCCTATGTTACAAGTGACCTTTCCAACATGATTACGTAATACGTGGCGCATCAGTGCAAGATGAGCATTTGTGGTTAAACAGTATATAATGTTTATATTTTTTATAAAATGTGTGACGGTTTCTCTAGATCGGACTCTTATTCCTCGTCTGGGATCATGTAGAGTCTTTGAAACTGACATTTGGACCCGTTGAACCCTGTTGAAGTCACTATATGGAGAAAAATCCTGGAGTGTTTTCCTCAAAAACCTTCATTTCTTTTCAGCTGAAGAAAGAAAGACATAAAGATCTTGGATGACATGAGGGTGAGTGAATTATCAGGAAATTTTCATTCTGAATCCTTTAATTAATTAATTAAATATATATATAAATATATATAAAACTTAAATATATATATAACTAATATTACAAATTGGAAACTTAATGAGAATTTATAGGAATTAATTGGAAATTTTATCTCCTATATATATATATATATATATATATATATATATATATATATATATATATATATATATTTATTTATTTATTTATTTATTTTGTTTAGTCATAAGCAGTCATGCATGCAAACTAATACAAATTTAGAATAGTAGAAGAGTAGAGTAGAAATTTATTAGATTATTTCACAAAAAATCATGCATGTTGAATAAAATAAACATATTCCCAATGACCCCCCCACCCCACCAAAATAAAAGTCCCTAATTCAGTTCCCTGTTATAGGCTAACCTGCGATTTTGCAAATTTCCAGTTTATTCCCATTAATTCCAATGGAAAGTTTCCAACTTTGAAAAATCCTGGAATGTTTTCCTCAAAAACCTGCATTTCTTTTCGACTAAAGAAAGAAAGACACGAACATCTTGAATGACACGAGGGCGAGTGAATTATCAGGGAATTTAAATTCTGAACTGAACTAATCCTTTAAAAGCACAACAGCAGCGTTTGAGGATTAAAAAGCCGGAGCAGAAGCAGCAGAAAGTGCCACAAAATGTTTATTATTTACAAAAAAAAAATCAACAGCAGTGCAAATTGACTTGCATAAATGAAAACAACAGTTGCAATCACTTCATTGATTAAATGTGCCCAAAAACGTACAAATCGACGGCTTTAATGAAGAATTAAAGGCATCTGTGACATGCTTTACACAGTTATTGGAACAACTAGAATATTGTTTCTGGCTCTACTAGAACAGGTTATTTTTGTCATTGTGCAGCTCCTCTCTTCTCAGTCTGTCAGTAACGCTCTGTCTCTATGAAGCCCCGCCTTCTGAAAAGCACACTGCGCTCTGATTGGTCGGCTGGAGCGGTGTGTCGCGATTGGCGTTTGGGAAATGCCCCGCCCCTTACCATAACCTCCAGTTTAACGAACTCAACCAGGCCACGCCCCTTTATTCTGCATATTAATTATTTAAATGAGGAATATTGTGAAGAAAACTCAAGATGGAGGCGTTTCAGAAGCGTAATAGGACCCTGTTAATATTAAGGCAAATAATCGAACCCTGGATACATGAAACACACAGTGTTTTCCTCACCAATACTGGATTTTTAAGCAGCACATTATGTTATCTATCAGTTTATGTGTCATCTCAAAGGATTTTCAGATGCTCCAAACATCCTGAAAACACAAAGGCTTTGCTGCTTTATTAATTCCTACAGAAGACACAGCTGATCTCTCTGATCTATCGCCTCTTTATTCATGAGCTCCAGATTTAGTCAAGGTGATGACAACCTTGTGCGAGGTGTTCAAGAATGAGAGGGAGAAACATCTTTCTGGCCTGATTTCACTGGCTTGTGTGGATATATTGTACATTCAGTCCATAGAATACACTGAATAAAGTTGAACTGAACTAATCCGTCTGTCTGGTTTTTAATTGCTCATCTACACACGTAATGTGTTCCTGCAGCACACTCAACTGACCACTTCAAATCTCATCTGACGTGTTTTACTCATTATTTAGATGACCAGACCGCAGTTCTAGACTGAATCTTGGCGTTTGCGGCACGCACGTTGCCGTAACGTTTACATTTAAACCTCCCGTCTTTAGTCTTTGTCCAGAAGACTGACCTCTTCCTGTAAACAACACCAGTAATATTAGGTGATCAACTTTTGTAGCCCAAATCTCCTCAATTCTTACAAATGAGACAATCACAAATGTCAGTTAAAAGTATGGTGGTGGAAAACTTTTTTGTAACTTTCCATGAGAAGTTCAGCTGGGGAATTTTGGAAATATTACAAATTGGAAACTTAATGAGAATTTATAGGAATTAATTGGAAATTTTGGGGCAATTTATATAAACTGTATCATATGTATATATATATATATTGTTTGTTTGTTTGTTTTTTGTTTAGTCATAAGCAGACATGCATGCAAACTAATACAAATTTTAAAAATGAAATTTTAATTCCATTTAATTCCCATGGAAAGTTTCCAACTTTGAAAATTCCTGGAATTTTTCAACCCTAATTCAGTTCCCTGTTATAGGCTAATCTACAATTTTGCAAATTTCCAGATCATTCCCATTAGTTCCCATGGAAAGTTTCCAACTTTGAAAATTCCTATTATTTTTCAATCCTAATTCAGTTCCCTGTTATAGGCTAATTTGCAATTTTGCAAATTTCCAGATCATTCCCATTAGTTCCCATGGAAAGTTTCCAACTTTGACAATTCCTGGAATTTTGCAACCCTAATTCAGTTCCCTGTTATAGGCTAACCTGCATTTTTGAACATTTCCAATGAATTATTATTGAAAGTTTCCAACTTTGAAAATTCCTGGAATTTTGCTATGTTAACTCAGTTCCCTGTTATAGGCTAATATGCAATTTTGCAAATTTCCAGTTTATTCCCATTAATTCTCATGGAAAGTTTCCAACTTTGAAAATTCCTGGAATTTTGCTATGTTAACTCAGTTCCCTGTTATAGGCTAATATGCAATTTAGCAAATTTACAGTTTATTCCCATTAATTCTCATGGAAAGTTTCCAACTTTGAAAATTCCGGGAATTTTGCTATGTTAACTCAGTTCCCTGTTATAGGCTAATATGCAATTTAGCAAATTTCCAGTTTATTCCCATGGAAAGTTTCCAACTTTGAAAATTCCGGGAATTTTGCTATGTTAACTCAGTTCCCTGTTATAGGCTAATATGCAATTTAGCAAATTTCCAGTTTATTCCCATTAATTCGCATGGAAAGTTTCCAACTTTGAAAATTCCGGGAATTTTGCTATGTTAACTCAGTTCCCTGTTATAGGCTAATATGCAATTTAGCAAATTTCCAGTTTATTCCCATTAATTCCCATGGAAAGTTTCCAACTTTGAAAATTCCGGGAATTTTGCTATGTTAACTCAGTTCCCTGTTATAGGCTAATATGCAATTTAGCAAATTTCCAGTTTATTCCCATGGAAAGTTTCCAACTTTGAAAATTCCGGGAGTTTTGCTATGTTAACTCAGTTCCCTGTTATAGGCTAATATGCAATTTAGCAAATTTCCAGTTTATTCCCATAGAAAGTTTCCAACTTTGAAAATTCCGGGAATTTTGCTATGTTAACTCAGTTCCCTGTTAAAGGGCTAATATGCAATTTAGCAAATTTCCAGTTTATTCCCATTAATTCCCATAGAAAGTTTCCAACTTTGAAAATTCCGGGAATTTTGCTATGTTAACTCAGTTCCCTGTTATAGGCTAATATGCAATTTTGCAAATTTCCAGTTTATTCCCATTAATTCCCATGGAAAGTTTCCAACTTTGAAAATTCCGGGAATTTTGCTATGTTAACTCAGTTCCCTGTTAAAGGCTAATATGCAATTTAGCAAATTTCCAGTTTATTCCCATGGAAAGTTTCCAACTTTGAAAATTCCGGGAATTTTGCTATGTTAACTCAGTTCCCTGTTAAAGGGCTAATATGCAATTTAGCAAATTTCCAGTTTATTCCCATTATTTCCCATAGAAAGTTTCCAACTTTGAAAATTCCGGGAATTTTGCTATGTTAACTCAGTTCCCTGTTATAGGCTAATATGCAATTTTGCAAATTTCCAGTTTATTCCCATTAATTCCCATGGAAAGTTTCCAACTTTGAAAATTCCGGAAATTTTGCTATGTTAACTCAGTTCCCTGTTAAAGGCTAATATGCAATTTAGCAAATTTCCAGTTTATTCCCATGGAAAGTTTCCAACTTTGAAAATTCCGGGAATTTTGCTATGTTAACTCAGTTCCCTGTTATAGGCTAATATGCAATTTAGCAAATTTCCAGTTTATTCCCATGGAAAGTTTCCAACTTTGAAAATTCGGGGAATTTTGCTATGTTAACTCAGTTCCCTGTTATAGGCTAATATGCAATTTAGCAAATTTCCAGTTTATTCCCATTAATTCGCATGGAAAGTTTCCAACTTTGAAAATTCCGGGAATTTTGCTATGTTAACTCAGTTCCCTGTTATAGGCTAATATGCAATTTAGCAAATTTACAGTTTATTCCCATTAATTCTCATGGAAAGTTTCCAACTTTGAAAATTCCGGGAATTTTGCTATGTTAACTCAGTTCCCTGTTATAGGCTAATATGCAATTTAGCAAATTTCCAGTTTATTCCCATGGAAAGTTTCCAACTTTGAAAATTCCGGGAATTTTGCTATGTTAACTCAGTTCCCTGTTATAGGCTAATATGCAATTTAGCAAATTTCCAGTTTATTCCCATTATTTCCCATAGAAAGTTTCCAACTTTGAAAATTCCGGGAATTTTGCTATGTTAACTCAGTTCCCTGTTATAGGCTAATATGCAATTTTGCAAATTTCCAGTTTATTCCCATTAATTCGCATGGAAAGTTTCCAACTTTGAAAATTCCGGGAATTTTGCTATGTTAACTCAGTTCCCTGTTATAGGCTAATATGCAATTTAGCAAATTTCCAGTTTATTCCCATTATTTCCCATAGAAAGTTTCCAACTTTGAAAATTCCGGGAATTTTGCTATGTTAACTCAGTTCCCTGTTATAGGCTAATATGCAATTTTGCAAATTTCCAGTTTATTCCCATTAATTCCCATGGAAAGTTTCCAACTTTGAAAATTCCGGAAATTTTGCTATGTTAACTCAGTTCCCTGTTAAAGGCTAATATGCAATTTAGCAAATTTCCAGTTTATTCCCATGGAAAGTTTCCAACTTTGAAAATTCCGGGAATTTTGCTATGTTAACTCAGTTCCCTGTTATAGGCTAATATGCAATTTAGCAAATTTCCAGTTTATTCCCATGGAAAGTTTCCAACTTTGAAAATTCCGGGAATTTTGCTATGTTAACTCAGTTCCCTGTTATAGGCTAATATGCAATTTAGCAAATTTCCAGTTTATTCCCATTAATTCACATGGAAAGTTTCCAACTTTGAAAATTCCGGGAATTTTGCTATGTTAACTCAGTTCCCTGTTATAGGCTAATATGCAATTTTGCAGATTTCCAGTTTATTCCATTAATTCCCATGGAAAGTTTCCAACTTTGTAAATTCCCAGCACTTTGCGACCCTGATTCAAAGTGAGATGAAATCCGGGCAGTATTAAAGTATCACACCAGCTGATGTCCAGCAGCTGTCTGTCTCCCTCTGTATCTTTCTGGAAACTTTCCATGGGAATTAATGGGAATAAACTGTAAATTTGCAAATTGCAGGTTAGCCTATAACAGGGAGCTGAAATGGAACAGCACCTCAAGTCAAGGTAAATGAATGATGAATCTGCTGACTGAGGAAACTACAAATTTTTAAAACGGATGGACTAGTCGACTAGCCAGAACAAGCGCTGAACTGCAGCTCACTGGATCTGTCAAAAAGAAGCTGGATCGAGCTCGGCCGTGTCCTGGTTTCATCTGGTGTGTGTGTGCCGGTGGCTTTACACTTATTAAGGTGAGACAGCACTATCTCTCTCTCTCTCTCGCGGGAGTGTATGCTAATTATGCTGGGTCAGAGTGATAATTGCACAAGTACGTGCTGGATCCAGCGCTATTAATAAAGTTCTTTAAATCTACTGTCCTTTGACCCAGCGACCTTTACTGACACTCGCTTAATTGAGGATCACAGCTTTAAAATTGACACATAATCTGATCAACAATATCAGAGCATTTTTCCGGAGGGTGTGACTGAGTTTAATTAGGTTGCACTGGAGCGACTACAGCTGCTCAACACTGAGAAAGACCAAAAGTGGGATGAAACAGCTCTTCGGCTTTGAATCGCATGCCGCCGATGAATTATCATGAATATAATGCAGTATATTGATGGTCAAAAACATAAAAATTGAGATATTTTTGATGCATCACCGAAAAAATGCGATAGAAAGTTTTTGCATTTCATGCAAGTAGATTAAAAACAGTGTCCAGAAACACACTGACTTAAAAAATAATCACAATTCTGAGCGAATAAACTGAAAATTCCAACACCAGGATTAACATCAAACACAAATACTGCAAATAACAACAAGCTATTATGTTTCACATGTTTAAAACTTCATTGATTATTGTATTTTATGCAGTATATTATTATCATGGGGATGTAATGCACCACAGAGAAGCATTTCAAAATAAACGCACCAATCAACAACACTGAATTCAGTGTTATTTTTAGGAATTGATTCATGCAGCTCTCTAGCGCTCTCTAGTGGTCACGGCTGAGTAGTATAGACAGCCAGTGATGTAAAGGGAAATCAGCATATGCCACTTATTCTACTGCCATTAGGGTTGCTATGATTATGAGCTAAATCACATCAATTTGATAGAAGTATTGTGTGCATATCTTCACCCTTTAGTAAAATATTATAAATTTTGTGAGTATATTGTGCTTGGAGTCGATTGTTTTATTTGTGAAACATGCCGACATCATGTTTATCCCGACTGTCATACAAATAAACTACAAAAACAAGAGAAATCAAAGGATTTTGTTGTAGTCAATGTTTTTTTTTTTTTGACATAGTAAAATAAAACCTGTATATTTTTGTTTTGCCAAATAATTTTGTCAGATATATACTTTAACCAAGCTTCGTGTTTTGTTCTTTCTTCATATTTAAATATCTACAATATTTATTGAACTTATTAAAAACAAATATCCCTGTTATACTAACTACCCGCTCTAATAATTACGTTCTAAATCCCATATCAACCTCGACCTTCATCTGTAAATATTCACATTTTTGCCAAATACTTACAGATTTTACGATTAGTGATTTTATCTTTATACAGTATATTGTTTAAATTGTTAATTATGTTTAGTATTTATAATATTTGCACTATCTATCTTGCAGATGACCTGATTTACATTTCACTACTGGCTGTATATCCTATGGAAGCCCGTTTCCGACACTGTTGAGAAAAAAAATATTCCGTAAGTCATAATAATGAGAAACTTTCTCATAATAATGACTTACAATCTTTAACTTAATAAAAACGTTTTTCTTTTTTTATTAAGTTAAAGATGTTAAGTCATTATTATGAGATACTAAGTCATTATTATGAGATACTAAGTCATTATTATGAGATACTAAGTCATTATTATGAGATACTAAGTCATTATTATGAGATACTAAGTCATTATTATGAGATACTAAGTCATTATTATGAGATGTTAAGTCATTATTATGAGATACTAAGTCATTATTATGAGATACTGAGTCATTATTATGGGATGTTAAGTCATTATTATGAGATACTGAGTCATTATTATGAGATACTAAGTCATTATTATGAGATGTTAAGTCATTATTATGAGATGTTAAGTCATTATTATGAGATGTTAAGTCATTATTATGAGATACTAAGTCATTATTATGAGATGTTAAGTCATTATTATGAGATGTTAAGTCATTATTATGAGATGTTAAGTCATTATTATGAGATGTTAAGTCATTATTATGAGATACTAAGTCATTATTATGAGATACTAAGTCATTATTATGAGATACTCAGTCATTATTATGAGATACTGAGTCATTATTATGGGATGTTAAGTCATTATTATGAGATACTGAGTCATTATTATGAGATGTTAAGTCATTATTATGAGATACTAAGTCATTATTATGGGATGTTAAGTCATTATTATGAGATACTAAGTCATTATTATGAGATGTTAAGTCATTATTATGAGATGTTAAGTCATTATTATGAGATACTGAGTCATTATTATGGGATGTTAAGTCATTATTATGAGATACTGAGTCATTATTATGAGATACTGAGTCATTATTATGAGATGTTAAGTCATTATTATGAGATGTTAAGTCATTATTATGAGATACTAAGTCATTATTATGAGATGTTAAGTCATTATTATGAGATACTAAGTCATTATTATGAGATTTTAAGTCATTATTATGAGACATTAAGTCATTATTATGAGATACTAAGTCATTATTATGAGATGTTAAGTCATTATTATGAGATACTAAGTCATTATTATGAGACATTAAGTCATTATTATGAGATACTGAGTCATTATTATGAGATGTTAAGTCATTATTATGAGATGTTAAGTCATTATTATGAGATACTAAGTCATTATTATGAGATGTTAAGTCATTATTATGAGATGTTAAGTCATTATTATGAAATGTTAAGTCATTATTATGAGATGTTAAGTCATTATTATGAGACGTTAAGTCATTATTATGAGATACTAAGTCATTATTATGAGATGTTAAGTCATTATTATGAGATGTTAAGTCATTATTATGAGATGTTAAGTCATTATTATGAGATACTAAGTCATTATTATGAGATACTAAGTCATTATTATGAGATGTTAAGTCATTATTATGAGATACTAAGTCATTATTATGAGATGTTAAGTCATTATTATGAGATGTTAAGTCATTTTTATGAGATACTGAGTCATTATTATGGGATGTTAAGTCATTATTATGAGATACTGAGTCATTATTATGAGATGTTAAGTCATTATTATGAGATACTAAGTCATTATTATGGGATGTTAAGTCATTATTATGAGATACTAAGTCATTATTATGAGATGTTAAGTCATTATTATGAAATGTTAAGTCATTATTATGAGATGTTAAGTCATTATTGTGAGATGTTAAGTCATTATTATGAGATACTGAGTCATTATTATGGGATGTTAAGTCATTATTATGAGATGTTAAGTCATTATTATGAGATACTAAGTCATTATTATGAGATGTTAAGTCATTATTATGAGATGTTAAGTCATTATTATGAGATACTAAGTCATTATTATGAGATACTAAGTCATTATTATGAGATACTAAGTCATTATTATGAGATACTAAGTCATTATTATGAGATACTGAGTCATTATTATGGGATGTTAAGTCATTATTATGAGATACTGAGTCATTATTATGAGATCCTAAGTCATTATTATGAGATGTTAAGTCATTATTATGAGATACTAAGTCATTATTATGAGATACTCCGTCATTATTATGAGATACTGAGTCATTATTATGGGATGTTAAGTCATTATTATGAGATACTGAGTCATTATTATGAGATGTTAAGTCATTATTATGAGATACTAAGTCATTATTATGGGATGTTAAGTCATTATTATGAGATACTGAGTCATTATTATGAGATGTTAAGTCATTATTATGAGATACTAAGTCATTATTATGGGATGTTAAGTCATTATTATGAGATGTTAAGTCATTATTATGAGATACTGAGTCATTATTATGGGATGTTAAGTCATTATTATGAGATACTGAGTCATTATTATGAGATACTGAGTCATTATTATGAGATGTTAAGTCATTATTATGAGATGTTAAGTCATTATTATGAGATACTGAGTCATTATTATGAGATGTTAAGTCATTATTATGAGATGTTAAGTCATTATTATGAGATGTTAAGTCATTATTATGAGACGTTAAGTCATTATTATGAGATACTGAGTCATTATTATGAGATGTTAAGTCATTATTATGAGATACTGAGTCATTATTATGAGATGTTAAGTCATTATTATGAGATACTAAGTCATTATTATGAGATACTAAGTCATTATTATGAGATGTTAAGTCATTATTATGAGATGTTAAGTCATTATTATGAGATACTAAGTCATTATTATGAGATACTAAGTCATTATTATGAGATGTTAAGTCATTATTATGAGATACTGAGTCATTATTATGAGATGTTAAGTCATTATTATGAGATACTAAGTCATTATTATGAGATTTTAAGTCATTATTATGAGATACTAAGTCATTATTATGGGATGTTAAGTCATTATTATGAGACACTAAGTCATTATTATGGGATGTTAAGTCATTATTAAGAGATACTAAGTCATTATTATGAGATGTTAAGTCATTATTATGAGATACTGAGTCATTATTATGAGATGTTAAGTCATTATTATGAGATACTAAGTCATTATTATGAGATACTAAGTCATTATTATGAGATGTTAAGTCATTATTATGAGATGTTAAGTCATTATTATGAGATACTAAGTCATTATTATGAGATACTAAGTCATTATTATGAGATGTTAAGTCATTATTATGAGATACTGAGTCATTATTATGAGATGTTAAGTCATTATTATGAGATACTAAGTCATTATTATGAGATGTTAAGTCATTATTATGAGATACTAAGTCATTATTATGGGATGTTAAGTCATTATTATGAGACACTAAGTCATTATTATGAGATGTTAAGTCATTATTATGAGATGTTAAGTCATTATTATGAGACGTTAAGTCATTATTATGAGATGTTAAGTCATTATTATGAGATGTTAAGTCATTATTATGAGATGTTAAGTCATTATTATGAGATACTAAGTCATTATTATGAGATGTTAAGTCATTATTATGAGATACTAAGTCATTATTATGAGATACTAAGTCATTATTATGAGATGTTAAGTCATTATTATGAGATGTTAAGTCATTATTATGAGATACTAAGTCATTATTATGAGATATTAAGTCATTATTATGAGACATTAAGTCATTATTATGAGATACTAAGTCATTATTATGAGATGTTAAGTCATTATTATGAGATGTTAAGTCATTATTATGAGATACTAAGTCATTATTATGAGATACTAAGTCATTATTATGAGATGTTAAGTCATTATTATGAGATGTTAAGTCATTATTATGAGATACTAAGTCATTATTATGAGATACTAAGTCATTATTATGAGATGTTAAGTCATTATTATGAGATACTGAGTCATTATTATGAGATGTTAAGTCATTATTATGAGATACTAAGTCATTATTATGAGATGTTAAGTCATTATTATGAGATACTAAGTCATTATTATGGGATGTTAAGTCATTATTATGAGACACTAAGTCATTATTATGGGATGTTAAGTCATTATTAAGAGATACTAAGTCATTATTATGAGATGTTAAGTCATTATTATGAGATACTGAGTCATTATTATGAGATGTTAAGTCATTATTATGAGATACTAAGTCATTATTATGAGATGTTAAGTCATTATTATGAGATGTTAAGTCATTATTATGAGATACTAAGTCATTATTATGAGATACTAAGTCATTATTATGAGATGTTAAGTCATTATTATGAGATACTAAGTCATTATTATGAGATGTTAAGTCATTATTATGAGATGTTAAGTCATTATTATGAGATACTGAGTCATTATTATGAGATGTTAAGTCATTATTATGAGATACTAAGTCATTATTATGAGATGTTAAGTCATTATTATGAGATACTAAGTCATTATTATGGGATGTTAAGTCATTATTATGAGATGTTAAGTCATTATTATGAGACACTAAGTCATTATTATGGGATGTTAAGTCATTATTATGAGATACTAAGTCATTATTATGAGATGTTAAGTCGTTATTATGAGATGTTAAGTCATTATTATGAGATACTAAGTCATTATTATGGGATGTTAAGTCATTATTATGAGATACTAAGTCATTATTATGGGATGTTAAGTCATTACTATGAGATACTAAGTCATTACTATGAGATACTAAGTCATTATTATGAGAAAGTTTCTCATTATTATGACTTACGGAATATATTTTTTTCTCAACAGTGGCGGGAACGGACTTCCATAATATCGTTGTATAACTGTGTATGTGACAAATAAAAATCTTGAATCTTGAAACCAGTTGAACAATACAAGCAAGTATTTAAAGGGATATGGTTACATTAAAAACATGCATTAACATATATATAGTTATATAGTCTATTTAGTATTTAATAGAAGAATCTGTAATTAAGAAAATTAAAAGTAATCCCTTACTTTACATTTTCAAGGGGAAAGTAATTCCATTACAGTAATTAATTACTTAATAATTCATCACACACCAACACTGTCAACAAGCAAGAGTTCTGGTCAAGTCAAGTTCATCATATATGAGACAAATTCAAATTTTGCTGTAAAGAAGCTCTTAAACAGACTTACTTGCATTCTAATCCACTAGATGGCGACCAATTATACAGCATCAACATGCAACACAATTATGAAGACCATTTGATCCACAACAACTGTGGAAAAATGCGTGGGAAGAAAGCAGTCACTAAACTCTGTCCCTGCTGCTAAGAAACACAGATGTTTCTTCTAAGGAGGCAAAGCATGAAGATGAGAACAAAAATAGGCTATGGGTCGAACAGACTGTTCATGTTCTCTCTTTAGTGTGTGATGTTGCTGTTTGAGCATGAAAAAGCTCTGTAAAGTAAGTTACAAACCACAAAGTCTCTCCAAAGGGAGTTATTCTAAGTATTTGATTCAATGTAATTTGTTACTAGGGCTGTGCAATATGGACTAAATAATCACATTGCGATTTTTTTAATCAATATTGCAATTGCGATTTATTTTGCAATTTTGGTCATTGTTTTTGCTTTTTCAAACATGCTTCATTCTGAATGTGTTCAGTGCACAAGAAGTGCATAACAAAGTGTTTCACAGTGAAGTAACTGTATTTACAGCTTCATTAACAAAACTGTAATTAACTGTCTTTAAAACAGACAACATAAAATAAATTACGATTATTTCACCTGCTTAAACTCGCATTCAACGCCCGCCTTACATTTCTTGTGTGAAATAAGTGTGAGTTGGCATCTTTTGTCCAGTGTTTGAATCCAAAACTCTCTCAAACGACTGATGTTGAATTTCTCTTTGGTACCAAATCATTTTTATTCTGAACTGCGTCCATATTTTTTCCTCTTTCCTCCCGTTTGCCTATTCTGTTCTCCCGCTTTGCTTTGTTCTCATTTGTGCGGAGCGAGCTCTGATTGGTCAACATCTTAAACATGCGCACAGTAACGTTGCAGTATTCTGAATTAAAATATAAATAAATGAACAAATAAAATTGCAGACTTGTGCGCTTTAGAAATTGCATGTGCTCAAATCGCGATTGCGATTAATTGCACAGCCCTATTTGTTACCGTACTTAAAAGGGACGTGTCATGAAAATCGGACTTTTTCCTACCAACCCAGAAAACCCAGTAACTTTGGAATGGCCTATTAATAAACCTATTTCTGCACGTGAAAAAACGAACCACTCAGATTTCGCTTCCCTTGTGACGTAGGATTATTATAATATTACCACCCCTTAATCTGCATGTTTCCACCCATAGTGCCGCTATTTTGTTTTTGCAAGGTGTACCAGCTCTAACACCATGGCAAAAATTCGAGCAAAGCATGTTAACTGTTCTGTCGTTGGCTGCGCAGACGAGCACTGAACACTAGAGTCTTGTTAGCTTCAATATTCAATATTTTGGTAATTTGATAGCAATCATGAGCTGTTAAAGCTCCGCCCTCTTCTGGAAAGGGGGCGGGGAGCAGCAGCTCATTTGCATTTAAAGGGACGCACACAAAAACGGCGTGTTTTTGCTCACACCCAAATCGAGGCAAATTTGACAAGTGATAATAAATGATATGACCTGAAACTTTATATTTTATATTTATTTTATATATTAAGGATATTAGCAACTTATACGCTCTACTTGACTACATTTTCACGTAATCATATGTACTTTTTACTCAAATTCATTTGTGATGAGTAATATAATTACTTGTTACATTTTGTATGACACCTAACTTTTTCTGCAGCAGTTTATTTGTGCCATAAAGAAGTGATATCGCCATCTACTGGCCATTGAAGGTACTATATCTTGTGCCCTTACTCACCCAAACTAGTCAACAAGGCTAGTTTACAGGAATGCGAGCGCATTAGCAGGTAGTTGTGAATCGCAGCTGTTTCATATACGAGATGAGGCCGAAACCAGCATGTCCAGTGCAAGTAGGCTTTCACTATTTCATTTTACTTAACATTACTTTATATATACTGAAGATACCTTTTTGAAGGATATTGGTTTCCTTAAGCCCTTTTTGAGCACTTGAGCTGAACTGAGACTTGAGGCTTGATTTATTGCAATCTTGAGGTGTTCAGTTTTATTTTGATTTTAGAAAATAAACATGTAATTGCTCTCCTCACAAAACAGCTGTTTCTTGTTTTTCACTGGCATGTTTCTGAGGTGCTCAGTTGGTATTTTTCCATTAAATTACATAATTTGTCTAAATCGTTGTTAATGTGTCCACATAATGACTTCACCCTAGGCTTGAAGAGTGTGTATAGAGTGTGTATTTTTTCTTTCTGTGAATTTAATCAAGCATGTGGTTACGGACACATATAATATTGTCCTTTATATGATTCCATTTGCACCGTTTTTACAGCAAAACGACACATTTTTCATTCTTGAAGTGAATTTTTTGCCTGTATGGTGATTCAGTGTTTCGCGCTTGAACTTGAGGACGCAACGCGTCTGCTGTGAGAAATGACGCTTCGTCCACACAGAGCGTGCATGAACACTCTTCTTGCTCTTGAACAGACAAATACACATAAAAGTATGGCAAAATAGCCATCTTGGCGAGTATCATGGGAAACACGGTCTTCACTGAATGTAAACAGTTAGAAAGAAATCAGACGTGTGTCAATATATTAGATGCAATTCGGTCTTAAAGTGACAGCAGCCTAAAATAGCCTATACCTGCTGCCGTCTGTGTTATAAAAGTTAAACATTAAAGTAATCTATTCTCAGGGCTGGGCTAGTTACTTTTAAAATGTATTTCGCTACAAATTACAAAATACATGCTTTAAAAAGTCATTTGTAACGTATTTCGTTACATTACTCAAGTTTAGTCACTTAATCTAAATACTTTAGAATACTTTAGAATACTAATAAGTGTGAAACAAACACAAAAAAGGTCATTGTGAGTTTTTATCTCACAATTCTGACTTTTTCCCTCAGAATTGCGTGATATAAAGTTGCAATTGCGAGTTATAAAGTCAGAATTATGAGAAATAAACTGAAAATATTGAGAAAAGTCAGAATTATGAGAAATAAACTGAAAATATTGAGAAAAGTCAGAATTATGAGATATAAACTCACAATATTGAGAAAAGTCAGAATTATGAGATTGCAAGAAAAAAAGTCAGTATTGCAAGTTTATATCTCCCAATTCTGACTTTATAACTTGCAATTGTGAGTTTAAATCTCGCAATTCTGAGAAAAAGAAGTCAGAATTGTGAAACACAAACTCACAATTGTGAGGGAAAAAAACGAATTGTGACAAAAAGTCACAGTGACGAGTGAATAATAAAATGACTCCCAAAACATGAAAACAGTGGAAAACATGAAACTGAACTCGTCTTTTTCAGACGGTCAGAGTCAGAGAATCACCAATCGCTGTTTAAATGACATTAAAACTCAAAGTAATCACTTTGGTAATCTAAAACACTTTTCAGATGTAAGGGTTAGGGTTAGATTCTTAATTTATACAGTGACGATTATGCAATAATATTTTACATTTGATTATTCGATTTCTGTACCTGAATTACTATTCAAATCAAAAACTTAATTCTTATCACTGTTCTTATTTTATTACTGACTCTTCAATAATGTTTTACATTTATGTTGGGCTTGTAGCTGAGGTATATGTTCAAAATTTCACTGGTACAATTTTGGTTGCTTATTAGAAAACAATGTTACTATGTTATTAAACATGACATTCTTTTACTGCTTGAGTTCATTAGTAGTGTGTTGAAACTGGCAGATATGGTAAGGGGCGGGACATTTCCCAAACGCCAATCGCAACACACCGCTCCAGCCGACCAATCAGAAGGCGGGGCTTCATAGAGACAGGAGCGTTACAGAGCGTTACTGACAGACTGAGAAGAGAGGAGCTGCACAATGACAAAAATAACCTGTTCTAGTAGAGCCAGAAACAACATCAAGACTTTGAAAATACACAAACCTGATGGAGACTTTAATGCAAATTGGATTTAATAAATATAAACAACAAACATGCAAAATACGAGGCTGTGGTGCTGGTTTACTGTTGAGAGACTAACAGCTTTAACCATGTAAACATCAAATGAAAGCAGAATTTACATTGGAGTACACAAACACTCTGGTGTTTGCATGTTTCTGCATCTGTTGCGTGGGAGCGTGTGGAGTTATGCGGCACATTAGCGAGCTGCCGCCCACCAACAACCATCATCATTTACAAGCAACCGTCTTTAATTCCTCTTTGACATGCCATTAAACCAATAACGGGAAACTATTACAGTATTTGCAAAGCAAAACTGAGAATCACCTCAACACTCCAGCGGTTGTACAGGCCAGAAAGGTAAAGGCTATGAATCATTCATAGGTACTTTGGAACGAAGCCAGCCTGTGATGGACATGGTCAACCATGGTCTGATGAGATCTCGCATCAGATTCACTGCAAAAAATGGTGTTTTGAGACAGAGTCTGAGCTCAGAGTAGAAGCAGATGAACATCGTTCACGTTTCTTCTGCAATTTCAATTCCTCTAATGTCACTTTCCTTCTCTTCATCTTCTCTGTTTCAGTGTTCGGCCGCTCTCAGATATTCTCGAGCCAGCAGACGCGACTCTCGTTCAATTAGAAGATGCTCTCGCTCTCTCAGCTAATTACACTTGTGTTTGTCACGGCAGACACGTTTCAGTGTAATATTGGGAAGTGCTGCGATACTTTCTTTGACTCTTTGTGCATGTGCGTGTGTGTAACCCGAGTCTCCATTATAAGCATATCTGATCTTCTCTCTGAAGTAATATGAGCACATAAACACACACTAGTGTCATACTAACTGCATTGTGTGTGTGTAATGTGCATATGAGATGATGGACAGAGTGATGAGAGAGGTTTGTTACTGGTCGACCTCTCATGTCCAGCACTGTTGTGAGAGGAACTGATCATAGCACTGACTCATTCACACACACACACACAGATTCCATAGGCAGACATAGAATGATTTTTATACTGTACAAACTGTATTCTATTCCCTAACCCTAAATCTACAGAGAACTTTCTGCATTTTTCCATTTTCAAAAAATATCACTTTATAAGCCGTTTTCATTATTGGGACCAAAAATTTCCCCACAAGCCAAGGGCAAGGATTTCAGATATTACCATTGCTGAATTGAATTGAGCGGTTAATTTTCTGAAGAGACTCGATCGCTTTATATGATGAACAGATTGAATTTACATATAAAAGTTCATCAGTGAACATAAACAGAAGCTAAACTGAACCTGCTTGAACCACGAGAATAAACCACTTCTGGAAGCTCAAACGTGTTGCGTAACATGAGAATGAACCTCATTGGTTCTTACTGAAGCTCAAACGTGTTGAGTAACACGAGAATGAACCTCATTGGTTTTCGCTGAAGCTCAAAAGTTTTGCGTAACACGAGAATGAACCTCATTGGTTCTCGCTGAAACTCAAACGTGATGCGTAACACGAGAATGAACCTCATTGGTTCTTGCTGAAGCTCAAACGTGATGCATAACACGAGAATGAACCTCATTGGTTCTCGCTGAAGCTCAAACGTGATGCGTAACACGAGAATGAACCTCATTGGTTCTTACTGAAACTCAAACGTGATGCGTAACACAAGAATGAACCTCATTGGTTCCCGCTGAAGCTCAAATGTGATGCGTAACACGAGAATGAACCTCATTGGTTCTTACTGAAACTCAAACGTGATGCGTAACACAAGAATGAACCTCATTGGTTCCCGCTGAAGCTCAAACGTGATGCGTAACACGAGAATGAACCTCATTGGTTCCCGCTGAAGCTCAAATGTGATGCGTAACACGAGAATGAACCTCATTAGTTCTTACTGAAACTCAAACATGATGCGTAACACGAGAATGAACCTCATTGGTTCTTACTGAAACTCAAACGTGATGCGTAACACGAGAATGAACCTCATTGGTTCTTGCTGAAGCTCAAACTTGCTGCGTAACACGAGAATGAACCTCATTGGTTCTTGCTGAAGCTCAAACGTGATGCGTAACACGAGAATGAACCTCATTGATTCTTGCTGAAGCTCAAACTTGCTGCGTAACACGAGAATGAACCTCATTGGTTCTTGCTGAAGCTCAAACGTGATGCGTAACACGAGAATGACCTCATTGGTTCTTGCTGAAGCTCAAACGTGATGCGTAACACAAGAATGAACCTCATTGGTTCTTGCTGAAGCTCAAACATGATGCGTAACATGAGAATGAACCTCATTGGTTCTTACTGAAACTCAAACGTGATGCGTAACACGAGAATGAACCTCATTGGTTCTTACTGAAACTCAAACGTGATGCGTAACACGAGAATGAACCTCATTGGTTCCCGCGGAAGCTCAAATGTGATGCGTAACACGAGAATGAACCTCATTGGTTTTCGCTGAAGCTCAAACGTGTTGCGTAACACGAGAATGAACCTCATTGGTTCTTGCTGAAGCTCAAACATGATGCGTAACATGAGAATGAACCTCATTGGTTCTTGCTGAAGCTCAAACGTGATGCGTAACACGAGAATGAACCTCATTGGTTCTTGCTGAAGCTCAAACGTAATGCGTAACACGAGAATGAACCTCATTGGTTCTTGAAGCTCAAACATGATGCGTAACACGAGAATGAACCTCATTGGTTCTTGCTGAAGCTCAAACATGATGCGTAACACGAGAATGAAGCTCATTGGTTCTTGCTGAAGCTCAAACGTGATGCGTAACACAAGAATGAACCTCATTGGTTCTTGAAGCTCAAATGTGATGCGTAACACGAGAATGAACCTCATTGGTTCTCGCTGAAGCTCAAACTTGATGCGTAACACGAGAATGAACCTCATTGGTTCTCGCTGAAGCTCAAACTTGATGCGTAACACGAGAATGAACCTCATTGGTTCTTGAAGCTCAAATGTGATGCGTAACACGAGAATGAACCTCATTGGTTCTTGCCGAAGCTCAAACTTGATGCGTAACACGAGAATGAACCTCATTGGTTCTTGCCGAAGCTCAAACTTGATGCGTAACACGAGAATGAACCTCATTGGTTCTTGCCGAAGCTCAAACTTGATGCGTAACACGAGAATGAACCTCATTGGTTCTTGCCGAAGCTCAAACTTGATGCGTAACACAAGAATGAACCTCATTGGTTCTTGAAGCTCAAATGTGATGCGTAACACGAGAATGAACCTCATTGGTTCTCGCTGAAGCTCAAACTTGATGCGTAACACGAGAATGAAGCTCATTGGTTCTTGCTGAAGCTCAAATGTGATGCGTAACACGAGAATGAACCTCATTGGTTCTTGAAGCTCAAACATGATGCGTAACACGAGAATGAACCTCATTTGTTCTCGCTGAAGCTCAAACTTGATGCGTAACACGAGAATGAACCTCATTGGTTCTTGAAGCTCAAATATGATGCGTAATATGAGAATGAACCTCATTGGTTCTTGCTGAAACTCAAACGTGATGCGTAACACGAGAATGAACCTCATTGGTTCTTGAAGCTCAAACATGATGCGTAACACGAGAATGAACCTCATTGGTTCTTGCTGAAGCTCAAACATGATGCGTAACATGAGAATGAACCTCATTGGTTCTTGCTGAAGCTCAAACATGATGCGTAACACGAGAATGAACCTCATTGGTTCTTGCTGAAGCTCAAACGTGATGCGTAACACGAGAATGAACCTCATTGGTTCTTGCTGAGGCTCAAACGTAATGCGTAACACGAGAATGAACCTCATTGGTTCTTGCTGAAGCTCAAACGTGATTTGTAACACAAGAATGAACCTCATTGGTTCTTGCTGAAGCTCAAACATGATGCGTAACATGAGAATGAACCTCATTGGTTCTTGCTGAAGCTCAAACGTGATGCGTAACATGAGAATGAACCTCATTGGTTCTTGCTGAAGCTCAAACGTGATGCGTAACACGAGAATGAACCTCATTGGTTCTTGCTGAAGCTCAAACGTAATGCGTAACACGAGAATGAACCTCATTGGTTCTTGCTGAAGCTCAAACGTGATGCGTAACACAAGAATGAACCTCATTGGTTCTTGAAGCTCAAATGTGATGCGTAACACGAGAATGAACCTCATTGGTTCTTGCTGAAGCTCAAACATGATGCGTAACACGAGAATGAACCTCATTGGTTCTTGCTGAAGCTCAAACGTAATGCGTAACACGAGAATGAACCTCATTGGTTCTTGCTGAAGCTCAAACGTGATGCGTAACACAAGAATGAACCTCATTGGTTCTTGAAGCTCAAATGTGATGCGTAACACGAGAATGAACCTCATTGGTTCTTGCTGAAGCTCAAACATGATGCGTAACACGAGAATGAACCTCATTGGTTCTTACTGAAACTCAAACGTGATGCGTAACACGAGAATGAACCTCATTGGTTCTTACTGAAACTCAAACGTGATGCGTAACACGAGAATGAACCTCATTGGTTCCCGCGGAAGCTCAAATGTGATGCGTAACACGAGAATGAACCTCATTGGTTTTCGCTGAAGCTCAAACGTGTTGCGTAACACGAGAATGAACCTCATTGGTTCTTGCTGAAGCTCAAACATGATGCGTAACATGAGAATGAACCTCATTGGTTCTTGCTGAAGCTCAAACGTGATGCGTAACACGAGAATGAACCTCATTGGTTCTTGCTGAAGCTCAAACGTAATGCGTAACACGAGAATGAACCTCATTGGTTCTTGAAGCTCAAACATGATGCGTAACACGAGAATGAACCTCATTGGTTCTTGCTGAAGCTCAAACATGATGCGTAACACGAGAATGAAGCTCATTGGTTCTTGCTGAAGCTCAAACGTGATGCGTAACACAAGAATGAACCTCATTGGTTCTTGAAGCTCAAATGTGATGCGTAACACGAGAATGAACCTCATTGGTTCTCGCTGAAGCTCAAACTTGATGCGTAACACGAGAATGAACCTCATTGGTTCTCGCTGAAGCTCAAACTTGATGCGTAACACGAGAATGAACCTCATTGGTTCTTGAAGCTCAAATGTGATGCGTAACACGAGAATGAACCTCATTGGTTCTTGCCGAAGCTCAAACTTGATGCGTAACACGAGAATGAACCTCATTGGTTCTTGCCGAAGCTCAAACTTGATGCGTAACACGAGAATGAACCTCATTGGTTCTTGCCGAAGCTCAAACTTGATGCGTAACACGAGAATGAACCTCATTGGTTCTTGCCGAAGCTCAAACTTGATGCGTAACACAAGAATGAACCTCATTGGTTCTTGAAGCTCAAATGTGATGCGTAACACGAGAATGAACCTCATTGGTTCTCGCTGAAGCTCAAACTTGATGCGTAACACGAGAATGAAGCTCATTGGTTCTTGCTGAAGCTCAAATGTGATGCGTAACACGAGAATGAACCTCATTGGTTCTTGAAGCTCAAACATGATGCGTAACACGAGAATGAACCTCATTGGTTCTCGCTGAAGCTCAAACTTGATGCGTAACACGAGAATGAACCTCATTGGTTCTTGAAGCTCAAATTTGATGCGTAATATGAGAATGAACCTCATTGGTTCTTGCTGAAACTCAAACGTGATGCGTAACACGAGAATGAACCTCATTGGTTCTTGAAGCTCAAACATGATGCGTAACACGAGAATGAACCTCATTGGTTCTTGCTGAAGCTCAAACGTAATGCGTAACACGAGAATGAACCTCATTGGTTCTTGCTGAAGCTCAAACATGATGCGTAACACGAGAATGAACCTCATTGGTTCTTGAAGCTCAAATGTGATGCGTAACACGAGAATGAACCTCATTGGTTCTTGCTGAAGCTCAAACATGATGCGTAACACGAGAATGAACCTCATTGGTTCTTGCTGAAGCTCAAACGTAATGCGTAACACGAGAATGAACCTCATTGGTTCTTGCTGAAGCTCAAACGTGATGCGTAACACAAGAATGAACCTCATTGGTTCTTGAAGCTCAAATGTGATGCGTAACACGAGAATGAACCTCATTGGTTCTTGCTGAAGCTCAAACATGATGCGTAACACGAGAATGAACCTCATTGGTTCTTGCTGAAGCTCAAACATGATGCGTAACACGAGAATGAACCTCATTGGTTCTTGCTGAAGCTCAAACGTGATGCGTAACACAAGAATGAACCTCATTGGTTCTTGAAGCTCAAATGTGATGCGTAACACGAGAATGAACCTCATTGGTTCTTGCTGAAACTCAAACCTGATGCGTAACACAAGAATGAACCTCATTGGTTCTTGCTGAAACTCAAACATGCTGTGTAACACACAAGTCTAAATCCAATCTGTTCATCATATAAAGCGATCGAGTCTCTTCAGAAAATTTGAATTAAACCGCTCAATTCATATGGAGTAGTTTTATGATCTCTTTACGAACTTTTTGAAGCGTTAAAAAAAATTAAAGCTCTCAAATTTCATCAAAAAGATCATTTGTTTTCCCAAGATGACATGCGGGTAAATGAGTCATTTTTGGGGAACAAAGAGGACCAGTTTGAGAAGAAAACTTAGTTTAGGATTGGGAAAGTTTGTGATATTCTATGGTAGTCTATCCATGAATAAAATGATCAGTAACACTCCAAAGTTGTAGTTAACATGAACTATCTTGCAGACAGCCTGTTGTCAATCATGCATGGACTTTTAAGATTATAACCACTAAGCTCACTTTGTAACCACTGCCTTTCTTAATGCATTGGAGAACTGCATCCCTGCATTATCAACTGACAAAACCGAATCCATAAATTATGATTAATCCGATTTCATCTGCATTTGTGGTACTTTTTGTGCGTTATGTAAATAACTAAAACAAAACATCCCTGTGTTACATGACGATAACATCTGCTGAATTATCATTGATCATCTGTGTTTGATTAGTTGTGACGCCAATCATCCAGTCACAAACAAAAACACTTACTGTAAAGCTCTTGGCTGATGACTGACATTTGCCCTGATGAGAGACGCTGACGGTTTGATTCATCGAGGAAAAGCGACGACGATCCGATTAATGGAATCTGTAATGATTTATTTGACAGAAGCTCCTTGATCATCATGAAAGCGAATGAACTGAGCAATGCTCGCCTCTCTCTCTCTCTCTCTCTCTCTCTCTCTGTGTGTGTGTGTCTCTCTCTCTCTCTCTCTGTGTGTGTGTGTGTCTCTCTCTGTGTCTCTCTCTGTGTCTCTGTGTCTCTCTCTCTCTCTCTCTCTCTCTCTCTCTCTCTCTCTTGTGCTTTATTTAACAACAGAGGGTGTTTAAACTGTTGTCATGAAGCGAGTAAAATAAAATAAAAACCGTTACAGGTCTGAGTTTTTTCGTTTTGACAAATTCAGAGAATTCGCGCGCGCGCGCATCTGATGCCAACGGTCGATCGCGTAAAAAACCAAATTGACTTCAGATTCAGCGCGATTCTGCCAGGGAAACCGCTGAATATAATTGAATGTGAGCCGTCAAAGTTACGTGGAATTAAACTATGTGTATTATTAACTTTAATGTATGTATTTAAATCGGAAAAGTGTTTCTTTTAATGTGCTCTGTAAACAGCTCCGAGTAGAGCGTCACGTTACAAAATGGCGTGAACGCTCTTAAAGGGATAATTTACCCCAAAATGAAAATTCTGAATATGTAAAAGGATAAATTAAAACTGTTTATCATACTGTATATCGATTTCATTAAAAAGATTTGTGTTCCGAAGATGAACAAAATTCTTGGTATTTGAATGACATGAGGGTTAGTAATTAACTCTTCAGCAGTTTGATTGACAGGCGATCTGACCAATCATAACCCCGATTCCGCCATTTTGTCCGACAAAACAGTCAGTGGAGTTAGTAGATTAAGGTTGGTGAACTTGAACTTGAGCAATTGTGTTTACGTCTTTCCACACTTGAAACAACATTTCTTCTGTTCATTCATGTTTATTTGATGCTATAAATGTAGTATGAAGAGATGATCTGTTCACAAGCCGCTTGAAGGAGCTACAGCGATATGTCAAAGAGCCACTATACAGTATTTGTTTAAACATTTTTAAAAATTACAATATTTTAAATATGAAACCTGCTCTTTATTGTCTGCCGACATGTTGTCCTCGTTGCTCCGGGATCTATTTTTCACTCCGTGAGAACATGATGTGTGGCATGAGAGCACATGGCTTGTCGGACTTAGCAACAGTAACAAAAAGGGGCGGGTCTTTGCGAAGGGTCAATTAATGGCAGAATTAAAATTTTTGGGTGACCCATCCGTTTAACATTTAAAAAATGTTAGATGGGCATCCAACTAGAACGTTTCCGAAACAAATTCCATGAGTAAAGTTTTTGTGGTTACATTTGATCGTTGACACAAAAATGAACTTTAACTCACCCTCATATTGTTCCAAACCTGAATAAATTACATTTGACAAATTCACTCAATACTAAGAGGAGAATAAAGTTTTAAGCAGCTGAAAAACACACTGATGAACATCAACACACATGTGAGCCCGTTCATTAGAAATCATGAGCTTTTATTGGAATGTTTTACCATTACACTTATAAATCCCACCCATGTGTCATCTGCCTTTATCAAAACAAGCTAATACTGGCACAGTCATCATTCCACTCAAGCACAAGTTCAGATGACCGGTCTGCAATCATGAATAAATGACATCTGAAGGTAAAAGCAGTTGAGTATCTAAAATGCCATGAAGAAAGAGAGAGAGAGAGAGAGAGAGAGAGAAAATCCAGTATATGGGATGGGAAGTTTTCTTTTAGTCACAAATTTGAGAGATTGAAAGCAAGTATCAAAGTAGAGCAGGAAACACTTTGCTTTAATGTGGTCGAGGGTCATAAAACGTTAAAATGAAGGACAGGATGGAGCCGTACACACAGTTCAACATGTGATTCTTTACACCTCAACGACAATAATGACGTCGGTCCAGTTAATCATCATCATCATCAGTTCAGTTACACATTCACTGAAGACTGAAGCGGATTCGGTTGCTTACACTGGGAGAAAAATCAACAAAAACGTATGTTTGTATGTTTCCAGCAGTCGGGTCTTTTCACCGTCGGACATGTCTACTCTGAGGGGACCAACAATAGAAAAAGTATTTCTCATTTTCGCATCTGCACCCTACCATCCCATAAGTGTGTGTGTGTGATAGTTTAGGACATGACGCCGAACACGGGGTTGTGGCGGCAGATGCTCGGGCCGATCTCCTCGTAGTCCTTCTTGGTGTGACACACCTGGTAGAACTCCGGCTGAAAAGAGACAGACAAACAAAACATCACACATGGCATCTGCAAGTTTTTTAAAACCTTTATTACAGGATCTATATGTAAAATTCAGAAACGCTTGTTATTTCGCGACGCCGGTGGCCGTTAAGTGAACTGCAGCTTGTTATTCGCGACGCTGGTGGCCGTTATGTGAACTGCAGCTTGTTATTAGCGACGTCGGTGGCCGTTATGTGAACTGCAGCGTGTTATTCGCGACGCTGGTGGCCGTTATGTGAACTGCAGCTTGTTATTAGCGACGTCGGTGGCCGTTATGTGAACTGCAGCTTGTTATTCGCGACGCTGGTGGCCGTTATGTGAACTGCAGCGTGTTATTAGCGACACCGGTGGCCGCAAAGTGAACTGCAGCTTGTTATTCGCAAGGCTGGTGGCCGTTATGTGAACTGCAGCTTGTTATTAGCGACGCTGATGGCCGTTAAGTGAACTGCAGCTTGTTATTCGCGACGCTGGTGGCCGTTATGTGAACTGCAGCTTGTTATTCGCAAGGCTGGTGGCCGTTATGTGAACTGCAGCTTGTTATTAGCGACGCTGATGGCCGTTATGTGATTTGCAGCTTGTTATTAGCGACGCCGGTGGCCGTTATGTGAACCGCAGCTTGTTATTAGCGACACCGGTGGCCGTTATGTGAACTGCAGCTAATAGACTATTAAGAGCTGACTATGTGAAACTAGTCTTTGCACGGCAGTGACATTACAGTACAGAATGTATATAATGTCTTTCGGCATTATCCTGCATACGTTTCACGTGTCAATAGCTGTTTACATCCTAAGTTACGAATTTATTTTGTGCGCAAATTAGAAATAATCGCATAAACCATTTAAGAATAAACCGTTTCCATTCAGTGAGTCGAAGCGAACAAACTCGACACTTCCTGAGCTAAATATCTATATAAATACTAATAAAAATGGAAGTTGCAGCAGTAGAAGCCTCTGCATTTAATTTTTAAATATAATAAATTACACGATAAACGCTGTCATGTCGTCTTGGTGTGTGTGAATGCAATCGTGAGATGCTTTTGTGAGAGAATTATCCCGAATCGCTTAAAACGGTGCTTCCCAAACTGTGGGCCGCGGCGCCCCCGGTGGGCCGTAGCGGTATAGCAGGGCTAGTCCAAATCAATATATTAAAATAATTCAAATATTCCAATTGTTCTAAAATTAGATTTTTTGAAAGTATGTAAGGTTAGTGTTATGGCTTTAAATATATTTGTAAAGAATGTTTACATCACAATTCACATGAAATTCTTACAAACTTGTTAATAAATGTATTTGTCTGTATTTTTTAACGGCGGGGTCGTGGAGCTTTTGCGATGATTTTGGGGGGCCTTACCCCTCTTAAGTTTGGGAAGCTCTGACTTAAAAGATATACTTTGAATGACTAAAACGGCATTTCGGATGCTGTGCAACAAGATCGGTCAGCTGGTCCAGTTATGCAGTCCCGTCACAAAGTCTTTTTTGATGCGACTCAAGGAATTAATTCGTTTAAAGTGTTTCAATCCTAGTTTATGCACGTTTTCATATTGCATAAAAAGTTTTAATGTGCATTTTTAGAATTAATGCAATGTTTTTGATGTTTCCATCCAGCGTTTTTTTTTTTATGCGATATCCCAATGCGCATAAAAATAGGTAGATGAAACGGCTAATGAATGGAAGAGAGGCTCTTGGGAGTGTAACAGTAACATCTTATGGACTTTTGGTCGTTCACATAAAAATAAGTCTTTTTTTCCATTACAAGCTGTTCACACCGTGGCAATTATTAAGCGATTAATACATGAACATTCGAACATATAGCACCTTTAAGAACTGCGCAAATAAAATTAAAACCATTTGTCTATGGTAACATACTAAACTGTAAAATAACTATAAAAATACCATTTAAACAACCTTATAAATAAAAGATGATAAACCTAACATTTTAGCCTTTAAATAACTATATACACATAAACAAATACTTTTCAAAAGTTTAGTGAGTGTTTTTTAAAGAAATTAATGCTTTCGTTCAGCAAATTCCCGACAGTAAACAGATTCCCTGTTCCATTTCTGACAGTCCAAGTGCGTCGACGGCTTTTAACCGTCGTGGGGCGATAAACGTCGCATCTGGTCTGGACACGGTGGAATTGTTTCGTTTTTAAGAATTAAAACATTAGGGTCTTTTGAAAGTCATGCTGTGCTCACTAATTAAATCACATTTTGAAGTTTAATCACATTAAGCCACATCGCGATTCCTGTTTTTCCATGCCCAAATTTAAGACCTCTCGAAATGAAAATTAAGACTATTTTAAACCATTTAAGCCTTAAATCAAACTGAAACGAAGGACCCGCGGGACCCTAATTCAACAGCGCGCAGTGTGAATGTAATGAGGGTCATTATTAAACATCAGTGTAATCGAGTTCTCACAGAGACGCTCCAACGAACAGTGATTCACAGACGGGACGTTTTAATTGATTCAATATCGTAAGGCCGGCAGACGGCGGCGCCGTGTCTCTCTGACTCTCTGCAATAAAAGAGGCTGTCATTCATAGAAATGAATCTTTATGTGCGAATGTGTAACAGTGAACGCTGGGATGTCAGCATACGTTTCACAGCACAATGAACTACGAACGGTCACTTGAATCGAATCAGACAAAACAAGCATGAACCTGCTAAAACCATGAACGGAAATGCTTATTTAAAGCAGAATATTGATGAAACTTCAAAAAAAAAATGCAAGTCTAAAAAAGTTTACTGTAAAGGAAATGTAATTTACTTCATGCAAATATTTATTTAACAAAATAATTCGGACTCTAAAATTGCTAGAAAATCAAAGGCAAAACAAGCTTTGAAATTGAGCCACTGAAAGGTTTTAAAGTATCGATTCCTTTATAACACAACGTCATTTATTTCAGCGTTTAACCTTTCGATGATCATTTATGACGATTACTAAAATATATGATGCATAAAAAGCAAGATCTTCGTGTTTGTCTGGGGAAATCTGGATATCTCACTTCAAAAGCCTGGTTTCTGGAAAGGCTTTGGAAATTAAATATTAAAATGACTTTTTTTTATAATACACACACACTTTTATTTTAGTAATATTTCACTGGGCAGAAATGATGAGTAAAAGCAAAGTCCCTTTAAGAGCAGTGAATTCACATGTGCAGCTCCGGTCTCTTTGAATGGCCAAACATCCAATTTCACCAATGAAATCTGACAACGGTCTCATAAATTTAATTTTCTAAACGCTCAAATCATGACCAAAAAAAATAAATAAATAAAAGCGGTATTTTTCAGGCTGGATCTAACTCTTGCATCTCATTTCGGAGGCGCACGTTTGACTTTCCGCCTCTAATTTAGAAAGCGGGACTTATTCCTCGTGGCACTTTCTCCCATTCAAAACAATACAAGTCTTGTGTTTTTCAAGTTGTTGGTAAAAGATATTTTTTTTTAAATCCTTATCCAATAAATCAGGAAAGACTGGATATGCAAACTGATCTTATTTTACAAACAGAGCATTCTCAGTGAAGTTTGGTAACTTTGTTTCAACAGCAGCGCCCGTCACTAGTGAGGTTCCTCAGGGTTCTGTTATTGGCCCCATTTACTTTTCCTTGTATATGTTGTTTTTTTTTTTTTTAAAAAAATCCTGCATGTCTTACCATTTAAATGCAGATTTATCTCCCTTTAGGGGTGGAAGAGAATTATAAATAATAATAATTTACTTTTAAAGCCTGTTCTGTCAAGAAAAGGATTAATGCAATGTTTTGTATGTGGGGTCCTGTTTACAATAAGTTCAGAATTCAGTTAGGCATCTCTATTTTGGCTCGTCTCAGGTGCGTAAAACATTCAAAGGTTGTGTATTTTTGGGGAAATTCTCAAGCGCCACCAGCTGGCCATTTTCAGAAGAATGCCTGGTATTTTTAGCTGGCTAAAAATGCTTTGGTGGACACGTTAATTGAATATGCATATGCATAATTAGTCTATTTTGCATTTGTGTAATATATACTGGAGCCAAACCTGAGATGTTCCTCCAGAAGTAGCTGTGGGTATTATGCTAATGTTAGGGATTTTCACATTTGCAAATGATTGGAATTCATTAACATGCTCATATTTAACTATCAAATCTGATGGTTACAAAGCGATTGTGAATCCAGGAAAGTCTGTTTTACGCACAAATGACTCATTTTTACTGAAGTTCCATGAATGAGGCCCAATAAGTGGGATTGTGTGTGAGACTCACAGTCGATGCCAGCATGGACCCTCCAAACCACACGGCGTATCGCTGCATGTGATGGGTGATGACCTGAACGTCGATGGGTTTAGGCTGTGGGAGCAGAAGAGATGGAGGAGATATTGAGTTGGGTCATTTCTCATTCTAAACACTCTGATGTTGATCTTAAACGGGACCTTGAGTTTTCCTCCGCTGAGCTCCTCGCTGAGCTTCAGACGAGCGTCGACCGTTCTCTTCAGGTCTCTCTGCAGACGGCGGCCAAAGTCTCGGAACATGGTGGAGCCGCCCGACAGAACGATGTTCTGCAAAAACAGGACACGCGTTCAAATATGTCTTTTCCAGTACAAATATCTAAACATTATTACATCAAGATCCATTGACTTGAGTTTAAATGCATCTTCCTTTGTGTTCAATAGAACATCGAAATGTATTCAGGTTTGAGGGCGAGTAAATGATGGCAGAATTTAAATTTTTTGGGGGAACTATCCCTTTAAAATATTAAGTTTTGTTTTTGAAAATTGAGCGATCAAGTGTTTAAAACAAGAACAAATATCTGGCAATGTGGTCAGAAAAATGCACAATTCGGAGAGAAAAGATTATTTTTCTGACCCAATTGGCAGATATTTGTTCTTATTTTAAACTCACTTTTCAGAAAAACAAGAATTTTTACATATTTTTACTGGAAAACAACAAAAATACTGAGGAAAAAAAATATTTTTTTTGTAGTTTAAATGGTAGATTTAAGACTTTATAAAGATATGAAGTCTCGTTTTCTGTGAAATTGACCAAAATGAAGCAAGTTTATAATTAAATCTGCAAGTGGGGTCAGAAAAAAGATCAATTTAAAAAGGAAATAATACCTTTAATAATAAAATGGATTTCTCAGTCATTTAGCTTGTAAATGTGTGTTGATTGAAGAATGTTTAGAGATTTTATATAATACCAAGACTTTATGAAGGGTGACTTTTGAAGTCCTGCACCATCAGCAGAGAGAAACATCACTGACCTTATAGAGCGGACGGCGCACATCGATTGGACAGTTCTGAATGACCTCATCAACCACCTCAGAGATGGGCTGGGTGAAGTCTGGATTAGCGAACTGAAAGAGGAAACAGAGTGAGTGACGCAACAGTTTGAGGGCTATTTTTAATTTTTTAAAATTAACATTGTATGTCTCTATGACATTTTTATTCAATATGTACATACAGTAGAGGCCAAAAGTGTTTATTATAATGACCCTAAAAGTTCCATTAAACTATCAAAACGAGGAAAACCTTTCTGTGACAACTATCAACCACCTAGTAACACCATAGCAACCGCCTAGCAACATCTTAGCAACTGCCTAGCAACACCTTAGCAACCACCCTGGTTACCATAGCAACCGCCTAGCAACCACCCAGAACACCTTAGCAACCGCCTAGCAACATCTTTTATTACATTTACATTTACACTTACATTTTATCTACTAATTCTACTGTGTCTTATATTTTATGTCATTTTTCATTTCTACTGTGTGTTTTTATGTTTTTATATTCTTCTGTACACCACTTCGGTGGTTTTAAAGTGCTTTATAAATAAAGTTTGATTGATTGACTGATCTTAGCAAACAACCCACTTACCTTAGCAACTGCCTAGCAACCACCCAAGTTACCACAGCAACATCTTAGCAACCACCCCTAGTACCTTAGCAACTGCCTAACAACGGCCTAGCAACCACCCAGGTTACCATATCAACCGCCTAGCACCCACCCAAAACACATTAATTAGAAACTGCCTAGAAACACCCTAGCAACCAAGTGCCGAATTTTGCCACTGCAAGCACCAATGACATTTTCTTCAGGAAATGTACATTCTAGTTTAAAATTAATATTGTATGTCTCTAAAGACATTTTTATTCAATATGTACATACAGTAGAGGCCAAAAGTGACGTCCGAAGGGGAATTGTTTATTATAATGACCATTAAACTATCATAAATGAGGAAAACGTTCTATATTTCTGAAAATATTTTAAATATGAGAGAAGAACAAAACTTGGTAAAGGCATTTATCTGACTACTTTATTTTGACAAAAAAGGCAAACTACAGTTACAGTTGCAAAAAATGCATAGAAAAGCAAAAGAGCTCACATGAAAAACTACAACAATCAGTTCAAAATATTCTGTTTGTTATTTTTGGGCTCCCGCTTCCTGCGGTAAACTGCATTAAATTTTCACTAACTACACTTTATTATTAGCGTCTCTTTTTGTTTGGTCAATAAAAGGTCGCTTTATGGCTATCCCTTTTGTACCCCAAAGAGGCTGCGTGTCGTGATTCTGGGTCTGGAGACATCAATGTCTCTCCTAATTCCATTTCTGACCCTAGACTAAGACGTTGAAAACGTAACAATTGGGGGCTCGTCCGGGATATTATACACTATAAGATTTCATCGGTTCTCTCGTGTTCATATTTTCTCCGCATGACAGGCACAATTGGGCATGTTTCATTGCGTTATGACAAAACAATCGACTTCAAGCTCAACTATGCAATAGGAATATTTGAAGATGTAAATTTTCCTAGACCGGGCATCACTTTTGGCCACTACTGCATGTACTGAAACTGGCAAACTCCATTATCGGTCATATGTATAGATATGAGTACACACACCTCAGGATGAAAGAAGATCTCGGGTCCCAGGAAGCGCTCGTATCCCACGTCGATGGTGAACTCTTTCTTGCTGATGGCGTTGATGCCGGTGTACTGCTTGATCCATTTGGTCCCGTCCGTGTCATACTTGCTGAACTCCTTCACCAGGTCGGGACAGACGTAACTGAAGCGCTCCTGCACAGCAGACAGACACGGTCAGGGTCCGGAGGACGGGATGACGCTCGTGCGATCGTCACAGACACGTTCAACACTCACCTTGACGGCTTTGGCGGTCTCCAGCGACTGCTCCGGCGGGATGCCCACCTCCCTCTCCCTCAGTAACTGCTGCGTGAAATACGTGATGTCCCGGCCCGCGATGGGAATGTGTTTGATGCAGCTGCCGATCACGTACCCCTCTGCCTGTCAAGCCAATCAAAGCAGAGACTTTTTAACTCTCGCTCTGTAGAGAAGCAGACGTGAGCCTGTAGATCGACTTCAACAGGATCAAAACACAAGACGCGCATCAAAATAACACAGTACCTGCACGAAACCCATCAGATTTTCATTGACTGCTGCAAAAAGTGACGTTCTTGCACAGCGATTCTGTCTTGTTTTCCAACTCAAATATTTCAATTCTTAAATCAAGATACATTTACTGGAAAAGCAAAATGACTTAAGTCTTGTTTTCTGAACAAACTTAAGTGAGTTTATACTGAAAACAAGTAAAAATATCAGTCAATGCAGTCATAAAAATAAACAATTCAGAAGGAAAAAAGTGTTTGTTTGTTCTTCACGGTAAACACTAACGCTCGAAATAATTCATCGTTTCAGTCAAATGAATTTTGATGAGTAATTAGCACTTCACAGAACTGAACAATTTTAAGTAAACTCATCATTTTGAGTTTTTTTGAGTTTAACTCATTTCTTTGAATTGAGATGAACTTAAGTTTAACTGAAATTGGGCTGGGATTTCTATTTCCCATGGCACTCGAGTAGAGGAAATGCTAAACTTACCTTGAATTTTTCTCAACTTATTCAGGTTTACACGTTTGTTTTATGCAAAAACTCAATTTTGATCAATTTTTCATTGAATTAGACTTATCAACTTAAATAATGTTGCTTTTCAAGTGTATCACGATTGAAGAATGTTTAGATATCTGTACTGGAAAACGAGACAAAAATACTGAGGAACAACTTTTTTTTGCAGTGTGTCACGTAATATTTAAATAAAAAGTTTCATAATTTTTTTCCACATTAAAATGAATGTTAAAGATTTAAATGCAGTAAAAAAAAAAAAATGCATCAAGTAAACTAAAATTAAGAATTTCAGGCAAGTTTTAGTTCAGATAACGTAAATGTTTCAGTGTAAAAAAAATTGAAAATAAATGTATTGCTTAAAAAACATCTTTGCGCTTTTAGAATGCTTGAGGGGGGAAAAAGCATTCTAAAAACGGAAACAAATTGTAACAAAGATTCTAGAATGACTCCATGATAACAATATTGTTCATTACCGGCACGACACTCCAGCTTTCAGGACTGACACGAGTCAAACATTGTTGAAGTGGACGGAATAATTCAGAGTTAAAACCGAGAGAATGCGTGAGTGACGTACCACTGGAATGACGTGAGTGACTCCGTCTCCGCTGTCGATGACGGTTCCCGTGAGCGTTCGCTCACCCACCTGCCGAGACGTCCATGATGCTGCCAGAGCCAAAACAGCCTGACGAACACACACACAATCAGCCAAACATCATAAACGTGTGTGTGCGTGTTTGATGCACTCAATTAATTATTAATAGAGCATGTTCTCAATTCAAACACCCACGTGATAACTTCCTCTTCAGGCAATCTAATTTGTGGTATACCTCAGGGCTCTATTTTAGCACCCTTTCTTTTCTCTCGATAAGCCATTTCACAGCGCACAGACAAACGCCAACAACCAAGTTTAAATAAATCATCTTCCTTTCAGAGGCTGCAATCCACGCCTTCACCACAATTGCAACTCCCTATATTATGTCATTTCAAAGACCCAAATTTATCGACTACAAAATGCTGCAGCTAGATTACTGTAGGGAGGTAAAAAATTGATCACATTACGCCCCTACACTGGTTGCCTATGCATTACCGAATTGAGTATAAAATCTTACTACTAAATCTTTAAATAATCTTACTTGCTATCTGACAAACCTACTTCCTGAGAGAAGACTAAGATCGGACGGCAATTTCCACCTTAAAATCGCCAGAACCTGCCTAAAGACAAGGGGTAAACAATTTTCAAGCAATCTTCCCAATTTTATTAGAAAGGCTCCCACTTTATCGGAGTTCAAATCTTGCTTTAAAACTCATCTTTTAGCATGTAATTTTGTCCTTTTTTCGTTAAATTTATGTGTACTTAATTTTTTTTTGACTTATGATCTTATTCCTAAATGAAAGCTTTGACAAGCACCATCACAGCGAACATTTAGACCTTCGTTCTGATCCAGAGAGCCGTTGCCATGAATAGATATGAAACATCTTTTTTCAACCACACAGCATCATTCTGCCTTACAATAATTCATATGTTGAAGTGCGGGGATAAAAGTTTACAGTTCAGATAGAAACACTGATGTCTACAGTAGTCATCAAAATAGAGCAAATCACCTTTTCAAAGTAAATCGATGCTTCAAATTAATCATAAATATCAATTACATTATGGCAGTAGGTGGCGACAAGTGACTATAAGAAAATGTATTTGTCATTGAATCATTCATTCAAGAGATTTGTTGATTCATGTGTGAATTCTGATTCATACGAGTGAAGTATTTATTTGGAGTCATTGAATCATTCATTCGAGAGATTTGTTGATTCATGTGTGAATTCTGATTCACACGAGTGAAGTATTTGAGTGAGTCATTGAATCATTCATTCAAGAGATTTGTTAATTCAAGTGTGAATTCTGATTCACAGGAGTGAAGTATTTATGAGTGAGTCATTGAATCATTCATTCAAGAGATTTGTTGATTCAAGTGTGAATTCTGATTCACAGGAGTGAAGTATTTTTGAGTGAGTCATTGAATCATTCATTCAAGAGATTTGCTGATTCATGTGTGAATTCTGATTCACACGAGTGAAGTATTTGAGTGAGTCATTGAATCATTCATTCAAGAGATTTGTTAATTCAAGTGTGAATTCTGATTCACAGGAGTGAAGTATTTATGAGTGAGTCATTGAATCATTCATTCAAGAGATTTGTTGATTCAAGTGTGAATTCTGATTCACAGGAGTGAAGTATTTTTGAGTGAGTCATTGAATCATTCATTCAAGAGATTTGTTAATTCATGTGTGAATTCTGATTCACAGGAGTGAAGTATTTATGAGTGAGTCATTGAATCATTCATTCAAGAGATTTGTTGATTCAAGTGTGAATTCTGATTCACAGGAGTGAAGTATTTTTGAGTGAGTCATTGAATCATTCATTCAAGAGATTTGCTGATTCATGTGTGAATTCTGATTCACACGAGTGAAGTATTTGAGTGAGTCATTGAATCATTCATTCAAGAGATTTGTTAATTCAAGTGTGAATTCTGATTCACAGGAGTGAAGTATTTATGAGTGAGTCATTGAATCATTCATTCAAGAGATTTGTTGATTCAAGTGTGAATTCTGATTCACAGGAGTGAAGTATTTTTGAGTGAGTCATTGAATCATTCATTCAAGAGATTTGTTAATTCAAGTGTGAATTCTGATTCACAGGAGTGAAGTATTTATGAGTGAGTCATTGAATCATTCATTCAAGAGATTTGTTGATTCAAGTGTGAATTCTGATTCACAGGAGTGAAGTATTTTTGAGTGAGTCATTGAATCATTCATTCAAGAGATTTGTTGATTCATGTGTGAATTCTGATTCACACGAGTGAAGTATTTGAGTGAGTCATTGAATCATTCATTCAAGAGATTTGTTGATTCATGTGTGAATTCTGATTCACACGAGTGAAGTATTTGAGTGAGTCATTGAATCATTCATTCAAGAGATTTGTTGATTCATGTATGAATTCTGATTCACACGAGTGAAGTATTTGAGTGAGTCATTGAATCATTCATTCAAGAGATTTGTTAATTCATGTGTGAATTCTGATTCACAGGAGTGAAGTATTTATGAGTGAGTCATTGAATCATTCATTTAAGAGATTTGTCGATTCATGTGTGAATTCTGCTTCACACGAGTGAAGTATTTATGAGTGAGTCATTGAATCATTCATTCAAGAGATTTGTTGATTCACACAAGTGAAGTATTTATGAGTGAGTCATTGAATCATTAACATAAACATTTTGTCAGAATCTCTAGTAAATTACATGTTTAGTCATCTTGTCAGAATCATGATATCTATTTTAAACCAAAAAAAAAAAAATGTGTTTTTCGATTTGTCCAGAATCATGCAGCTCGTGTGGTGTGTGTGTGTGTGTGTGTGTGTGTGTGTGTGTGTGTGTGTGTGTACCTGCACAGCGATGTACAGCCCCGGCACATTAAAGGACTCAAACATGATCTCGGCAGTGTACTCGCGGTTTTCTGGAGTGTTTAAAGGAGGTTCAGTCTGCAACAGAGAAACCAACAGCAGGAAGTGATGCACTGGTCCAAATGAGTTCCTCTACAGTGTCACCGATAAAAAGCATCTTTTCCATGTTAATGAGAGCGTTTGTCCAGACTAGCCACGATCTATGGGTGCGTTCACACTTGTCATGTTTGGTTCGATCCCTCAGTTAGTGCAGTTCGTTTGAACATGTGTGAACGCTGGTGCGGGCCGAGACCGCTAAAAAGACGGGTCTCGGTCCGCTTCCAAACGAACTCCATTGATATATGAACGCAACACGGACCAAAGACATGCAAACCAACCAAAAACAGGAAGTGATGTCACAAGATGCGACGCTGCGTCAGCTGATTGGACGACGCGGGAAGATCGGCGTCTCCAAAATGAGTCGAGGGCAAACGAAATGCGTCATCAATATTTGGTCCGACGAGTGGTCCAAATGTTTTGGACATTTGATGAGCTCTTCGTGAGTCTCAGCTGGTAAAAATAAAGCATAAAACGATGGCGTTTAATCCAGAACACAGTGTTGTTTTGAATGTTCGGTAAGCGTCGCCAAATATACGTCATAAAACCCGACCGATCAGGTCGTGACCGTATCCCGATGCCAACTTAAGGTTCGCTGTTAAAAATGCCAGTGTGAACGCTAAACGGACCAGGACTATATGCTTTGTTTTTATTTTTTGGTCCAAACCAAACGAACTGAAGTGTGAGACTGTATTTGAAACGGTTTCGATTCCTTTGATTACTAGAAGTGACAAAATAAATAAATTATAGCCAATCAGAAGAGAGTGTGGGCGGAGTCTTTGTCATAGAATAGACTTGTTCGCTCAGTCTCGTTTCCTGTATTTTATTTACAAGCGACCCAGTCGCTTTCAGAATGGCTATAAAAGGTCACAGAATTATATTCAAACATTAAACGAAGCTCATAAACAGAACTTGAGATGATCATCAGCCACGATGTCGCATAAATAGAAACGTCGCGGTGGCTGGTGGTGACAAAAACTCTGCTTAACATGGAAACGGTTCCTTTCTTGCGTCGCGGTGCTAAAACACGAACTCATCGCATGAGCAGCAGCGTTTACTCACCAGTAGGAAGTAATGGTCCTCAGGTTCGGCCCTCAGGTACTTGAAGATCACCTGCTCCATAAACCTCTCCATCAGATCCCAGTCCTCCACGATCCCGTGCCGTATGGGCCACTGCAGGGACAGACACGCTCAGAGATCAACATCATCTACTTCAATTAAAATCAAGTCCAATAATATGTTTTATACGTAGATTAATTAACAAGATGTTCATGTGACATTATGGGCAGAGATTTCCGCTCTTGTTAATGAAAATGATCACGCTTGACCAATCAAACTAGAGGACGAGAACCTGCTTGTTGCATTTGCAACTACTTTAATGTTTAGCGTCACAAAGGCCGTGTCTGAAATCGTCCCCATACCCTAAATAGTGCACTAGCCATTTTTAGTGGCGTCCGAAATCGAGTGCACTCATTCAATCCCACAATGCACTGTGATAACAACCCATGTACGCTCAACGGCTAGAGAATACCCATAATGCACTGTGAGAAATGCATGCTGAATGAATGTTCTCAATCCTTCAAGTGAACTATGTTAGTGGAGTAATGTAGGGAATAGGGGACAATTTTAGGACACAGCCCATGATTTTTTTGTTTCTTAAAAATTTTTACATTTTTATGCATGAAGAATGCATTAAATCAAAAGTGAAACATTTATAAAATCACAAAAGACTATATTTCGAATAAATGCTGGCCTTTTGAAATTTCTTTTCACTGATTTCAACATTGATAATTATCAAACTATTTCACAATTTTAAAGTATTTTTGGATTAAAAAAAAAATGCAGTTTTGGTGAGTTTAAATCTCAGCAAATCCAAACTTTTGAACAGTTTCTGCACCTACTGACTGATTTTTTCCATGACTGTTTACTTACCTTGGTGGCGTAATTGGGTTTATCGATGGCCTCGTCTCCGATGAAGAAGTCGAGGTCATCCACACCCTTCATCATCCTCCGCTGAGCCTGGTCGCCCACCTTCGCCGACTCCTTAATGGCGATGCCTGACAGAAGAAAAGCATGATGGGAAGACGGAGATAATCATATTTCAGTCAAACATGAAGAGAGGAGGTAAAGAGAGAACTGAGAGCTCGACTATTTTGAGCTTGTGTTGAAGATTGTGAGATGATATTAGTACAGTACTAACTTCTGCCTAGTGCACTACAGATGAGCACTACACCCTATAGACATCTGTCTAGCAAAATACAGATGTGCACTGCACCCTACAGACATCAGTCCAGCACTCTACAGATGTGCACTACACCCTACAGACATCAGTCCAGCACTCTACAGATGTGCACTGCACCCTACAGACATCAGTCCAGCACTCTACATATGTGCACTACACCCTACAGACATCTGTCTAGCACACTACAGATGTGCACTGCACCCTACAGACATCAGTCCAGCACTCTACAGATGTGCACTACACCCTACAGACATCTGTCCAGCACTCTACAGATGTGCACTACACCCTACAGACATCTGTCTAGCACACTACAGATGTGCACTGCACCCTACAGACATCAGTCCAGCACTCTACAGATGTGCACTACACCCCACAGACATCTGTCTAGCACACTACAGATGTGCACTGCACCCTACAGACATCAGTCCAGCACTCTACAGATGTGCACTACACCCTACAGACATCTGTCTAGCACACTACAGATTTGCACTACACCCTACAGACATCTGTCTAACACACTACAGATGTGCACTGCACCCTACAGACATCAGTCCAGCACTCTACAGATGTGCACTACACCCTACAGACATCAGTCCAGCACTCTACAGATGTGCACTACACCCTACAGACATCTGTCTAGCACACTACAGATGTGCACTGCACCCTACAGACATCAGTCCAGCACTCTACAGATGTGCACTACACCCTACAGACATCTGTCCAGCACTCTACAGATGTGCACTACACCCTACAGACATCTGTCTAGCACACTACAGATGTGCACTACACCCTACAGACATCTGTCTAGCACACTACAGATGTGCACTGCACCCTACAGACATCAGTCCAGCACTCTACAGATGTGCACTGCACCCTACAGACATCTGTCCAGCACTCTACAGATGTGCACTGCACCCTACAGACATCAGTCCAGCACTCTACAGATGTGCACTACACCCTACAGACATCTGTCTAGCACACAACAGATGTGCCCTACACCCTACAGACATCAGTCCAGCACTCTACAGATGTGCACTAAACCCTACAGACATCTGTCTAGCACACTACAGATGAGCCCTACACCCTACAAACATCTGTCTAGCACACTACAGATGTGAACTGCACCCTACAGACATCAGTCCAGCACTCTACAGATGTGCACTACACCCTACAGACATCTGTCTAGCACACTACAGATGTGCACTGCACCCTACAGACATCAGTCCAGCACTCTACAGATGTGCACTACACCCTACAGACATCTGTCTAGCACACTACAGATGTGCACTGCACCCTACAAACATCTGTCCAGCACTCTACAGATGTGCACTACACCCTACAGACATCTGTCTAGCAGACTACAGATGTGCACTGCACCCTACAGACATCAGTCCAGCACTCTACAGATGTGCACTGCACCCTACAGACATCTGTCCAGCACTCTACAGATGTGCACTACACCCAACAGACATCAGTCTAGCACACTACAGATGTGCACTGCACCCTACAGACATCAGTCCAGCACACTACAAATGTGCACTACACCATACAGACATCTGTCTAGCACACTACAGATGTGCACTACACCCTACAGACATCAGTCCAGCACTCTACAGATGTGCACTACACCCTACAGACATCTGTCCAGCACTCTACAGATGTGCACTACACCCTACAGACATCTGTCTAGCACACTACAGATGTGCACTGCACCCTACAGACATCAGTCCAGCACACTACAGATGTGCACTACACCCTACAGACATCTGTCTAGCACACTACAGATGTGCACTACACCCTACAAACATCTGTCTAGCACATTACAGATGTGCACTACACCCTATAGACATCTGTCTAGCACTCTACAGATGCGCACTACACCCTACAGACATCTGCCTAGCACACTACAGATGTGCCATACACCCTACAGATCAGTCTAGCACACTACAGATGTGCACTATACCCTACAGACATCAGTCCAGCACTCTACAGAGGTGTACTACACCCTACAGACATCTGTCTAGCACACAACAGATGTGCCCTACACCCTACAGACATCAGTCTAGCACACTACAGATGTGCCCTACACCCTACAGACATCAGTCCAGCACTCTACAGATGTGCACTACACCCTACAGACATCTGTCTAGCACACTACAGATGCGCACTACACCCTACAGACATCTGCCTAGCACACTACAGATGTGCCATACACCCTACAGATCAGTCTAGCACACTACAGACATCTGTCTAGCACACTACAGATGTGCACTATACCCTACAGACATCAGTCCAGCACTCTACAGAGGTGTACTACACCCTACAGACATCTGTCTAGCACACAACAGATGTGCCCTACACCCTACAGACATCAGTCTAGCACACTACAGATGTGCCCTACACCCTACAGACATCTGTCTAGCACACTACAGATGTGCCCTACACCCTACAGACATCAGCACAGAGGAATAGACACTCACATGACGGAATGATGAACTGTGGTTCCGTGTTTCCTGCATATCCCAGTTTAGTGTACCTGAAACAAACACACATTACTGCTCACATTCATTCATTCATTCCTCATTTTGCAGTTCCTGTCGGAGAGCAGCAGGTTTTAGAGCTGCAAATCAAAATAAATCAAACACTAAACATACTGGTCAAATATATAATGAAAAATGAAGCGTGTCAGTATCACATTTCTTTATGACGAGCCCTTCATTCAGAACGTGTTCATAAATCAAAAACACATTTTTCTTTTAAATCAAAACAACTCCAATCCGCTTTCGTTTCCTGAAGGATGTCAACATCTCACACACTGACTAACGACAATTACACAGACCAACCATGAACCCTTTCATTTAAGATTTTATTATTAATTATTCAATCAATAATTTATTAATTTAGTCAATTAATCGCACACAGATGGAGGAGTGTTGTGTAGTTTCATGTCTCAACACGTCAACCCATCTGAACCCTGTCGATCTGTTCTGATCGATTAAAACATCCCATAATCAAAACAGACACAATCACGGTTATAATTCGATAATGTCCAGCGTTACATTTAAATACAGGTCACTGATATTAAAGGATTTGGTGTTTTTATGCGTTTGCCCATATAAGGCCGCGGCAAGAATACGGAAGTAGAGGAAGAGGAAGCAGCTGTGCGCATGCGCACACGAAAACACAACAGATTCAATTATTTCCCTGCTTTCCAAACTGCTTTAGTTTGACATTTTCATCATTTACATATTCGTATTAGGCGGTGTGCATCGCAAAAAAAAAAATTATATGCGCGTTAAAGCGGTGCGTTTCGCCGCCCCGCGCGACTGTAAGCTCAGCATCACACAATCAGCTGAAAGAACTGATTTCATGACAGTTATCGCGCACCTCCGGGCTGGAAAAACACCCAAACAGCGGCTGATGTACGAAAAACAGCCTTACAAGAAGAGAATGTTATCCGTGCCGGAGATACGGAGAGACGGTCTCGCGCCGGTTTTCGCGAGCCGCGGAAAGACCGTCTGCTTTACTCACCCTGTGCCACAATCCACAACGCATGCCGGTAACCGAGCGGCCATCTCGAGAGGTTAAAGCGCCGGTGAGCTCCCGGTACGAGTGATCAGTCGCTCTGTTTGTGCGCGAGGCGGAACCCGGAAACGCGAAGGGAAGCGTTTTTCCACTTCCGCATTCAATCACAGAAGGAAAGCGCGCACCCTAGAGCGGTCACGAGCGTCACGCCGTGATGAGATGGGCGGGGCAGAGCGGCTCAAACACGTGGCTGTTCAAATGCCAGAAGACGCTGTTTTTTGTTGTTGTTGTTTGTTTGTTTTTTCTTAGTACAGTATTGGAGATATTGTTTGTTTTGCCCAATGCTGTCAAAGCACGAGCACACGCTCTGTGCTTTGGAAAAAGGGGAATATCAGTGGGGGAGAAAGCGATAATAGCAATATCCAATAAAAATCAATGTTGAATGTTGATGTGTCAGTAGTTTTGTGGGTCTGTCCCAATACAAACACTTGTCTGCCTACACTTCCTGCATTTGGCCCAAGTGTGCAAAAAATGAGTGTAGGACTTGTGATGCAAAAATGCAAGTTTGTACAGAGGTTTATGTGCACTTTTATATGTTCAATGTGTTTCATTTTTAAAATAAACGTTTAAATGTCTTTGCGCTGCACGATTAGTGTGCACATAAGATCCTAAACATGATGATGAATGATGGGATACTAGTCTCAAAAACAGCTCAGAAGTGCTATTAGAGATAGTGTGGATTTTAAGGGCACGTATTCCTGTCTCCTGTCACTACAAGCTGACATCAGTCTAGCACACTACAGATGAGCACTAAACCCTATAGACATCAGTCTAGCACACTACAGATGAGCACTAAACCCTATAGACATCTGTCTAGCACACTACAGATGAGCACTAAACCCTATAGACATCAGTCTAGCACACTACAGATGAGCACTAAACCCTATAGACATCAGTCTAGCACACTACAGATGAGCACTAAACCCTACAGACATCAGCCTAGCACACTACAGATGAGCACTACACCATACGGGATCAGCCTAGCACACTACAGATGTGCACTACATCCTACAGACATCAGCCTAGCACACTACAGATGAGCACTACACCATACGGGATCAGCCTAGCACACTACAGATGTGCACTACACCCTACAGACATCAGTCTAGCACACTACAGACGAGCACTACACCATAAGGGATCAGCCTAGCATACTACAGATGTGCACTACACCCTATAGACATCAGCCTAGCACCCTACAGATGTGCACTACACCCTATAGACATTAGCCTAGCACACTACAGATGAGCACTACACCATACAGACATCAGTCTAGCACACTACAGATGAGCACTACACCATACGGGATCAGCCTAGCACACTACAGATGAGCACTACACCATACGGACATCAGCCTAGCACACTACAGATGTGCACTACACCCTACAAACATCAGTCTAGCACACTACAGACGAGCACTACACCATACGGGATCAGCCTAGCACACTACAGATGTGCACTACACCCTACAGACATCAGTCTAGCACACTACAGACGAGCACTACACCATAAGGGATTAGCCTAGCATACTACAGATGTGCACTACACCCTATAGACATCAGCCTAGCACCCTACAGATGTGCACTACACCCTATAGACATCAGCCTAGCACACTACAGATGAGCCCTACACCATACAGACATCAATCTAGCACACTACAGATGAGCACTACACCATACGGGATCAGCCTAGCACACTACAGATGAGCACTACACCATACGGACATCAGCCTAGCACACTACAGATGTGCACTACACCCTACAGATATCAGTCTAGCACACTACAGACGAGCACTACACCATACGGGATCAGCCTAGCATACTACAGATGTGCACTACACCCTATAGACATCAGCCTAGCACCCTACAGATGTGCACTACACCCTACAGACATCAGTCTAACACACTACAGACGAGCACTACACTATACGGGATCAGCCTAGCACACTACAGATGTGCACTACACCCTACAGATATCAGTCTAGCACACTACAGATGAGCACTACACCATACAGACATCAGTCTAGCACACTACAGATGAGCACTACACCATACGGGATCAGCCTAGCACACTACAGATGAGCACTACACCATACGGACATCAGCCTAGCACACTACAGATGTGCACTACACCCTACAAACATCAGTCCAGCACACTACAGACGAGCACTACACCATACGGGATCAGCCTAGCACACTACAGATGTGCACTACACCCTACAGACATCAGTCTAGCACACTACAGACGAGCACTACACCATAAGGGATTAGCCTAGCATACTACAGATGTGCACTACACCCTATAGACATCAGCCTAGCACCCTACAGATGTGCACTACACCCTATAGACATCAGCCTAGCACACTACAGATGAGCCCTACACCATACAGACATCAATCTAGCACACTACAGATGAGCACTACACCATACGGGATCAGCCTAGCACACTACAGATGAGCACTACACCATACGGACATCAGCCTAGCACACTACAGATGTGCACTACACCCTACAGATATCAGTCTAGCACACTACAGACGAGCACTACACCATACGGGATCAGCCTAGCATACTACAGATGTGCACTACACCCTATAGACATCAGCCTAGCACCCTACAGATGTGCACTACACCCTACAGACATCAGTCTAACACACTACAGACGAGCACTACACTATACGGGATCAGCCTAGCACACTACAGATGTGCACTACACCCTACAGATATCAGTCTAGCACACTACAGACGAGCACTACACCATACGGGATCAGCCTAGCATACTACAGATGTGCACTACACCCTATAGACATCAGCCTAGCACCCTACAGATGTGCACTACACCCTACAGACATCAGTCTAACACACTACAGACGAGCACTACACTATACGGGATCAGCCTAGCATACTACAGATGTGCACTACACCCTATAGACATCAGCCTAGCACACGACAAATGAGCACTACACCCTACAGACATCAGCCTAGCACACGACAGACGAGAACTACACCATACGGGATCAGCCTAGCATACTACAGATGAGCACTACACCATACGGACATCAGCCTAGCATACTACAGATGTGCACTACACCCTATAGACATCAGCCTAGCACACTACAGATGTGCACTACACCCTAGAGACATCAGTCCAGCACTCTACAGATGTGCACTACACCCTACAGACATCAGCCTAGCACACGACAGATGAGCACTACACCCTACAGACATCAGCCTAGCACACGACAAACGAGAACTACACCATACGGGATCAGCCTAGCATACTACAGATGAGCACTAAACCCTAGAGACATCAGTCTAGCACACTACAAATGTGCACTACACCCTACAGACATCAGCCTAGCATACTACAGATGAGCACTACACCCTACAGACATCAGCCTAGTACACTACAGATGTGCACTACACCCTATAGACATCAGCCTAGCACCCTACAGATGTGCACTACACCCTATAGACATCAGCCTAGCACACTACAGATGAGCCCTACACCATACAGACATCAATCTAGCACACTACAGATGAGCACTACACCATACGGGATCAGCCTAGCACACTACAGATGAGCACTACACCATACGGACATCAGCCTAGCACACTACAGATGTGCACTACACCCTACAGATATCAGTCTAGCACACTACAGACGAGCACTACACCATACGGGATCAGCCTAGCATACTACAGATGTGCACTACACCCTATAGACATCAGCCTAGCACCCTACAGATGTGCACTACACCCTACAGACATCAGTCTAACACACTACAGACGAGCACTACACTATACGGGATCAGCCTAGCACACTACAGATGTGCACTACACCCTACAGATATCAGTCTAGCACACTACAGACGAGCACTACACCATACGGGATCAGCCTAGCATACTACAGATGTGCACTACACCCTATAGACATCAGCCTAGCACCCTACAGATGTGCACTACACCCTACAGACATCAGTCTAACACACTACAGACGAGCACTACACTATACGGGATCAGCCTAGCATACTACAGATGTGCACTACACCCTATAGACATCAGCCTAGCACACGACAAATGAGCACTACACCCTACAGACATCAGCCTAGCACACGACAGACGAGAACTACACCATACGGGATCAGCCTAGCATACTACAGATGAGCACTACACCATACGGACATCAGCCTAGCATACTACAGATGTGCACTACACCCTATAGACATCAGCCTAGCACACTACAGATGTGCACTACACCCTAGAGACATCAGTCCAGCACTCTACAGATGTGCACTACACCCTACAGACATCAGCCTAGCACACGACAGATGAGCACTACACCCTACAGACATCAGCCTAGCACACGACAAACGAGAACTACACCATACGGGATCAGCCTAGCATACTACAGATGAGCACTAAACCCTAGAGACATCAGTCTAGCACACTACAAATGTGCACTACACCCTACAGACATCAGCCTAGCATACTACAGATGAGCACTACACCCTACAGACATCAGCCTAGTACACTACAGATGAGCACTACACCCTAAAGACATCTGCCTAGTACACTACAGATGAGCACTACACCCTACAGACATCAGTCTAGCACATTACAGACGAGCACTACACCATACGGACATCAGCCTAGCACACTACAGATGAGCACTACACCCTAGAGACATCAGCCTAGCACACGACAGATGAGCACTACACCATACGGGATCAGCCTAGCATACTACAGATGTGCACTACACCCTATAGACATCAGCCTAGCACCCTACAGATGTGCACTACACCCTATAGACATCAGCCTAGCACACTACAGATGAGCACTACACCATACAGACATCAGTCTAGCACACTACAGATGAGCACTACACCATACGGGATCAGCCTAGCACACTACAGATGAGCACTACACCATACGGACATCAGCCTAGCACACTACAGATGTGCACTACACCCTACAGACATCAGTCTAGCACACTACAGACGAGCACTACACCATACGGGATCAGCCTAGCATACTACAGATGTGCACTACACCCTATAGACATCAGCCTAGCACCCTACAGATGTGCACTACACCCTACAGACATCAGTCTAACACACTACAGACGAGCACTACACCATACGGCATCAGCCTAGCATACTACAGATGTGCACTACACCCTATAGACATCAGCCGAGCACACTACAGATGTGTACTACACCCTAGAGACATCAGTCCAGCACTCTACAGATGTGCACTACACCCTACAGACATCAGCCTAGCACACGACAGATGAGCACTACACCCTACAGACATCAGCCTAGCACACGACAGACGAGAACTACACCATACGGGATCAGCCTAGCATACTACAGATGAGCACTAAACCCTACAGACATCAGCCTAGCATACTACAGATGAGCACTACACCCTACAGACATCAGCCTAGTACACTACAGATGAGCACTACACCCTACAGACATCTGCCTAGTACACTACAGATGAGCACTACACCCTACAGACATCAGTCTAGCACATTACAGACGAGCACTACACCATACGGACATCAGCCTAGCACACTACAGATGAGCACTACGCCCTAGAGACATCAGCCTAGCACACGACAGATGAGCACTACACCATACGGGATCAGCCTAGCATACTACAGATGTGCACTACACCCTATAGACATCAGCCTAGCACACTACAGATGTGCACTACACCCTACAGATATCAGCCTAGCACACTACAGACGAGCACTACACCCTACAGATATCAGCCTAGCACACTACAGACGAGCACTACACCCTACAGATATCAGCCTAGCACACTACAGACGAGCACTACACCCTACAGATATCAGCCTAGCACACTACAGACGAGCACTACGCCATACGGGATCAGCCTAGCATACTACAGATGTGCACTGCACCCTAGAGACATCAGTCTAGCACACTACAGATGTGCACTACACCCTACAGACATCAGTCTAGCACACTACAGATGTGCACTAAATGCAGTGCTCAAGTATGGGCCCTGTAACTCCAGCTTTAAAGTGTTTAACCATTTTGTTAAATATTTTGAAAGTCAGTTCGGTTCTGTTTTATGTTTTAATGTACTCTTTCTGTCACTGTCAATTTGTGTGAAATTGAGACAAATAAATAAATAAATAAATAAATAAAATGCGGAGCGCGCCATCTGCCGGACACTACAATGACCTGCGCGCGAGAAAAGACGCCTCGAGAGAGCGCTCAGCTGTCAATCATTCCACGTGGACGCTTATCTGACAAAACATAAAACAACGACCTTAAATCTGTCACTGCGGCTCCCGGAACATTCTAGTAAACATTAAGGGAGTAAAAAAACGAAGCAAAACTGAATCTAACATTGAACATGTCCCTATTAGCCGTATCAGTTTAACTTTAGGGAAACAGGCTCGATCTGTTCCCTCACCAGAAGGTCAGACATACATGTGGACAAATGAGATTCTTCACATGCCTTAGATGGGCTGTTTGTTAAAGTTTACAGAGATCCTCTATTTATACAAAACCACATGCTTGATTCCTTATTAGGTGTGTGTGCGTTCTGACCGCAGGGACCTGATGGCTTCTCCAACATTGGTGGTTGTTGCTAATACATCATTTGGTTTTCTTGCAAGCTGCAGGTGACCTTTCTCACCTAAACACTTCTTACATACAAGCATCCATCGTGAGTTTGTGGCCATTTCTGCAGTGGACAGAATCTGATGACACAGTATTTAGCCTTCAAAACTCTGGGAATATAAGACTGATATATAAGGTAGTCATCACAGCAGGCTAACTAGCCCGGTTAGTGGTCACGTGACCGCTTATCTCTGTTTTACAGCTCTGCATTTGTGCTGAACTGAGACCTACAATAACAGGCATAAAGCAATCATGCTGCCCGTTTACTCACTTTAACTGCTGTGAGCATCAGTGAGCAGTTCGATGATAAATGCAGCTTTTCCAGTTCCAAAACTCTGTTTCAAAGCAGCTTCATGTGTTCATATGTTCTCTTGTGTTACAGATTTGCAGTGGAATGATGACAGAATGATTATTTATGGGTGAAATAAATATAGCTGTCAATCAAAAACTCAGTAGCCAATGAGAACACACAACTGCTAGCGCCGCCCCTGCGAGACATTCGTGCCAAAATGGCAAACAAAAACTACGGAGGCCCGTTTCCGCCACTGAAAAAAAAAAAAGATTATTTCGACTTCATAACTCAGAATTCTGACTTTTTATCTTGGAATTCCGACTTTATGTCTCGGAATTCTGACTTTGTATCTCGGAATTCTCACTTTATATCTCAGAATTCTGACTTTATAACTCGGAATTCTCACTTTATATCTCGGAATTCTGACTTTGTGTCTCGGAATTCTGACTTTGTATCTCGGAATTCTCATTTTATATCTCGGAATTCTGACTTTATAACTCGGAATTCTCACTTTATATCTCAGAATTCTGACTTTGTATCTCGGAATTCTGACTTTATATCTCGGAATTCTGACTTTGTATCTCGGAATTCTGACTTTGTATCTCGGAATTCTCACTTTATATCTCGGAATTCTCACTTTATAACTCGGAATTCTCACTTTATATCTCAGAATTCTGACTTTGTATCTCGGAATTCTGACTTTATATCTCGGAATTCTGACTTTATATATCGTAATTCTGACTTTGTATCTCGGAATTCTCACTTTATAACTCGGAATTCTGACTTTATAACTCGGAATTCTCACTTTACATCTCGGAATTCTGTCATTTTATCTTGGAATTCTCACTTTATATCTCAGAATTCTGACTTTGTATCTCGGAATTCTGACTTTATATCTTGGAATTCCGACTTTATATCTCAGAATTCTGACTTTGTATCTCGGAATTCTGACTTTGTATCTCGGAATTCTCACTTTATAACTCGGAATTCTGACTTTATAACTCGGAATTCTCACTTTATATCTCGGAATTCTGTCATTTTATCTTGGAATTCTCACTTTATATCTCAGAATTCTGACTTTGTATCTCGGAATTCTGACTTTATATCTTGGAATTCCGACTTTATATCTCAGAATTCTGACTTTGTAGCTCGGAATTCTGACTTTGTATCTCGGAATTCTCACTTTATATCTCGGAATTCTGACTTTATAACTCGGAATTCTCACTTTATATCTCAGAATTCTGACTTTGTATCTCGGAATTCTGACTTTATATCTTGGAATTCTCACTTTGTATCTCGGAATTCTGACTTTGTATCTCGGAATTCTCACTTTATATCTCGGAATTCTCACTTTATAACGCGGAATTCTCACTTTATATCTCGGAATTCTGACTTTGTATCTCGGAATTCTGACTTTATATCTCGGAATTCTGACTTTTTATCTTGGAATTCTGACTTTATATCTCAGAATTCTGACTTTACATCTCACAATTCTGACTTTATATCTCGAAATTCTGACTTTATATCTCGGAATTCTGACTTTATATCTCACAATGATCAGATGATGTGATAATTTTTCACGTTTCAAAGACATTTTACTCAGTTTCAGTTTATATTTTCATTAGTTTCTTGAATAGTTACGTTCAATATGTTTCGACACAAATCTAATCCGATAGGAACGCTTAAATATTTACTGTTGCTGGGCAGATCACAGCTTTGATAACAGGAATAAACTACATTTTAAAACATATTAAAATACAAAACAGATAGCATATTTTAAACTGTGATAATATTTCACAATATTACTATTTTTACTGTATTTTTGATTGGTGACTTTTTAAAAAACATTAAAAGTCTTCAAAATTAAATTAAATTCATATTGGTATGATTGTAAATAATAGCTTGGAATACATATATACACAAACCAATAATAAAAACATCAAAGAAAATATTATAACATAACTTAAAATTAAATAAAGAGAAAAAAAATTAAAATCTTACTGACCCACAACTTTTAAATGGTACATATTAGATTTATTATAATTAGGCTAGTTAGTGCAATTAAATTTAAACTAATAGTTAAAAGCTCAAACGGATTGTGTTATGTTCTGTAATTGTTGTTAAAAAACAATCTGTGCAAAAGTTTGACCTTTTGTCACTGACAAAAATTACCAACGGTTTTACCACAGTAACCAAAAACACACGACTCATTACAGGTGCGTCGAGAGCGCACAAAAGCTTTTACTGATCATGAAAATATATTCACATTTAACATATTAATGGTGTATTCACCGCAAATATCATGACACTCTGCTTTCCCCTAAAAGAAAGAGCATCTGTACTGGCGATACTGGCCCTGTATTTACTTAGTGCTATTGGATCAGTACCAAATTTTGCAGTATCGCCCACCCCTAGCTGTAACACACAAACATACACACACAGACCTTGTGTTTTAATGTTTTATGGGGACTTTCCATAGGCGTAATGGTTTTTCTACTGTACAAACTGTACATTCTGTCCCCTGACACTACCCCTAAACCTACCCATCACAGAAAATGTTGTGCTATTTTAGATTTTCAATAAAACATTTAGTATGTTTTTAAATCTATTTTAAATATGAGGGCTCATTAAATGTCCTCATATTTCACATTAAAGTTGTAATACCAGTGTCATTTTATACTGTACAAGCTGTATATTCTATCCCCTAAACACAAGCTTCACAGAAAACATTTTTTAGTTTCAAAACACACACACACACTATTTAATGTTTTTAAAAGAAGTTTCGTCTGCTCATCAAAGCTGCATTTATTTAATTAAAAATACAGTAAAAACAGTAATATTGTGAAATATTATTACAATTTCAAACAACAGCTTTCTATGTGAATATATAGTAAAATGTAATTTATATCCTGTGATCAAAGCTGAATTTACTCCAGTCTTCAGTGTCACATGATCCTTCAGAAATCATTCTAATATGATGATTTGATGCTCAAGAAACATTTATGATTATTATCAGTGTTTTTCAGGATTATTTGATGAATAGAAAGTTCAAAAGAACAGCGTTTATTTGAAATATAATATTTTGTAATATTATAAATGTCTATACTGTCACTTTTGATCAATTTAATGCATCCATGCTGAATAAAAGCATTAATTTTTAAAAAAGTATTAAAAATAAAAATTCTTACTGACCCCAAACTTTTGAACGGCAGTCTATAATGTTTCAAAAGCTTTCTATTTAAGATAAATGCTGTTCTTTTGAACTTTCTTTCATATGTATATATATATATATATATATATATATATATATATATATATATAGATATAGATTTATAAGCTGTTTTCCTCATGGGGACCAAAAAATGGGGACATTTTGTCACACACACACACACACACACACACACACAGTTTTAAGCAGGGCCGATCAGGACACACCCTTGAATTGTAAAAGCATCACATGACTAATAGTTCCAGCTCAAATAGCGACTCTCAGTTCAGCTCACGGCATTAACTCGCACCACCTCTGTGTTCATTTCTCAAACTCTAATCATTAACTCACACAAGAGCCGGAGCTTTCAAACCAACCGGAGGAAGAAGTCGAGTCTGAAGCGGCGCACACCACTGAGGTGAGACGCCGTGATCTTCATCATGAAGCCTTGATGGACTTTCTGTTTCAAACCCAGAGCTGTGATTTTGAGATCCAACAGCATATGCGCTTTGCGAGATTGATGATTAATGGTGGCGATAACGGCGCAGATAAGCAGGACTAAAGTCAACAAGTCCAAGAGTGAACGCCAAACAGAGCCGCTGACATCATGGATCAGAACGAGGAAGAGCAGAGAGACTGGAAAGAGCTGGAGCCGACTCACGAGGTGAAGGTCTTCCTCACGGTGCTGTACAGCCTCATTTTCAGTCTTGGCATTGTGGGAAATAGCGTCACCGTTCACGTGGCGCAGGTGCTGCAGCGCAACGGCTATCTGCAGAAGAACGTGACGGACCACATGGTGAGTCTGGCCTGCTCCGATCTGCTGGTGCTGCTGATCGGGATGCCGGTCGAGCTTTACAGTGCCATCTGGTTCCCGTTTACGTCCTCGTCTGGCGACGCCGCTTGCAGGATCTACAACTTCCTGTTCGAGGCGTGCAGCTACGCCACCATCCTGAATGTGGCCACGCTGAGTTTTGAGCGATACCTGGCCATTTGCCACCCGTTCCGCTATAAAGCATTGGGCGGCAGCCGTACGACGAAGCTCCTGCTGTCCGCATGGCTCTGCTCGGCCCTCGTCGCTCTAAAAAAACCGCTGCTCATCGTCACAGGAACCGAAGGGTACGTACCCGAAGGCCGCCAGATGCCCGTGCAGAACTTGACCTTCTGCACCAACCTGAGCCAGCACTGGGTCATGTACCGCACCAGCATCTTCACGGCGTTCGTGCTGTATCTTCTCGTCCTGGTCGGCGTGGCCTTAATGTGCAGAGCGATGATTGCAGTTCTTCGGGCTCCGATGGGGCCTAATGAAGCCGGCGCAAACGGAGCTGAAAGGGACGTTCCCAAACACGAGAGCGCCCGTGTAAAAGCGTCCCGTAAACAGACCATCCTCTTCCTGGGTAGGACACCATCCGCTCTCTTCATTGAAACAGTTGTTATATTGGGGTAGTCATGGCCTGACGGTGAGGGAGTCGGGCTTGAAACCTGAAGGTTGTTGGTTCGATTCCCATGCCGGCAGGAATTGAAGGTGGGGATTATGGGTTCATATTTTGGGGTAGAACACATATATTGGGGTAGTCGTGGCCTAATGGTGAGGGAGTCGGGCTTGTAACCTGAAGGTTGCTGGTTCGATTCCCATGCCGGCAGGAATTGAAGGTGGGAATTGTGAATGAACAGCACTCTCTCCACCTTCAATACCATGACTAAAGTGTCCTTGAGCAAGACATGAAACCCCTAATTGCTCCCCTTGTAATTCGCTTTGGATAAAAGCGTCTGCCAAATGAATAAATGTAAATATTGCATGTTTGTCTCCTCTCAGGTCTCGGCCAAGTCAGCTTCACAGAAATAAATAACAGAATCAATGACGCAAACTTCATCAAATTCAACTGTAAAGCAGCTCGAAAAAGTGTCATTATTCAGATCGAATCAATAAGCAAGACAAGACAAAACAATTCCTGTTGAAACAGAAATGGCTTACCTTTAACCTGACCCAACCTTACACAAACATCCACTGAACACGTTCTCTCTATCAGTCGAGCTGGTGCAGAAGGTCAAGTTCTGCACGGGCATCTGAAATACTCTGAGATACAGTGTTGGGAATTCTGACTCATTTTAGTGAAATCAGTTCAGCAGTAAGAACCAGTTCTTTCATGGCTCTTCATTTAAATCAGGCCCTAATAGAGATTTGCTTTCAAAATGAGTGATTATTAGACATTCCTGGGTGCTCTGGAGCTGAGGAAAAGGGACTGAAATCACAGTAAAACGTTGATTTTCTTGGAGTAAACTGAAGTTGACGATGCTAAATACAGGTGTAACAGTTTTGAGCTTTTCCACTTCGGCCCCGTTTACATTTGGTATTAAGATGGTCAATCGGATCACAAGTAGACATTACCATTTCCACCTAGTGTTTTACTTCGTCTCTTTTGTCCACTTTCGGCCGCTTCTGTCCTGATTTCTTCAAGGGGAGGGTCTATGGGTTTTTCAGATCCTTCGATCTGATGGATGAAATAAGCTTGAGCAATTTACAAATGAAGGCACTTAAGATGACAGAACAACAGCAGCTTCGGTTCCTGCTCTGAAAGCCGCATGATCACGACAAACATTGCGAGAGAACATTGAGCTTGGTACGTTTTTCATCTTCAAACCAAACTTGGGTCTTTAGCCGACAAAGTTTAAATCCCGTCTGGCTAGAGCACTTCCCATAATGTTTTGAACGCATTCGGAAAGCAATCCGGTTGAACCCACAACCTCCTGAAGTGGTCAAACGTGGACAAGCTCAAAATGTTTTAGACCCGTGTTTAGCATCATACACTTGTGATCCGATAGACCGAATTGCATCTTAAAAGGGCCCTAGTGGCTCTTGACACAAAATTCTTGTTGGACTTGATTCTCTTCTCACACATCATTCTGTTCTCTGTCCTCCATGTCTGTCTGTGTCTGTTAGTGCTGATCGTCTGCGCTCTGTTCGTGTGCTGGATGCCAAACCAGATTCGCAGGCTGATGACAGCAGCGTTGCCCAAGTCATCGTGGACTGCTAGCTACCTGAGCAACTACGTGAAGCTGCATCTGGTGGCCGATAGCTTCTTCTATCTGAGCTCGGTGCTGAATCCATTGCTGTATAACCTCTCCTCGCGCCAGTTCCGCTCCGCGTTCTGGCATACACTCCTGTGCCGTCTGTCTCTCGTGCACGTCAACAGAAGAACACTGGAAAGCAGTCAAGCCTCAAAGAGCTCCAGTCACACGTTCCGCCCCCTGCTGCGCCGCTCTCTAAACCGCATACGGACAGCCACCAGTGACAGATCGACGCCTCCATCGTCAGTAGAGAGACAAAGTTCTCCGAACCTCGCGGACCGGCCACTGAGCGCAGATGCGCTGACCTCTGAACAACAGGAGGAGGAGAGACATCAAGACACTGCACTATCTAACACAAACTGATGAACAAACTAACTGTATACCACTGAAGACTGTTGCAGACCACTGGAGACCATTATAAATGACTGCTGACTGCTGCAGATTGCTTTATAACATGCTGTAGAATGCTGAAGATCACTGCAGATCACTAAAGACTGCTGTAGACCACTGCAGATTACTGTAGAACATGGTAGACCACTTCAGACCACTGTACAACACAGTAGACCACTTTAGACCACTGTACAACACAGTAGACCACTTTAGACCACTGTACAACACAGTAGACCACTTTAGACCACTGTACAACACAGTAGACCACTTCAGACCACTATACAACACAGTAGACCACTTTAGACCACTGTAGATCACTTCAGACCACTGTAGACCACTTCAGGCTGCTGTAGACCACTGTAGATCATTTCGAAACAATGTAGACCACTGCAGATCACTTCAGAACTACGTAGACCACTGTTGATCACTGCAGACTACTGTAGAACACTTCAGATCACTGTAGAACACTGTAGAACACGGTAGACCACTTCAGACCACTGTAGAACACTGTGGATCACTGATGATCACTGTATATCACTGCAGACCACTGCAGATCACGGTAGACCACTGCATATAACTGTGGATCACTGCAGATCACTGTAGATCACTGCAGATCACTATGGATTACTGCAGATCAATGTGGATCACTGCAGATCAGTGTAGAACACTTCAGACAACTGTAGACCACTGCAGATCACTGTAGAACACTGCAGATCACTGTGGATCACCATGGAACTTTTCAGATCACTGTAGAACCCTTCAGACCAATGTAGACCACTTCAGAACACTGCAGATCACCATGGAACATTTCAGATCACTGTAGATCACTGCAGGCACTGTAGAACCCTTCAGACCAATGTATACCACTTCAGAACACTGTAGACCACTGCAGATCAGTGTAGAATACTTCAGATCACTGTAGACCACTGCAGATCACCATGGAACATTTCAGATCACTGTAGATCACTGCAGGCACTGTAGAACCCTTCAGACCAATGTATACCACTTCAGACCACTGTAGACCACTGCAGATCAGTGTAGAATACTTCAGACCACTGTAGACCACTGCAGATCACCATGGAACATTTCAGATCACTGTAGATCACTGCAGGCACTGTAGAACCCTTCAGACCAATGTATACCACTGTAGACCACTGCAGATCACTGTGGATCAACATGGAACATTTCAGATCACTGTAGAACCCTTCAGATCACTGTAGACCAGTGTAGAACACTGCAGACCACTGTAGACGCTAGAGTTGCAAAACTTTAATCACAATGCAGGACAAGAAGCAGCACATGGGTCAAATGTGATAAAAGAGTGAAACCAGGAAAAGCTCAGAATTACATTACAGGCCACATAAACTTCAAGACGTCTCTATAAGTGTTCCCATTCCCATTCATCTCAAACCTTCACTATCCATCCATCCATCCTGTAAAAATGATTGTAAATAAATATTATTGGAGGAGGTTTTACTGGAAAACACTATTTCAGTCCACCTAAAAACAAAACACACTTTTAATTCCTTGTCTTTCTTTGTATATGTGAAATTTACAAGCAATTTCCAAGTGAAAATGATTTCATAATAAATCCTACACCAGTGTTTTTTTTTTTTCAGTGTGTCTATCAATACCAGGGTCATTATCATTAACTGGAGCTAAAATTAAAAACTAAAACTTGATAAAAACTATACAGACATTTAAAAAAAGCAAAAACCAATGAAAAAATATCAACTAAAAAACTAAAACTAAAAGATTAGGATCATTCAAAATAAAAAGGTGCCAAAACATCTAGTGGTTCAACATTAACACTGCAGCCCATGTAGATAACTTCTTTGGAATAAACTTTATTTTAATATAGATAAAATACAATGCATGATATCATTTTGTGATAGTCCTTTCTCTTCTCCAGTAAATGCATGTTGATTTAAGAATGTTTAGATATTTGTACTGGAAAACAAGACAGAAATACAAGAAGAATATCAATTTTGTGCTGAAAACACAATTTGGCCCTCAGTCGGCAAGTTTGTCATTGTCCTCCTTGAAGATCGCCGTCAGCTGCTTTCCATCAGGAACGTATTTTATGTTCTCAACCTCTCCTCCATAGTTGCTGGGCTTCTGGAAGTGGATTTCGAGATGGTCCTGAAGATCTTCTTCGTCCATCAGCCCCTGAATTCCTCCCAGCAACACGGTGCGATTCGGAGCGCCGGAGTAGTACGTCTACAGCGAGACAAAACATCATAAAACAAATGCATGCTCTTCCTCACTGAGCACGTATTTCTGATGTAGAAAATGAACACGAGTGTGTGCAGGGCTGGGATGGTCACTTTTAAAATGTATTTCACTACAGATTACAAAATACATGCTTTAAAAAGTCATTTGTAACGTATTTCGTTACATTACTCAAGTTTAGTCACTTCATCTAAATACTTTAGAATACTTTGGAATACTAATAAGTGTGAAACAAACACAAAAAAGGTCATTGTGAGTTTTTATCTCACAATTCTGACTTTTTCCCTCAGAATTGTGTGAAATAAAGTTGCAATTGCGAGTTATAAAGTCAGAATTATGAGATATAAACTCGCAATATTGAGAAAAGTCAGAATTATGAGATATAAACTCACAATATTGAGAAAAGTCAGAATTATGAGATATAAACTCACAATATTGAGAAAAGTCAGAATTATGAGATATAAACTCACAATATTGAGAAAAGTCAGAATTATGAGATATAAACTCACAATATTGAGAAAAGTCAGAATTATGAGATATAAACTCGCAATATTGAGAAAAGTCAGAATTATGAGATATAAACTCGCAATATTGAGAAAAGTCAGAATTATGAGATATAAACTCGCAATATTGAGAAAAGTCAGAATTATGAGATATAAACTCACAATATTGAGAAAAGTCAGAATTATGAGATATAAACTCGCAATATTGAGAAAAGTCAGAATTATGAGATATAAACTCGCAATATTGAGAAAAGTCAGAATTATGAGATATAAACTCACAATATTGAGAAAAGTCAGAATTATGAGATATAAACTCGCAATATTGAGAAAAGTCAGAATTATGAGATATAAACTCGCAATATTGAGAAAAGTCAGAATTATGAGATATAAACTCACAATATTGAGAAAAGTCAGAATTATGAGATATAAACTCACAATATTGAGAAAAGTCAGAATTATGAGATATAAACTCGCAATATTGAGAAAAGTCAGAATTATGAGATATAAACTCACAATATTGAGAAAAGTCAGAATTATGAGATATAAACTCGCAATATTGAGAAAAGTCAGAATTATGAGATATAAACTCACAATATTGAGAAAAGTCAGAATTATGAGATATAAACTCACAATATTGAGAAAAGTCAGAATTATGAGATATAAACTCGCAATATTGAGAAAAGTCAGAATTATGAGATATAAACTCACAATATTGAGAAAAGTCAGAATTATGAGATATAAACTCACAATATTGAGAAAAGTCAGAATTATGAGATATAAACACACAATATTGAGAAAAGTCAGAATTATGAGATATAAACTCACAATATTGAGAAAAGTCAGAATTATGAGATATAAACTCACAATATTGAGAAAAGTCAGAATTATGAGATATAAACTCACAATATTGAGAAAAGTCAGAATTATGAGATATAAACTCACAAACTAAATTCACAATTGCAAGAAAAAAAGTCAGTATTGCAAGTTTATATCTCCCAATTCTGACTTTATAACTTTTTAATTCTGAGAAATTGTGAAACACAAACTCACAATTGTGAGGGAAAAAAACAAATTGTGAGAAAAAGTTGCAGTGTCGAGTGAATTATAAAACGACTAACGAACAACTATCACAAAACATGAAACTGAACTCCTCCTTTTTTGGAATCACTTTGGTAATCTAAAACACTTTTCAGATGTAACTGTAATTCCTCCCCAACCCTGAGTGTGTGTTGTTGGAAACGCACTTGAAATTTCTTGAGCTTGTAGTCGTACAGAGGGAACACGTCGACCACCATGTCGCTGCCGGTGTCGACACAAAACTTCCCTCTGAGAACCAAATTCTCTGCAACTGAAAGTGAAACAATGAAGAGCTGTGAATCTGACAGATACGACATCTGATCACTGAGCTGAAACACAAACACAACCGGCTAAATAAAGGGAAGCAGCTGAAAAACCTGATTATGACAGCGAGTCAGAATGGGACATGCACTGGGAATTCATTCTAATTCAGCCTCCGTTCTCGAGATTTTCCCATTCATTTTGGGACTGAACATCAGTGGGAAAACATCTACAAATAATGAGTGAGTCCAGCTGTACATCATAATCTCTGCCTGACATGATACGGAAAAGTTCAAACATGCTAACAGAAGATTCGTTCAAAGTTATCCGGTCTTTAATAATGTTTCGAAAACACAAAAAAGTTATTCAAGCATTTTTTTTGTTTATGAATCCTCTGGTGATGTTCGTGTGTCGGTCAATTTTTTTTATTTCAATGTACTATATTTTAGTCCGATAATGTTTTTTAATTAATATACTGAATTTTTATGGCACTGAATTATATTTATGCAGTAGTTATAATCCATTTATTCACGTTTTGAACATTAAACTGTCATAAATCTTGAATGCTGTGGATCACAGACTGAAGTTTGGGCTCTTTTTAAAGGACGACGCTCGGCAAATTATTGCTGAAGTGAAAAAATATATATATATTATATTATTATGAAAAATGCACGAAAATACCATTTTAAATTTTTATATGACATATAGATTTTCCAAAACATGTTTTACTCTAAAATGAGTAACCATGAATCTAAACAAGTAGAAAGTTGTCAAAATTTGAGGTTCTAATCTCAACAAAGTTGATTTTTTCAGTAAAATTTTGTTTGTGCGCAGTTCCAAACGCTTCCACTAGATGAAATTTGTCTCTCTTTCATTTACAAATAGGGTAATTTTTGACCGAGAACAATATAGTGTTACTATTGTTTTCAGGACCATTTAATCTTTTCGAATCAAGTCCATGATTTATTTTGTGTTCACGCAACGCAGCAAGTGTCAAAACCTTTACCAAGTTTCCATTCCAATGAAGTAAAAAATTCTAAAAAAAAAAAAAAAACAGAGGGTTAAATGTTGCTACTTATTTTAGAATGTTCAGAGAACTCTCAAAGCAACATTCCCTTAATGCTTACAAAATTATGAAACGGAATGTTCCCTTTTAAAAAAACAGTTTTTAAAACATTTAAAGAGTATTTTTGCAACTTATTCTATGCCGTTCTGTAGCATAAATAGAGCGCCAGTTGCATAAACTGCCTAAACTAGTCTTACAAGTTAGAATTGCACTTGTTTTCTTTCAGACTTGTCATCATTTTTTTTAAGCCATAAAAACATAGATTAGTCTAATTTGATACCGAAAAGTAAGGCTGATAACCCCTAACTGACTGTCACGATAGTTCTTAAAACAGTCCTAATATAATATCTATGTTTACGCAACTCCAAAAAGTCAAATATCCAGATGAGGCACTTATTTAACTGAAGAAAAGCTTTCTACTTTTTACTTTACTTTTTCACAAAACTTTCACATCCCAAAATATTTCATGGCATGAATATCTAAACATATAAAGAACAACAACAACAACAAAAAAACCTAAACTAAACGAAATCATTATATTCTAGCTTCATGCATTCTTTTTTTTTTTTTTTTTTTACCAACAATTGAATGTGGGAAAGTTTCATAAAAAAGCAACAATTTTGAACAAAAGGCTGAGAAAATCTGGATCGGATTCAGAACGATAATCGATCAACACCTCGAAGCGTCACAGTCGTTTCCTCTTCGCGGTTCAACGTTTGATTCAGTAACGTGACACGGTTTTGATTTACATGCTGTTTAATGCTTGATGATGGTGTTATAATACGATAAAACGATAATATCTTTGTGTGCGAACGCAAAAGATTTCTTGAAAAAAAAAATCCTCCCATCCCATTTTTTTTCCCCCACCACCACGTCCCTTTAGGGGCTCCGTATAATAGCGCCCCCTAATGTGTAAAAGTGGAAAGCGGGAAAATTCCGTCAACGGAGGGGAAAGAGTCAGAGCTTCCCAAACTTAAGAGGGGTAAGGCCCCCCAAAAACATCGAGCCCGCCGTTAAAAAATATATACCGACTTTTACCTACAAATACATTTATTAACAAGTTAGTAAGAATTTCATGTGCATTATGAGAACTAAACATTCTTTTAGAACAATTGGAATATTTTCCAATTTTAGAACAATTGGAATATTTGAATTATTTTAATATATTGATTTGGCCCCCCTGCAATACCGCTACGGCCCACCGGGGGGTTCTTAACACATCTTCTACGATCAACAAAATCTTGAAAACAACATGATGTGTGGATGAAGACGCACCTCCGGTGTTGACGAAGGTAACGCGACCTGTGCCGTTATTCTTGTCGTACTCCAGGTTTTCCACTTCGCCTCCACCTCGACTGGGTCTAGAGAAGGACAGCTCCAGCCGGTCTCTCATTCGCTCCTCGGGTAAAGTGGGCTTGGCGTTGCGGAACTTGATGGACTTCTTGGACACCTTGATATGAATCTGCATGGACAGAAGTAACAGTAGTTCACACTTTACTCTGGACACGATCAGCGTGATGGAAAAGCTCTCGAATCGCTCTACCTCAAACTTCACAGAAGGATCCAGAGATAAAGAGTATGGCTTTATATCCATCTTGGCTTTGTCACAGGCCACCGAGCACTTCGGCAGTCTGAGGATCTGGTCTGCCACTGAAAGATGTAAAACGGCGACAGTGAGAACATTATGAGAAACATATATACAGTAACGTGAATGAATACATCAAAGTTAAATATTTTAAATCTGAACTAAACGCGGTTTGTGGTGTTTTTAAGATGCTTGAAGACTATTCACAAGTCAACACCATTGCGGAGATTTTCTCTTTAAGACGGCAGAGATTCAAAAACTCACGTCAAAAAAAAAAATCCAGATATACAGTCTGGATCTCTGAGCTGATGCGAGTGAGTGGAGGCGGGGCTAATTTGCATATTCATACAAGCGCGTATACTAAATGAGGCAAGGGTGTCGGGTTACATTCAAGCTATTTTAAGGAATGAAGACATTTTTTTCAAGGAAAGAACATCTAAATATGTAATTTTGCTGATAAAAATGAGTTTTAAGGAATACAATTATTGACTTATCTGACAAAATTATTTGACAAAAAGGGAAACTACAGCTATAAGTTTTCTTTACTATGCAAACGTACTCTTGTTTTTGCATCTTTTTGTGCATAAAAATTGCACAATTTGGCATCACAAATAAAACAATCGACTCCAAACACAACTTACGCAACATGCTTACAAAATCTTTTGAACAATATTTGAATAATCTGTGAATTTTTCCTCGGCCGGACATCATTTTATCCACTCGATAGGTTGGTCCTCTTTATAACAAAGAAGAAAAATGCAAAAAAAGGCGCTGTTAAGTATCTGAATGTTTATAAAACGACTTTTTCTTTTTCTTTATAGCTTGGTTATGGAATGATATGAATCAGTTCCTACGATTAATGTAATAAAAGACCGCAGTCACATTCATTTTTTGATACATTTGCATTACATTTGTTGTCTAAATTCTGTATTTCTGCTTTTACGTGAACTTTTATGTAGCCATCTTCACCAGGACTCCCTGGAAGAAGAGATTTTTTATTTCAACGCGAGCGTCCTGGTAAAAGAAAGGATAAGGATCTCTCTGTGGAAGCTCTTGCATATCGGATACACGCAAATAAAACCAGAAAAAAACAGTTTGATCCTGTCCGTACCCTTCTCCTCCTCAAACGTGATGAGAGCCTGGCCGCCCTTCAAGAGAAACGATGGTCTCTGTGTGACCGTGAACACGGACGCCACGAGATCATCTCTCTCCTCTCCCTCACCCGCCTTAAGATCACGAACAAACTTCACTTTTTTCTCCGGGATTTGGGCTTTTATCTGCATACAGAGAGAATGAAGAGTTATTGGTCACTTACAGACATGTATTCGTTCGCCTTAGCGTCTTAGGCTAGTAGGGAGATTTTAAAAAGGTATTAAAGAAGGCATTGAGGAACAAAAACACTACATTTATCACTAAAATAAAGGTTGTTTATTGGCATTTATGGCTCCTGGAATCCCTAAAGGTTCTTTAGATTATTGAAACGTTCTTTACACTAAGAAAAAATGGTAGTTTTTAGAAAAGGTTCTTTGGGGAACCAAAAATTGTTCTTCTATGGCATCACTGTGAAAACCCCCTTTATTTTCTTCTAGTTCTTGGTTAATAGGAAGAAGAGTGACCTACATTTGACACCATCTTTTGTCGCCCCCTTGTGCTTCATGTTATCATGAACACTTATTATATAAATCAGCAACTTTGATCAATGCAAGTACAACTTTAGACTGTCATAAATGACTAAATAATCCATCTCGGGCACTAATATAAATGTGCACCTCGTATAATAACAATAAAACACAAATCAACCTTGAATTTCTGTTGCAGGGAGTCACTTTCGTCCATCTTGAGCTTAAGCTTCTTCCGAAGATCATCAAGTTCTCTCTTCAGGTTCTGATTGACTCGATCAAGACTCTTCATCTCCTCCTGAAACGATAAACAGAGAAACTCGTCTGGTTACTCAGCTATAACGTTTTGCCAAAAAGTGCCATTTAAAGGGTTAGTTCACCCAAAAATGAAATTTATAATAATTTTTTAATAATATTTATAATTAAATTTTTAATAATATGCCTTTGTGCGTAAAGATGGCCATTTATAAGCATAATTGTTTGGATTTATAGGAAATGGAAACACTTTACAATACCATTTGTAACATTAAAGGTTAATAAAAGTGTTCATTGTTAATTTAAACACTTACATTTTAACATTTTAAAGTTGCCTCTTACATGAATTATAATGCGCTATGAATTGACTTGAATGATCAAGGTGTCATTAATATATTAGTATTTTTGTTTATATTTAAAACTTACAAAAACCATTTTTTTTAATTTTTTTCAAACAAAATGTAAGAAATAGAGTTTAATCTTGCAGCTCAAACTGTGTATAGAACAATTTTTAATATTTTCTGCTCCTTTTGTACTTTGCATTTACTTGTATTTCCACTACTTAAGTATGTTTAATGTCAAAAAAGTACAAAAAATATCACATACTTGAAAACTTTTACTCTAAACAGTGACTTTTACTTCTACCAAAGTCATTATACTTTTACTTTTATAGTTATACTTACATTATACTTATACTTTTTATACACAAGTATGGCTTTCAAGTACTTTACTGGTTTTAAGAACATTCCATCGTTAACGTTAGAAGAACGTTTGTTCATAACTTTGAGAGAACGTTGGCAAGTGGACTCGAAATTCACCTGTACTTCTTGACAATCCATCTTAAATTTCTCAGCCAGTTTTTCTTCATGATCCGCGAATGTCTGGAGCTCTGCCTCGGCTCTTTTCTTCTCACTGTCTGCTTCAGCTTTTTCCAGGCGCAGTCTGGATCTTTCATTTTCAGCAGACTCGATGAGATCCTGTGTGGACATCATTATTAATAACGTGAATGCTCGATATAGATCATTTATGATGAATTGTTCGTAGAGTTGGCGCGTTTACCGCGTATTTCTGTAGCTCCTCCGCGGCAGCGATCATCTCGTCGTCAAAACTTCGAAGCTGTTCAACACGGTTTTTGACAGGTTAACACGATTTTCACCGAACCGAATTCATGTAGAAAGCTAAAAAAGTGTGAAATGGTCGTTATGAAACACGTACCTCGCCGTTGACTCGGTCTCCAGCGCTGTCCGACATGTCTCGCGCGAAACCGAAAGTATCTGAGGTAAAAATACGAATCAAACGAGCAAATTCTTGACGAATGACTTTTCAGTGAAACCTATTCACCCCTTAGACTATTATTTACCTCACAACTTCCTGATCCCGAACTTGCCTTCGTCTTGATAAGAAGTCACATGAGCGACGAAACCTGAAGTAAAAGTGAAAGTAGAGCTGATTCGAATCAGTGCGCCTTTAATTCCGTGTTTGTGTGATCCGAATTTCTTACTGTGAAAATGTCTCGTCGGGACTCTACTGGCTGACACACAGTTTTGTGACTTCTTTGGATCGCAAACATGGAACATTGTCTGATTCTCGACGGTTTGCCGGATGATTTTGACCGTGTCAAACCAAAACTTGAGCTTTATTTTAAAAATAAAAGACGATCAGGAGGAGAAATCGTGCAGATTCAAGAACATCAAGAGGACAAACGAAAAGCACTTCTGATTTATTTTAACGAAAATGGTGAGTCTATCTATCCCTAATAGATAAACGGTAAGCTTTTTTCCCGCCACGGAATAAAAATTACAGTAATCGCTACTGTTTACAGTTCTGACGTTTTCCCCGATCAAATTCAGATATACAGTCTGAAATATGTGAGGTAAAAACTAGCAATTATGAGGAAAATATGTCAGAATTGTGAGTTATATAGAATTGTGAGATAAAAACGTGTAATTATGAGGTACATTTAGTAAAAAGGTGTTTTCCTTTTCTCTTATTTAATGGTTTATTCATTTTATCATTAAGATATTTACTCATTGTTATTGTATTATTGTTATTTTATTTATTTTTATGACAATATACCTATCCATATTTTTCGCCCCACAATGCTTTGCGCGAATTAACTTCTGTTAAACTGTAAACAATCAGTGAATTTTTCGCTTTATGAACACTAATAAGCATTTTCACAAACTGGGTAATGATGAGATGACATTATTCTACTCACCCTTCAACCATCGAACATTAAAAGTACTTTTCAGGAGTGTAAAAGCATTAACAAACTACAACAACAGACCATGGATAGCCCCAAAACCTCAGTTATTTCCTCAGCAATATTATAGATGGGTTAAATATCATTGTAGTTGGCTAATATTTGTCTATATTATGTAAAATACACTCATAAAAATAAAGGTTCATGAAGGGGTTTTTCGCCGTGATGCCATTGTTTTCCCTTCATAAAAAGTTTTTGTGATTGTCACAGACTATAAATGTTGTATTTACCTGTATAGAAACTTTCCAGTAAATGCTAATAGGGATTAGAAGTGAAAATGGGAGACAATTATATTTTAAAGCATCCGTTTGGAAAACAAACCTGCAAAGAAACGTGAGCGTTTGAGGAGAAAAACAAGAGATTCTGAGTGCATTCCAGTGGCATATGCCACAAATGCGTAGAATATTTTTGTATTTTTTTCACACTGTCACAGCGGAATGAGGAAAGAAAAAATAAAATAATCATGAGGAAAAGAATGCAGTGGCTGAAAAGAGTTCTTGCCATAGATATACATGTCATGTTAAAATACCAAGCATTAAGTTATTCTCCTGACGTTTTAGTAAATGAAGAAAATTTTCTAGTTCATTCAGTCAAACTTCCCAAACCTGAAGTGCCTCCCATTATCTGAAACGCTGTAGGCTTGTTAGGAAAAAGTTGGATATATTCCTACATAAATACAATGGTTTTAGTGCTTCTGTGTGTCAGTGGCCTTGACGATGGATTGTTGTGATATATTTTTTGTTTTTATTATGCCAAAGCTGCAATAAGGGGAAAGGGGAAATAGCCTATTGTGGGATTGAGTTAAGAATGGTCCTTCTTTTTTCTTTCCTTTTCTTTTTTAACATTATGCATTTTCTTTATATTTGTTATAAATGCCAAAAAATAAAATATTACGAAAAAGAATTGTAATTCTGAGGAAAAATATCAGAATTCTGAGATATATATTTAGAATTCTAAGATATAAACCCACAACTCTGAGGACAAATATTAGGATTGTAAGATATAAACCTGCAATTCTGAGGACAAATATTAGGATTGCGAGATATAAACCCGCAATTCTGAGGACAAATATTAGGATTGTGAGATATAAACCCGCAATTCTGAGGACAAATATTAGGATCGTGAGATATAAACCCGCAATTCTGAGGACAAATATTAGGATTGTGAGATATAAACCCGCAATTCTGAGGACAAATATTAGGATCGTGAGATATAAACCCGCAATTCTGAGGACAAATATTAGGATCGTGAGATATAAACCCGCAATTCTGAGGACAAATATTAGGATCGTGAGATATAAACCCGCAATTCTGAGGACAAATATTAGGATCGTGAGATATAAACCCGCAATTCTGAGGACAAATATTAGGATCGTGAGATATAAACCCGCAATTCTGAGGACAAATATTAGGATCGTGAGATATAAACCCGCAATTCTGAGGACAAATATTAGGATTGTGAGATATAAACCCGCAATTCTGAGGACAAATATTAGGATCGTGAGATATAAACCCGCAATTCTGAGGACAAATATTAGGATCGTGAGATATAAACCCGCAACGCAATTCTGAGGACAAATATTAGGATCGTGAGATATAAACCCGCAATTCTGAGGACAAATATTAGGATTGTGAGATATAAACCCGCAATTCTGAGGACAAATATTAGGATTCTGAGATATAAACCCGCAATTCTGAGGACAAATATTAGGATCGTGAGATATAAACCCGCAATTCTGAGGACAAATATTAGGATCGTGAGATATAAACCCGCAATTCTGAGGACAAATATTAGGATCGTGAGATATAAACCCGCAATTCTGAGGACAAATATTAGGATTCTGAGATATAAACCCGCAATTCTGAGGACAAATATTAGGATCGTGAGATATAAACCCGCAATTCTGAGGACAAATATTAGGATTGTGAGATATAAACCCGCAATTCTGAGGACAAATATTAGGATCGTGAGATATAAACCCGCAATTCTGAGGACAAATATTAGGATTGTGAGATATAAACCCGCAATTCTGAGGACAAATATTAGGATCGTGAGATATAAACCCGCAATTCTGAGGACAAATATTAGGATCGTGAGATATAAACCCGCAATTCTGAGGACAAATATTAGGATCGTGAGATATAAACCCGCAATTCTGAGGACAAATATTAGGATCGTGAGATATAAACCCGCAATTCTGAGGACAAATATTAGGATCGTGAGATATAAACCCGCAATTCTGAGGACAAATATTAGGATCGTGAGATATAAACCCGCAATTCTGAGGACAAATATTAGGATTGTGAGATATAAACCCGCAATTCTGAGGACAAATATTAGGATCGTGAGATATAAACCCGCAATTCTGAGGACAAATATTAGGATCGTGAGATATAAACCCGCAATTCTGAGGACAAATATTAGGATCGTGAGATATAAACCCGCAATTCTGAGGACAAATATTAGGATTGTGAGATATAAACCCGCAATTCTGAGGACAAATATTAGGATTCTGAGATATAAACCCGCAATTCTGAGGACAAATATTAGGATCGTGAGATATAAACCCGCAATTCTGAGGACAAATATTAGGATCGTGAGATATAAACCCGCAATTCTGAGGACAAATATTAGGATCGTGAGATATAAACCCGCAATTCTGAGGACAAATATTAGGATTCTGAGATATAAACCCGCAATTCTGAGGACAAATATTAGGATCGTGAGATATAAACCCGCAATTCTGAGGACAAATATTAGGATTGTGAGATATAAACCTGCAATTCTGAGGACAAATATTAGGATCGTGAGATATAAACCCGCAATTCTGAGGACAAATATTAGGATTGTGAGATATAAACCCGCAATTCTGAGGACAAATATTAGGATCGTGAGATATAAACGTGCAGCAAGCTTCCACAACATTATGTATAACTTACATGATTTTAAAGACAGTTTTACAGAGAATCCCCCTGTTTTCCAGATCTAAAGAAGGTGCTTGACAAAAGAATCCATAAAGTTGATTTCAAACATCATGGAGCAGTTGAAGTGACCGTGAAACTCCCAGAAGACACGAAAAGCAAAAAGATCAGACCACCAGTTCTGCCAAAACCCAAGCTGGAGAAGAGCGCTCTCCTCAAGTCACTGCCCTCTCCTGCAAGCCAGGTCATTCTCTGTAATTATTAATGAATTATTAATATAATTAAACTACAAGTATCCTGTTTCAGGAAGCATTTATGCAACACTCCAGCTTAATATGGGTCCTTAAATAGATGCGTAATTTGCATTACTGTAATTTAAAATGAGGTCATGTTCATATACTTCCTCCTTTTTGTACAAAGGTCTCTGCCGTAAGACAGCCAGCAACAGAAATTAGAGGTAATAAAGTTTGGACTGTAATGCTTTTACACATATTCACAGATTCAAAACATTACAAATGACACTTTGGTCACATGTGTGTTCGTTCAAAACACAGATAATGAGGAGGATTCAGAAACACCAGATCTTCTAATTACCACCTCAGGTTCAGTTGATAAGGAAACACTTCAGATGTATTTTGAGCAATATACAGAGCAATATGAGCTAGCGAAGCATGGAAATAACAGCTGGATCCTGAAACTCTACAGCCAGTCAGGTACGATTCCAGAGCTGCTTTGGGAGTGTGTTTACTATCCACTCAAAAGTGTCATAATGTAACATGAAACTGGTTTTGCAAGTCTATTTTTGGTGCATCACTTACTCGTGCTGAATCTTTAGTCAGAACTTGAGATCAAAATTAACATAATGTTGACCTTTTTTCAGATTTCAAGGAGATTTTTGGCAAGGAAGAACATGGTTTTGGTATATCTTTAAAAGTGTATAAAGAAGGAAGTCTCGGAGAGAAGTCAGACCCTCGTCGCTTCATCTTGACTGGGTTTGATGGCGACACAGACTGCAAGAAAATCTCATTATTCATTGGCAGCTGTAGCAAGACGACAGAACACACTTGGGAGACGCTTGATGAAGATAGGATTGTTGTCACCTTCAAACAAGATATTGGTAGGTTTGGAAGCCACACTTTCCCTCAGGTGTGTGTGTGTGTGTTGCCATTTGTGGGACGGCTGCTTACTTTCCTTTGTCTTTTGGGTCTCTGCCACGTCTACAATACACAATGTACGTCTACAATACTGGATTGTATTGTACGTCTCCATAGAAATGAAGACACCCAAGCATAGAACCTGAGCAGACATTAATATTCACATTAATGTTCTCCATCTTTTGCAAACTTGAGTAAACCAGTGAAGTGTGAACATCATACGTTTTTGTTCCACCACTGCATGTGAGTCTAATAAAATAGAAGAGACGGTAAACTTTCTCCAGTTAGGCTTGTTTTTGTCTTGTTTTCCTGTGCAAATATCTAAACATTTGCTGGAGAAGCGAAATAACTGGAGACATTAAATCATGTTTTTTGGGAAAAAATCATCCAAATTAAGTGACTTTATTCTTAAAACAACAACAAATATCTGACAATGGGATCAGAAAGATCAATTTAATTCAATGGGAAAACAAGATTATTTTTCTGACTCGACTGGCAGTTTGACTCGTTTCAAGCAAAAAGCCATTTAAGGGTTTTCACCGAAAAATGAAAATTCTGTCATCAATTCCTCACCCTTCGTTCGTCTTCAGAAGCCAAATTAAGATATTAAGACATTTTCAAGGTCCAGAAAGGTACAAAAGACATCATTAAAAAAGTCGACGTGACTGCAGTGGTTCGACCTTAATGTTATGAAGTGACGAGAATACTTTTTTTGTGCAAAAAAAATACCAACTTTATTCAACAATCTCTTCTATTCCCTGTCATATACGCAGGTGAAGGCGTCCATGTTTACGTAAGAATGCCGGCTCAGTATTGGCCAATTCTGATCATGTGACCAGCATGCGTGTGATGCTGACGCAGGAGCCGGCCAATAATGAGGCGGCGTTCTGACGTGGAACCTGGAACCGCTGGACGTAAACAACGTGAAGATGACACAGAAGATATTGTTGAATTTTGTTTTGTTTTTGTGCATAAAAAGTGTTCTTGTGAGTCACATCGACTGTTTTAATGATGTCTTTAGTCTCTTTCTGGGCCTTGAAAGTGTTGATTATATCTATGGGAGAGTCATAAACCTCTCGGATTTTATAAAAAATGTCTCAATTTGTGTTCTGAAGAAAGAAGGTCTTACTGGTTTAGAACGACATGAGGGTGAGGAATTAATGACTGAATTTTCATTTTTGGGTGAACTAACCCTTTAAGAGTGTACTCAAGTTTGGAGAAAATTAATGTGCACATTCATTAATGTCAACATTCAAATAAGAACTAAGACTAGGGGCGCTATCATGTTCGCCCATGGGCTGGTCTGAAAACGAGGTGTGTTCAGATGCACTGTTGGCGTGTTGCTATTTTGAGGAACTGAAACCGAACTGCACCACTGACCAACAAAAACCTGCTCTAAAGTCAATGGCACAGTATTTTTTTCTTATTTAAAGGGCCCTTTAGTAATATGCACCTATAGGCGGGTGCACAACACACACAAACATTTTTAAATATTAAAAATAGAAGGATTCCACCATGAAAATAGCGATTCTGCTATGGTGCAAACGCTCCATACTTTTAAAGGGAATGGGAGATGACACTTTGATTGTTTTTTTTTTTGCACGTTACGCCCAAAACACACCCATGACTCATTAAGAGACTAGGAACAACCCTTTTGGACCATGTTCCTGCCACACAGACCATTTTCAGCCGTTAAACTAGCAAAAGAGGATTCAGATACGCCCTAAGTGCATTGAGCGTAGAGCGTTAGAATCAGGCACTAAGAGTTAAAGACAACATTTTCAATTTTGTGAACATTTCAAATGAACATTTATTGATAATTTTTCTTCTTTTCCCCCATTTCATCAACAGATGTGAAGTCATTTATAAAAAAAATGCACTTCAAAGCAGCTGCAGGGTCGAGACATTGGAGTGACACGTATGGAGAGGACGGATTCGGTCCTGGTCCAGGGAGATTTGGAGAAGATCAGTAAAGAGATTCTCACCCTTTACTTCAGCAACAAGAAGAAGAGCAGAGGAGGAGATGTGGAGAACGTCATATGGATCAACAGACGAACAAGCGCAGTCATCACCTTTGCAAACTGTGATGGTCGGTTTTCAGATTGGTTGCAGTGAAGAAACATTCGTTTAGATTTACAGCACAGTACACTGCAAAAAAAGAAGTACATTTCTGACCTCTGGCAGATATTTGTTCTTGTTTTCAGACATTTCATACATTTTTCAGAAAACGAGACTTATGTCATTTGGCTTGTATCATCATTTAAAAACGTTTAGATATTGGTACTGGAAAATATGACATAAATTCTGAGAAAGAACATACTTTTTGCAGAGTAGAGTTTAAATCTAAAAATTACAGAAATACAAGAATGAAGGACCTTCAAGAGCTTCACACTTTTTCAGCACTTCAAAAGCTCAAAAGTCTAAATATTGTCCAATTTAAATGTTATTTTTAATGTGATGACCAGAAACATTTTTCGTTCATCCTTCAAAGATTCATAAAACCAATAGATTCACTATGTAGAATTTTGTGAAAAACAAACACTTTTATTTTAAAATTGAAAAAGTCATTAAATATAACCAGTAGATGGCGGCAGAGGAGCACTTATCGGCTCATTAGCCTTTTCTGCTCCTTAATATAGTTTGCGAGAAACAGGATTGGTCATTATTTTCAACAGAAATGCCTGTTATTGGCTAAAATACTCAATGCTACAAAACTGTTGAACTCATATGACACAGATATAACAACCAGATCGCTTTAGTTTACTTGTATCAAATTCTATAAATCTCGTCGTGATGTACTTTGCATTGACCTGACTAGGCATACAAGGTCCCAATTCCCAAATGACACCCCTGTTTGCATCATTGATTTTCCTGTTTATTACATTGAAGCTGCTTTGAAGCAATAAAACCGACTTGACTTGATTAAGAACAACCCTACTTAGAGTAACTTTACTGTCTCTTCTATTTTAATAGATGCACATGCAGTGGTGGAACAAAAACACAATGTTTGCGGCACAGATGTTCACACTTCACTGTTTTACTCAAGTTTGCAAAAGGCTTTAACTGGAGAAAAACCAACCCTGACTGATACCATCACAAAAGTCAACATTCCTGTCGGTGAAGATCTACTCCGTTTCTTTGAAACCAACGAGCAATGTAGAAAACAGCTGGAGGGCGACGCCAAAATGCTTCATGCCAAAGTTTTGATTGACAGCACTGCAGCAGCAAGTGAAATGACACTGGAGATGGACGTCAACAAAGAGTACCTGGCTGCGCTGCTCATCGCACCAACTTGGGAGTCCAAGACGACGAGGGAAGTTCAATCCTTTTTGAGCAGATACGCCACCGAAGAGTTGCCAGTGGACGAGGACGTCTGGAAGAGAGTTGAAAATGACTGTGGCGATCTCTTGACGGCTGATACAGTGCTTTTCCACAAGGAGCACAACTCTAAAGTTGTAATTGCTGGAGTGAAAGAGCAGGTCAGGATTGTTTCGGACAAGATCAGGACACTCCTGAAGAACGCTGCTGTTGAGGTGGAAGTGAAAAGAAACACGATCGAAGCAACAATTCAACTCGACTGCAAAGAGACATTTGATCTGATAAAAGAGCGTGTGCAGTCCAAATTAGGGGAGGTGAGTTTATCCCATGATGAGAATAAGCACATCATTTCCCTCAGAGGTCTGAAGGACAAAGTCAATTCTGTGGAGATGCTCATCAAAGACGCACAGAAGAACATAATCACGCACCAGCTGAAGCTTTCTTCTAATCTGATGCACTTTCTAAAGTCTCTGGATCTTCAGAAGTTTCAGCAAGACAACCAGATTCCAGCTAGACTTCTAAACCGAAAGGATTTTTTGGGGATCTTGGTTGAGAAAGAAAACCTGAAGAGAGCCGAAGACAAAATCGGTGCGATTCTCAAAGAGGAGGTTGTGCAACTTTCTCCCAGTCAAACCGGAGAAGATTGGACACGCTTTCTCAGGAATCTTCAGGATGAAATAGAGTCGTTTCAGAAAGCCAACGACATCAGGATCACGCAATCAAACGTGCAGGTGGAAATATGTGGGCTTTCCAACGCAGTTGTAGATGCTTCGGAAAAAGTGAGGAGGTTTCTGAAGAACAAGGAACCAACGACTGAGAACGTCCCTCTCAAATCTGTCCAAGAGGTCGAATTCGTGGACTCCTGCCTGAATCTGTCCGAGCTCCCTGAACTCAAGCAGCTTGGCGCAATGGTACTTGCTTACAAAGCATCAAATTCTCCTTGTCTGAAGGTCACGGCAGCTAAAGACAACATCAAAGATGCTGTGGATTTCGTGCGGAAGCAGCTGTCGTCCATTGTTGTGGAGAAGCATAAGTATCGCAAAGCAGGAGAAGCGAAGGTTCTGGAGAAGCACGGAGCCAACATGAAGATAAAAGCCAAAGAAAAGAAGTGTAGCCTGTATTTATCGCAAGAACAAATGGTTACGCCCGGCCCTCCGAAGAGCTTCACGCACAAAATAGGCAATTTAATGACTCTGAGCATCATAGAGGGAGACCTGCACCATTTCACATCCGACGCTTTGATCTGTCCGATGAATGCCAACCTAGATTTCAATAATCCCGTGGCTCAGCGCTTTCTCCAGTTTGGAGGCGACAAGATTACAGAAGTGTGTAAAACTCCCCAGAGAGAGAAGCAGTCTCTTCTGCCTGGAGATGTGCTGCTCAGCGACGCTGGAAAACTCAGTGCCGGTACGCTCATTTACGCAGTGCTGCCGCAGAAAGGTCAGATGCTGGACTCGCGCTACCTTCAGTCGGCCGTGCATTACAGTCTCCTGAACGCCGAGAGAAAAGGATGCGTCTCCATTGCAATGCCAGCAATCGGCTGTGAAACTTCTGGATTCTCCGTTAAGGAAAGTTGCACTGCGCTCCGAGCAGCTGTACTGCAGTTCTGCGCCGACCATCAGAATTCACCGACGAATATTACGAACATCAGTGTGGTGGATTCAGATGAGAAGATCGTTGAGGAGTACAACGCTCTGATCCAGGAACTAGTATGATCCTCTTATTTCACAGACTTCAAATGTTTACCAGCACTGCAAAAAAAACGATGTTCTTCCTCAGTATTTCTCCTGTTTTCCAGTACAAATATCTAAAAGTTCTTAAATCGAGATACATTTACTGGAGAAGAAATATGATTGAAGATATTAAAGGAACAAAAATGACAATTCTGTCAATAATTACTCACCCTCACGTTGTTTGGGCTGAAGTTAAACCACTGGAGTCGCATGGATTACTTTAATAATGACTTTACTGCCTTGAAAGTGGTAGAACACTCTCAGATTGCATTAAAAAAGATCTTTATTTGTGTTCCGAAGATGAACGAAAGTCTTACACCCGTATGACTTTCGTTCATCAGAAGAATATGAGGGTGAGTAATTAATTAAGGACAAAATTTAAATTTTTTTGGTGAGATTATGCTTAAAACAAGAGCAAATATCTGCCAGTGGAGTCAGAAAAATGAACTTAATACAAAGAGACAACTATTTTTCGGACTCCAATGGCAGATTTGTTATTGCTTTAAGCAAAACAAACAAACAAAAAACACTTAATTTTTATGTTTTTTTTTTTTTTTCAGAAAACAAGACTTTATATCTTCAGTCATTTTACTTCTCCAGTAAATGTATCTTGACTTAAGAATATTTAGATATTTGTGCTGGAAAACAACGATTATTTATCATTCAGCGCATCAAAGGCTATATTATAATAATATAATATTATTATATATAATAATAATATTTCAATGAATTATATACAGTCATTTAACAATATTATCTCTACCAACAATTAAAACAAAAATTTATAATAATTTAAAACAACAATACAGCTACTACTACCACTACTCATAATAATATTTCAATTTGATATTCAATAAAAATTCTAATATTTTCCTTTTTTAAAAATGTCCATTAATGTACTTCCTGAATATATATCGTTTAAAGCAGGACTTTCTAATAAAATATGATTTACAGTCAAGTAATACTTAGAAAAATCGGTAACACTTTACAATATGGTTCATTATTTAAACGTTAATGCATTGATGCAATGATCAATACATTCGTTACTGTATTTACTAATCTTCGTTAACGTTTGTTAATGAAAATACAATTCATTGCTTATTCACGTTAGTTCACAGAGCATTGACTAATGTTAACAAGATTTTATTGGAATGCATTAGTAAATGTTGAAATTAACATTAACAAAGATTAACAAATGCTGTACAAGTGCACCTCATAATTAGTTCATGTTAACTAATGAACCTTATTGTAAAGTGTTTCTGAAAAATTATATAAAGGCTTTCAATAAACATACATGGGTAATTCTTGTGTGACCAAAAAAAATATTTCAGTCTAAACATAAGTTTTACGTAATTTAATTACATAGCAACTTTCCATCCATTTGGATGACATCGTTTTAACATAAACAAACTAATAAACTTAATGTGATTCATATTTGAAATCGGTAAGATTGATGTAATAGTTCCCAGGTTAATGAACACTGTTTAGTGGTCATGTGTGTGTGCACTACTGAGTTAAAGCACCGTTGAAGCAGCGTCAGAGTTAATGAGATCATTAAGTGATGATTAATGATGAACGCCTGCTGTTAACAAGCAGAATCACTGAAGGACAGAGAAACACAAGAACTACAACTGAAAAGACTTTAATCTCTCACTACTATTACATGAATCTTACCTATTGCATTTACATATGACTGACAAATATGAATCACATCCCGTTTATTAGTTCGTTTATGTAAAAACTATGTCATCCAAATGGATGGAAAATTGCATTAAATGACATAAAACTTCTGTTTAGACAGAAATGTTTTTTTGAGTGTATGCAGTCCGGTGATTTCTATTTTCAAAATGAAAACAATGGTTTGGATTTTCATTTATACCTGAATTCACCTCAAAAAATGGGTTTCATTTGCCACTTTTTGGAAATGTACAAACTCGGTGTGCGTTTAATGCTGGAAAACAAGGCAAAAATACTGAGGAAGAAAATAATTTTTTTTGCAGTGCTTGTTTTTATCATTGATCACATATATTTTATTATTAACAGGGATTTCCTGACATGCCAACAACAATTCCCCAACAATCCTGGAAGCCTAAACACAGATCAGACAAAAGAGGTACCGTATTTTTTTTTTTTTTTTTTTGTGGGTTCGATTCCCAGTGAAATGCATGAACTGATGAACACCTTGAACGCTTTGGATAAAGGCATCTGCCAAATGCATAAATGTAATGTCACTACTGATGGTCATCATGTTTCCTAGACTCCATCTGAACGATTAGAAGTTACTTTTGTGCTTTTCTTTTCACATGACTGGGAATCAGTGCTGATCAACGGTGTGCCGATAGGCCTCAAAATGGGTGACATCACCAAAGAGACGGCGGATGTCATCGTGAATTCAACCAACACAAGTTTAGATCTTGACACTGGTAAGATGCCGTAGCATCATTACATCATCACATTTTTACTGCCTTAATGTATATAATAGATTCATTCAGTAATGTTCAATGTTATCCAGTCTCGTTTCCATCTAATCGTCACAATTTTACAGGCGTTTCTGGTGCCATCTTAAAAGCTGCTGGAAAATCAGTTGTGGACGAATGCAAAAAGAAAGGTATCGTCATAATAGCACTGAATATTGAGTGATACTTACATTATATTGGTCGTGCCGAGAGATTTCATTCAGACTTGTGTTTGTAGCTCCTCTGAAAGCAGGAGAAGCAGTGATGACGAGCGCTGGAGCGCTTCAGTGTAAGAACATCGCTCAGATGGTCGGGCCGGGGAACATCGCAGACATCACAGCCTCTCTGGGAAAGGTGTTGAACCTCTGTGAGGGAACAATGGCCTCAACTCTGGCCATTCCTGCCATTGGAACAGGCATGACAGCAACCATAATATATATATTTTTTTTAACAAATATTCTTTTTCAGAGCAATTTTTTGGCCAGAGAGGGAAAAAAAAATCATGCTTTGGTAAATCGTATGTCACAAAAAGTTGAAATTATGACATAAAAAGTAACCTGTCAAAATGATTACATGGGTTAGTTTAACCAAACATTAAATTTCTGTCATTAATTCCTCACCCTCATGTCGTTCCAAACCGTAAGACCTTTGTTCATCTTCAGAACACAAATTAAGATATTTTTGATGAAATCTGAGGGGATTTCTTTTTTTTTATGACATACTGTCATAATTATGAGATAAAAAGTCAAAATTATGAGATAAAAAGTTGGAATTGACATAAAAAGTCAAAATTATGACAAAGTATGAGGTATAAGGTCAATTTTGACATTTTATCTCAATTATGACAAAAAGTCACATTAAGCCTCAATAATTATGAGATAGTCGAAATTATGAGATAAAGAGTCGTAAATGACACAAAGTATGATATGTAAAGACATACTTATGACATACTAAATCATAATGAGATAAACAGACAATTTTGACTTTTTATCTAATAATTATGACAAAAACTCACTAAGACATATAAAGTCAAATTGATGACATTAAGTGACATATGATGTACTAAGTTATAATTTTGACTTTTATCTCATAATTGACAAAAGTCAGGATTATGACATTGTCGTACTACTGACATACTTAGTCATAATTATGAGATAAAAAGTTGGAATTGAGATAAAAAGTCACAATTATGACAAAGTATGAGGTATAAAGACATACTAATTATGAGATAAACAGTCAATTTGTATTTTTTTATCTCATGATTATGACAAAAACTCTACTCAGACATAATTATGACATATAAAGTAAAGTCAAAATTATGGCATATTAAGTTTAAGTTATAATTTTGACTTTTTATCTCATAATTGATTAAAAGTCATAATTATGACATGCTGTCATACTACCAAGTCATAATTATGAGATAAAAAGTCAATTTTGACAATTTATCTCAATTATGACAAAAAGTCACATTAAGCCTCAATAATTATGAGATAGTCGAAATTATGAGATAAAGAGTCGTAAATGACACAAAGTATGATATGTAAAGACATACTCATGACATACTAAATCATAATGAGATAAACAGACAATTTTGACTTTTTATCTAATAATTATGACAAAAACTCACTAAGACATATAAAGTAAAGTCAAATTGATGACATATTAAGTGACATATGATGTACTAAGTTATAATTTTGGCTTTTTATCTCATAATTGACAAAAGTCATACTGTACTACTGACATACTTAGTCATAATTATGAGATAAAAAGTTGGAATTGAGATAAAAAGTCACAATTATGACAAAGTATGAGGTATAAAGACATACTAATTATGAGATAAACAGTCAATTTGTATTTTTTTATCTCATGATTATGACAAAAACTCTACTAAGACATAATTATGACATATAAAGTAAAGTCAAAATTATGGCATATTAAGTTTAAGTTATAATTTTGACTTTTTATCTCATAATTGATTAAAAGTCATAATTATGACATGCTGTCATACTACCAAGTCATAATTATGAGATAAAAAGTCAATTTTGACAATTTATCTCAATTATGACAAAAAGTCACATTAAGCCTCAATAATTATGAGATAGTCGAAATTATGAGATAAAGAGTCGTAAATGACACAAAGTATGATATGTAAAGACATACTTAGGACATACTAAATCATAATGAGATAAACAGACAATTTTGACTTTTTATCTAATAATTATGACAAAAACTCACTAAGACAAGAAGTAAAGTCAAATTGATGACATATTAAGTGACATATGATGTACTAAGTTATAATTTTGGCTTTTTATCTCATAATTGACAAAAGTCATACTGTACTACTGACATACTTAGTCATAATTATGAGATAAAAAGTTGGAATTGACATAGAAAGTCAAAATTATGACAAAGTATGAGGTATAAAGACATACTAATTATGAGATAAACAGTCAATTTGTATTTTTTATCTCATGATTATGACAAAAACTCTACTCAGACATAATTATGACATATAAAGTAAAGTCAAATTGATGACATATTAAGTGACATATGATGTACTAAGTTATAATTTTGACTTTTTATCTCATAATTGACTAAAAGTCATAATTATGACATGCTATCAAACTACTAAGTCATAATTATGAGATAAAAAGTCAATTTTGACATTTCATCTCAATTATGACAAAAAGTCACATTAAGCCTCAATAATTACGAGATAGTCGAAATTATGAGATAAAGAGTCGTAAATGACACAAAGTATGATATGTAAAGACATACTTATGACATACTAAATCATAATGAGATAAACAGACAATTTTGACTTTTTATCTAATAATTATGACAAAAACTCACTAAGACAAGAAGTAAAGTCAAATTGATGACATATTAAGTGACATATGATGTACTAAGTTATAATTTTGGCTTTTTATCTCATAATTGACAAAAGTCATACTGTACTACTGACATACTTAGTCATAATTATGAGATAAAAAGTTGGAATTGAGATAAAAAGTCACAATTATGACAAAGTATGAGGTATAAAGACATACTAATTATGAGATAAACAGTCAATTTGTATTTTTTTATCTCATGATTATGACAAAAACTCTACTCAGACATAATTATGACATATAAAGTAAAGTCAAATTGATGACATATTAAGTGACATATGATGTACTAAGTTATAATTTTGACTTTTTATCTCATAATTGACTAAAAGTCATAATTATGACATGCTATCAAACTACTAAGTCATAATTATGAGATAAAAAGTCAATTTTGACATTTCATCTCAATTATGACAAAAAGTCACATTAAGCCTCAATAATTACGAGATAGTCGAAATTATGAGATAAAGAGTCGTAAATGACACAAAGTATGATATGTAAAGACATACTCATGACATACTAAATCATAATGAGATAAACAGACAATTTTGACTTTTTATCTAATAATTATGACAAAAACTCACTAAGACATATAAAGTCAAATTGATGACATTAAGTGACATATGATGTACTAAGTTATAATTTTGACTTTTTATCTCAGTTACGACAAAAAGTCGCACTAAGCCATAATTATGAGATAAAAAGCCAAAATTTGAGTATGTTATAATTATGGCTGTCAATTAAAATTATAACATATTAATTCAATTACGATGATTAAATTATGAATCTCATAATACATAAAAAGTCAGAACTATGAGACAAAAACTCAACTTTATGACAGAAAGTCAAACTTTTTTAATTGAGATAAGTCAAAATTGTGATATTAATATGTCATAATTTTGACATAAGTCATAATTTTATTTTTTTTTCTTATAATTATGACTGTCTAAATTATGTCTATTTATCTCATAGTAACTTAGAATGCCATAATTTTGACTTTTTATCTAATTATGATTTTTTTTATGTCATAATAATGACCCCCCCCCCCCCTCCCCCCCTCCCCATTTGTGGAATGGGCTTCCAAAAGAAGCATCAAGTCCTAAGCAATATTCTTGTTTTCCACAGGAAGAGGCGGCTTTGATCCAAAAGAATGCATCAAAGCTATTCTTACAGCGATCGAGAAACATTTGAAGGAGCCGAACTCATCCTGCTTCAGATGCATCAGTATAGTGGTGTTCGAACAGAAGACCCTTGATGCCTTTCGTGGATACTTTAAAGTGTGGAACGAGGTAAATACTGATGAAATACCAAAACAAAAAAAGTATAGTGTCCAGATTTTTCTCCCCATCATTTAAAGTTTTTCATTACATTTGTTTTTCCCAGCCTGCAAGCGGCAAGATGCCCGAAAATCAAGGTTTTGACGACTTTTTTTAGATATATAAGCCTATTTCCATTCAGCAATTTCTCGAGTGAATATTAAGTATTTTTAAAATTGTTCTCGTCTTCTATAGTCAAAATCGGAAGCGTCAGAATTGAGGTAAAGAAAGGTGACATCACTAATGAAACTGTCCGAGGGATTGTAAACACCACCAACAGAGACATGAACCTGAGAGGAGGTCTGTATGATCAAATAACACTCAAAATACAGCACACTTTTATGTGAACACATCATTTACTCTAAATTAAGTCACAGATCTACGAGGGGGTTGCATGACTACTGATTTTTCCAAGTCAAATGTGTGGAAAAACTACATAGTGCACCTTTAATGGCACAAAAACCTCTTATACGTCTGTAATGACGGGCGAGTCAGCGGGTTAGATCCAAGTGCAGCTTTATTAACAAACATAGTCAGACAGGCAATGGTCAACACAATAATGGTGGGGAACAGGCAAGCTCGTAGTAAAAATCCAGGCGAATGGTCAGAGGACAGGCAGATAAACAACAAAATGAAGACACAGGGAGCATCCGGAAACAAGACAGGGGAATAACGCTCAGAACTGCAATAGAAGAAGTACAATACTTCGCAGTGAGTGTCAGTGAGAGTGGCGCTTATATAGTGAGGGGAAGTGAGTGTGACTGGGTGAGGGGCTTATGGGAAATGTAGTCCGTGTGACAGGGTCCATAGAGTGAGAGGGCGACATCTGGTGGCAAGTGGAAGACAGGCAGAGCGGATTCATTACAACGTCAAAAGATCAAGGCAAATTTAAAACTTTAAAATTTTCACTCAAATGGCTCAAAAATAGTTCTAGAAGTCTATTTAGTCTTCCTGCCACATGCTCTTTTGGGTCGCGGCTTGATGTTATTGCATGGTTCAGGTACTCGATGGCTTCAACGCAACCCCCTACACTGAAATATGATGTTTTAAAACATGATGTTCACTATGTAACGCTCAAAAGCTCCTTGTTCTTCAGGTGTATCGGGTGCCATATTTAAAGCGGCGGGAGCGTCTGTGGAGCAGGAGTGTAAAAAACACGGTGAGAGCTTTGCAAACCACATGACCAAACCTTGATAATAATCAATCACATGAGCATGAGATGTTCAGCTGCCATTGGGCCGCACTGATATTCAATCCATTTTAATGTCTTGCGAGAACAACGTACAGTATGTGAATAATTAAATCATTATGCATCTGTACTGTGAGTCAGGTGGGATTAAAAGATTCGCCGTTCACCTATTCCAATGCGCTGCTTTTACATTGTTTTTCGATGTAAACAAGCAGTGTTTCTCAAACTTTTTCAGCCCAAGGACCACCTAACAGAATCCCACTCCAACACATCCCCCCAAAAACAACAAAATAGGAAGGATGAACTAAATTTAAGTTTAACCCTCATGTGCCGTTCGGGATGTTTTCATCCACTGTGGGGAATTTTTGAGTTTTAATTTGGCCATAACTTTCTCCGTGTTTCAGCAAATGGAATGATTTTTGGTGATAAATCTTATTTTGACACATATTTTGGGGAAATGCTTTGAAAATGTTCAAAAACTCAACAGAACTCTGTGGGCAAATTCACGACCCTTTCGTTATGTAATGATTTTAACTGCTTTAAAAATGTATCAGATAAATATTTTTTTTCAATTTTTTTTGCTTAAATCTATTAATCAACCTCAGTCCTGATCAAAACTACTAAATTTAAAAAAAATAATCAGATTCATAAATGATGTCACTGATTTGGGAAACAACATTGGCTTTGATGCGTTGTTAGTTTTTGTGCAGCATCAGATTTTAACGTTTTAAAGAGTTAAAATCCTGATTTTTTTTTTAATTTAGTAGTTTTGATCAGGACTGAGGTTGATTAATAGATTTAAGCAAAAAAAATTGAAAAAAATATTTATCTGATACATTTTTAAAGCAGATAATGAAAGGGGAGTGAATTTGAACAATGCACAAGGGTTAAAATGCAACTGTTTCTAGTCAAAAACTAATTATTCAAACACAAATGCAATGATATGATCCATTTTTTCGTTATTAAAACACACTGACGTCAACCGATCCGGTCCGGGTTAAGAGCTTGCCTAGTTTAGGTCATCTTTTCGCGGACCACTAGGGGGCGACGGTGGAGAATTACTGTCCTAGACGGTCTTTTGCAGCGCTGCTCATCAATGTCAGTTCCAAAACAGTGGACCAATCAGAAGAACTCGGAGGCGGGGCAAGCGTTGCGAGCTTCTGTTTACTTGAGCAAGTTGGCTTTTATTTGACGGCAACCTCCACCGCCATCAGTGTCAAAAATCTATTCTGCTGTTTGATAATGTCTATTATTTCCCTTACCGTGTCGCGTCACATCTCATTTAAACGGCATTTAAAGACGCGTTCTGTGTGAACACTAACACTGCCTTTATTTCTATAGCGCTTTACCGATTGATTCAAACAAGCGCTACAGACATAAAGATGACGTGAACAAGCATCTGACATACTGGTTTCTTCATCACTGAAGGTCCGCTGCAGAACGACGTCGCAGCCGTGACCAGCGGCGGAAACCTGCAGTGTGATGTCATCATTCACATGGTCGGACCGCACACGGCCGCAGAGGTCAGATCACGTGTGAAGAAAGTTCTGGAGCGCTGCGAGGAGAACCAGATCACCACGGTCTCCTTCCCTGCTGTCGGCACTGGTACGGACGACGGCCGTTAAGCAGGTTTTAAATGCTGAACGTGAATGCCGTCTCACTCCGTCTCCCTATTAAAGGTGGAGGAGGAGTTCAGGCTGCGGATGCCATCACTGCCATGCTGCAGGCCTTCGAAGATCATCTGACCTCAAACCTCTCGACTGTGATCAAGCTCATCTACGTTGTGATTAACCAGGATGACGTGCTACAAGAGTTTCAGAAAGGTCTCAAAACATGGACTGCAAATGCACAGGTAGAGCTGTCAATCATAACCAAGACGATTGGGAAAAAAATGAGGGATTGAAATGAAATGAAATTTCTGTCATTAATTACTCAGCCTTGTGTCGTTCCAGACCTGTAAAACGTTCGTTCATCTTCAGAACACAAATTAAGATTTTTGATGAAATCCGAGAGGTTTCTGATCCACAAGAAAAAGCAACGTAATTGACCCTTCGCAAAGACACGCCCCCTTTAGTTACTGTTGCTATGCGCTCTCGCGCCACACATCATGTTCTCACGCAGTGAAAAACACATCGAGGAGCAAAGAGGGCACTGACAACGTATGAAACCGTTTCATATTTAAAATATAGAAATTTTTTAAAGAAGTTTAATCAATAAATAGCATCTAGTGTGTGTTTAATGTGTGGTGACAGATCATCTCTTCATACTAGTTCATTTATAGCATCAAATAAACATGAATGAACATCAGAAGGAATGTTGTTTCAAGTGTGGAAAGACACAAATTTATCAAGTTCAAGTTCACCAACGTTAATCTACCAACTCCCCTGACAAAATCAGATAAAATGGCGGATTCGGGGTTATGATTGGTCAGATCGCCTGTCAATCAAACTGTTTGCGAAGGGTCAATTACCACATTCAAGGTCCAGAAAAGCAGTAAAGACATCGTTAAAATAGTGTGACTGCAGCGGTTCAACCTAAATGTTATGAAGTGATGAGAATACTTTTTGTGCGCAAAAAACAAACAAAAATAACGACTTTATTCAACAATTTCCCTTCTCTGTCAGTCTCATACTGGTTCTATCCAGGTTCTATCCCAAAAATGAGCGTTTTAACATTGAACTCGGAAGTGCTGCACTGTGTTGACAATGTCAACAGCGACAGGGACAAGAAGAAACTGTTGAATAAAGTCATTATTTTTGTTTTGTTTTTTGCGCACAAAAAGTATTCTCGTCGCTTCATAACATTTAGGTTGAACCACTACGGTCACGTAGACTATTTAAACGATGTCTTTACTCTTTTTCTGGACTTTGAATGTGGTAATCAAGCTGCTTTCTCTAGGGGATCAGAAACCTCTCAGATTTCATCAAAAATATCTTCATTTGTGTTCTGAAGACGAACGAAGGTGTAGAACGACATGAGGGAGAGGAATTAATGATACAAATTTCATTTTTGGGTGAACAAACACTTTAAATCAAGATACATTTACTTGGGAAGCAAAATATCAAAATTAAGTGAGTTTTTGCTTAAAACGTGCAAATATCTGCCAATGGAGAATTAATTAAAAGGGAAAACTAATTTTTCTGACCCCATTGGCAGTTATTTTTTTTAAAAACTCACTTAATTTTGATCCATCGTTCAGAAAACAACAGTTAATATATTCAGTATTTTGTGCTGGAAAACAAGACAAAAATACAGAGAAAAGAACTAAGAAAGAACATCATTTTTGCAGTTTAGTGTAAATGCTTTTGAGCACATTTAATTAACATCAACACACAACTAGGAAAGTGAGGAAGAGGAGGAAGATGATGATGATGATGGTGATGATGAATGGGAAGATGAGGAGGAATATAGCTCAATAGAAGAAAGCTCGTCATCTGACCAAGAAGCTGATGCAAGCGGTAATGTGACGCACCTTTTATAAATGCATCGCTATAGATGTTTCACATTTGCTTAAAATATTTACACTTCCCCAGCAAACCCAATGGAGGTGATAATGGACACGATTAGAGTCAAGGTGTGTAGCGGTGACATCACCAAAGAGGCCGTCGAGGCTATTGTTAGCAGCACGAACACAAGCCTCAATCTGAGCTCGGGTGAGTTTGGTTTATTGATCTGAACTGAATCAACATTTGTCTTTTTAGAGTTGCTGAATTTGAATTTCTTGAATGTTTATTACCGTGATGCTGCTTTGAAATTATCTGTATTATGTAAAGCGGTTTAGAAATGAGCAGTGTTTGTCTTCACGCACAGGTGTATCGGGAGCCATTCTCAAAGCGTCAGGACAAACAGTGGTGAACGAGTGCAAAAAAAAAGGTAAGGCCTTCATAAATTTGGGCATTTTTGCCCATTATATTCTAAACAGAATAATTGCTCATTCATTCTCTCCTGAATAAAGCGCCTCAGCCTGCCGACGGCGTGATCTTGACCCAAGCTGGAAATCTTTCAAATATCAAGCACATCGTTCATATGGTCGGGCAGACCGATGAGAAAGGAATCAGCAGCTCCATGTATAAAGCTCTGAGGTTGTGCGAAGAAAATCAAATTAAGTCGGTTTCATTCCCAGCTCTTGGAACGGGTGAGTTCAGACATTCAGATGGACAAAGACAAACCAAGAGTTCTGGATGAAAACACAATGTTGAATGTCCTTTAGGAGCTGGAAACCTGGCGGCAGCAGGAGTCGCCAATGCAATGACCGAAGCTCTGATGAAGTTCATAAAGGACTCACCCAAACATCTGAAGCGCGTCCACATCGTGGTCTTCCAAGTGAAACTGCTGCCTGACTTCCAGGAAGCTGTCAAGAAGTACAAGAAGATTTCTAGGAATGCTTCTGGTACGATTCAATACATGAAATAGTGTGCGATAGGGCTGCCCCAACTGAAGATTTTTCTATTCGACAAGTAGTTGTTCACTTAAGCCACTAGTCGACTAATCGCTAAAAATCTAGTTGACTAATCGCTAATTGCTAGTCGACCAATTGCTAAAATCTAGGCGACCAATTGCTAAAATCTAGTTGACTAACCGCTAATCTAGTCGACTAATTGCCAAACATCTAGTCGACTAATCGATAAAATCTAGTCGACTAATTGCTAAAATCTAGTCGGCTAAAATCTAGTCGACTAACCACTAATCTAGTCGACTAATCGATAAAATCTAGTCGACTAATTGCTAAAATCTAGTCGACTAACCACTAATCTAGTCGACTAATCGATAAAATCTAGTCGACTAACCACTAATCTAGTCAACTAATCGATAAAATCTAGTCGACTAATTGCTAAAATCTAGTCGACTAATTGCTAAAATCTAGTCGACTAACCACTAATCTAGTCGACTAATCGATAAAATCTAGTCGACTAATTGCTAAAATCTAGTCGACTAACCACTAATCTAGTCGACTAATTGCTAAAATCTAGTCGACTAACCACTAATCTAGTCGACTAATCGATAAAACCTAGTCGACTAATTGCTAAAATCTAGTTGACTAACCACTAATCTAGTCGACTAATCGATAAAATCTAGTCGACTAATTGCTAAAATCTAGCCAACTAACCACTAATCTAGTCGACTAATTGCTAAAATCTAGCCGACTAACCACTAATCTAGTCGACTAATTGCTAAAATCTAGTCGACTAACCACTAATCTAGTCGACTAATTGCTAAAATCTAGCCGACTAACCACTAATCTAGTCGACTAATTGCTAAAATCTAGTCGACTAACCCCTAATCTAGTCGACTAATTGCTAAAATCTAGTCGACTAACCAGTAATCTAGTCGACTAATTGCTAAAATCTAGTCGACTAACCACTAATCTAGTCGACTAACCACTAATCTAGTCGACTAATCGATAAAATCTAGTCGACTAATTGCTAAAATCTAGTCGACTAACCAGTAATCTAGTCGACTAATTGCTAAAATCTAGTCGACTAACCACTAATCTAGTCGACTAACCACTAATCTAGTCGACTAATTGATAAAATCTAGTCGACTAACCACTAATCTAGTCGACTAATCGATAAAATCTAGTCGACTAATTGATAAAATCTAGTCGACTAACCACTAATCTAGTCGACTAATCGATAAAATCTAGTCGACTAACCACTAATCTAGTCGACTAATTGCTAAAATCTAGTCGACTAACCACTAATCTAGTCGATTAATTGCTAAAATCTAGTCGACTAACCACTAATCTAGTCGACTAATCACTAATCTAGTCGACTAATCGATTAAATCTAGTCGACTAATTGCTAAAATCTAGCCGACTAACCACTAATCTAGTCGACTAATCGATAAAATCTAGTCGACTATTCGCTAAAAATCTAGTCGACTAATCTAGTTGTCTAATCGCTAATCGCGAGTGATAAGCGCATATATGATATGCAAATGTTTTGATTTCCTGCCGTTAACAATCTGTCCCTCGCGGACTTGTGGAGTTTTTATTTTCTGCGACTAACCAACTAATTAAATCTTGCTCGACCAAACCTCTTCTAAATCGACGGTTCGTTGACTATTAGGGGGCAGCCCTAGTATGCGCACATACAAACTTACGCAGGTGCGCGGTCAAAAAAAGTCAAGAGTTGCTTTTAACTTGTATGTTCTCAACAGTACTTCAGCAGGCACCGGTGAGCCGGACTCGACTACCTACCTCAACTACTCAACTTTTTTGTCTCGCCAAAGAAACTGCTGCGGTGTTGTTCCCCATTATGTCCGTTGACGTTTACGGGACGTCCCATACAAACCTGTCCGAAGTCAAGAGACTCCTGGACGAGCTGATCTCTGATGAGTGCATCACTAAAGACGTCCAGTCGAGACACATCGCCGACCTTCCCGAAACCGACAAGAAGGCCATCGTGAGCCTCAGCCGAGCCAATCAGGTTAGCGTTCTGGTGCCCAGTCTGGATAAGTTAACAGTATCAGGGAAAAAAGACGACGTCTTGGATGCCGTGCTGAAGATAAACGGCTTCATCCAAGCAGCGCGAGACCGAGAGACGCGAGCAGGTGAGGTGAAGCGTCTCCGGGAGACGCTGTATTGGGCGCGGGTCAGAGGAGAGCGCTGGCAGCCGCTGGATCCTGCCGTCAGCTACGACATCGAGCTCGCCTTCCACAGCAAGCAGAAGAGCTTTCAGTACCGCGAGAACGGCGAGAGCTACACGGTGGACTTCAGCGAGATGAAGCTCACAAACAGCAAGCAGGAGTCCTGCAGGATCAAGAGGACTCTGCTGGGAGATTCGGATTCAGGTACGCGTTTTTCAGAAGCATCATTCTGTGTATCACTGCAAAATATGATTTTCTTTCTTAGATATTTATACTGGAAAACAAGACTAAATAAGATACTAAAATTTTTTAAATCAAGATACATTTACTTGAGAAGCAAAATGACCTAAAAAATTAAGTCCTGTTTTTTTTTTTTTTTGGATCAAATATCTGTCCATGGGATCAGAAAAATAAACAACTCAAAGGGAAACAAGCTTATTTTTTCTTGTTTTAAGCATAAAGCCACTTAAGTTTTCAGTATACAAAACTTAATATCTTAAGTCATTTTTGCTTCTCCAGTTGATTTAAGAATATTTAGAAAATTGTACTGGAAAAGAAGACAAAATACTGTATTTGCAGTGCAGTTTGATTTACAGTTAAGCAGAGAGTGTCCAGTGAGTGTCGTCTGAAGCCGAATCAGATTTATGATGGCAGATGTTTTCTCTGTAACTTCACTTTTCCCAGCCATCATTCATCCTCCTACTACATGGAGCAAAATGGATGGACGGGATTTAGAAATAATCACCTTAAAATCAGATTCAGAGGAGTACAAGAAGATAAAAACAGCCTTTCTGAGCTCCAGTGTCCACCCTGATGTGTCACCTGTACAGGTTCAACAGGTAAAATAATGATCGAAAATGATCTTTTTCAGTATTTTAATCCATAAAATATCTCAACTTTCTTAAATCAAGACACATTTACTTGAGAAGAAAAATGATTTTGCATATTTGAATTTTTTTCAAGGTTTTGCTTAATAAATAAATGGGGTCATTTAATGTGTAAAGTTATATCTTTATTGGATACAGAACTGGATTATTTAGTTTCAATTTTTTTAGCGCCACATATCAAGAATTTAAGTAACATCATTTGTGCTTTAACGGCTGTTATGTTAAAAAAAAAGATTATTAACTAAGGGGAAGCAAGTTAATTTTCCTTTGAATACGGTTGTTATCTCTCCCCTCAGACGCAATGCTTTAATGGCGGTCTTGTGTGCACTTCTCAAAACGCCCACAAGATGGCATCATTTATCGGTGAATCCTATATTCATTCTGGCCAAATTTGCCCATTGGCCTTTGGAGACTTTGTCTCCTTTCCACCAACAATCTGGTGTATGGTGGGCGTTCTGGTGCAGACGCTTTTATCCAAAGCGACTTACCAGGGGAGCAATTAGGGGTTAGGTGTCTTGCTCAAGGGCACTTTAGTCATGGTATTGAAGGTGGAGAGAGTGCTGTTCATTCACAATCCCCACCTTCAATTCCTGTCGGCGTGGGAATCGAACCAGCATCCGAGTAAACCATATCAAAAGGGAACGTTTGAGGTTACTCACATTATCCATTGTTCCTTGAGATAACAAGCATTGCATAGCTTGCAGTGCTACTACGCTACCAGCAAATCACACTAAGATTCTGATGAGATCTGATAGTCGTGGCCTAGTGGTGAGGGAGTCGGGCTTGTAATCTGAAGGTTGCTGGTTCGATTCCCACGCCGGCATGTCCTCTTGAGTTCTTGCTGGAACTCCTTGAATGCCAGATTTACCACTGTCATTTCCAGGTGGTTGACGTGCCAGTTCGACATAGGGGTTGTCCACGAGCATCAGGCTATCCTGCCGTTTTGGAGTCTGTCATTACTACTTTCCTCCTGACAACTGAACCCTTTTGTTAAAAGCGGGGTGATTTCCAAGGGCTATGACTCAGCCGTGGGTGACCTTGAGAATGTGTTGGCCTGTGTGCCATGCATGGGGTGGGACAAGGCCTTTCAACCAAATCTGCATGCGGAGCAATCCTAGCAGAATGACCAAGAAGGCTGCCTCCATGAGGCCTAGGAGATTCTGAAACCTCGAGGGTGTAGTAGGACCCTGCAATCAATGAGGCCACCATGCTCCTAATCTTGAAGGCACGCTCCTGAGAGAGCCAAGCCTTCATTTGGGCTGAGTCGAAGTCTGCTCCCAGGAATGGAATCCGTTGGCTGGGAAGCAGCGAGCTCTGGCCAAGTCTTGCAGGTGATCTGTGGGTGCATAGCTCCTATTCTGATTGGGCTATAAGAACCCAATTGTTGAGATAGTCTGCCTCAAAGGGGAAAGAGCGTCTATTCACTTCGTGAAAGTATGCATAGCTAAAGAGAGTCCGAAAGGAAGGACTGTAAGGGCGCGATTCAGACGTCCGAGATCGAGGATGTACCTGAGACTGCCATCTTTCTTAGGGATGAGGACTCTGTTTGTTCAGTGGAGACCTTCTCCATGGCGCCTTTTTTGACCAGGAACTGTTGTGCGAGACCGGTGTGTGAACAATGCCCCTGAAGTGGGGTGGATTGGGAACAACCTTGTTAGATTGTCACCAATATCCTGCTCAACAATCCGGCGATGGCGGAGCGGGAAACTTTGGAGCGGGAAACTCGAGCTCTGCAATGAGAGCGCCTGTCTTTGATGAACGCGGTTTGACGTAGGCGCGCCACCGGCAAGCGATGCCCTCAGAGGCACGGCGGCTTGTAGACGGCGTGAGCTCATTTGGTCCTGTCAGCTAATCCCTGTGAGTTCATTGTATCTTCATCTCAGGCTTGATCAATAGACGATGACCTTGCATCAACGATAGAATCATATCGAAATATCCATACCATATCGAAAGGGAACCAATACCTATTTAAAGGGAATTTAGTGCTTAAATATCGGTATCACTCAACTTTCTCAGGTAAACGTCTCTTGCTTTAAGAACGTTTAGATATTTGAACTGGAAAACGAGACGGAAATACAGAGGAAGAAAAAATGTTTGCAGTGTGTGATTTTGATTTCATGTTGACAAGCCTGTGTTTAGTATTAACGTCTGAAATGGTTTCTCAGATTGACAGGATTCAGAGTCAGTCCCAGTGGCAGAGATACTGTGTGCTGAAACAGGCCGTGGATAAGAAATACCCCAAACGGACAAACGAACGGCAGCTTTATCACGGAACGACCAAAGAAATATGCCAAAAAATCAACAATAACGGCTTCAACCGGAGCTTCTGTGGGAGAAACGGTACGTCTCAGGTCTCCATTTACATAGCTGACCCATTAATGCCTTTTTTTGTTTTTTTATTAGAGAACGTAACGAAAGACAGACTGTGGCATATGGCAGGGAGCAAGAAAACTATATACTTTATGAAATGATTTACAATGATTTTTAAAATTTTTATTCTGTGGAAACGAGTGTCCATGCATGACTTGTTTCTTCACAATACTGACCTCCGACACTTGATTTGTTTCAAGCGGTCGTTCACGGAGACGGCACATACTTCGCTAAGGAGGCCTGGTACTCCTGCCAGGATCTGTATTCCAACCCAGACGATAAAGGGCTGAAGTACATCTACCTAGCGCGAGTGGTGACGGGGTCCCTGTGTAAGAGCAGACAAGGAATGAAGGAGCCGGATCCCATCAACCCCGCTGACCCGCAGGCCGGTCTGCACGACTGTGCCGTGGACAACCTACAGAACCCGTTCATCTTCGTGGTGTTCTGTGACGCAGGAGCGTATCCAGAGTACCTCATCACCTTCAAATCTAAATAACGCACTCAGATCTGACAAGCACATGATCACGTTTACAAACTATAGATATCATGGGAGAGTCTCGATTACTTTGACCGTGTCACAGTGATATTACCATGACAAACACATGAACAAATGTTTTCACACGCAACTTTCACCAGTAGCGCTGTCTCTCACCAACAACAACAACAACAACATTATTGAACTATTTTTACAGCATTTATTAACCTTTGTTAATACAACTTCTGATCTTAATCTCAACATTTACAAATACAAGTCTAAGATTAATAAATCCTGTAGAAGTATTGTTCATGTTAGCTTAGTGAATATTAACAGATACAATTTTTGATCTAAAAATGGATTAGTAAACATTGAGATTACACAGTAAAAACCCCAGAGTTAAATCAACTCTGCTCAGATAACATTTGGTCCCTCTCTAAATAGTGTTAAAGTAACACTGAACATTGAACATTATTGATGAACGCCTGCTGTTAACAAGCAGAAACACTGAAGAATAGAGAAACACAAGAACAACAACTGACTTCAGCCACAGCCTTAAATGAAATCAACTGAAGATAAAAGACATTCAATCTCTGAAGAGTGTTACTTTTACACTATTTAGAGCGGGACCAAATTTGATCTGAGCAGAGTTGATTTAACTCTGGGGTTTTTACTGTGTAACATTTAAGATTAGTAAATAGAAGTATTTTTAGAGGTTTTGGAAGTATTGTTCATTGTTAGCTTCCTGTTCACTATGAAACCTCCTTGTAAGATGTTACCGATTAATTACGTAATTAGCTAATTATTGAATACATCAGCCAAATGAAAATAATTCAGAAACTATAACGTGGCAGATGAGGAAATCACTGAACAGATAACAAGTGCCTTTAGAAGTGATATATGGTGCCACTGAGAAATACATTTATTACAGTTTTTATTAATCTTTGTTAACGTTAGTTAATTAAAAATACTGTTAGTTCTCGCCAGCTCGGGTCCATGAAATAAGACATGAATATATTCATAATAACACACCGATCCGTTCACACGTGACACATTCTCGAGTTTTTAAGACTTGATATTATGATTATCACTTTGTCACATTATTTTAATAAAGAATAATTTTATAGGTAACACATTAAATGAACAGTCCTGCAGTGCTTGAATCATTATGAATGTATGAAATACTAATTTACTCTGAAACTTTTTAACAAAAATAAACATTTTTGTGACTTTCAGTGCCCTGCTTTGATTGGCTTGAGTGTCGTAACTGGAGAAACAGTGTGTTGTGATTGTGACTTCCTCCTCGTGCAGACACAGTTTACAGTTGTGACGAGCAGGGCGGGCGAGAGCCGTGAGGGAACGGCGCGAGGCCGGTGACGCTCGAGATAATGAGTATCAGCTGCGCGCTACACCGGTCTCGTATCTCTCACAGAGGAGCTCCGGAAGCATAAAAGAGGAGCGACTACAGTGAAGGACGAGAGAGGAGCAGGCCTGGATTTTATGTTGTGTTTTATTTTGTTTGTGTGGCCGCCATTTTATTTTCGTTTTATTGTTTGGTTATTTTATTATTAAAGTATGTTGAATGTTCGCCGGTTCCCGCTTCCTCCTTCCCATATTTATGAACTGTGTTACAACAGTGTTGGACCCCTGAGCAGCACGAAAGCTATGAATCACTGATATAAACTATCAACAGTATTTTTGTCTTGTTTACCAGTACAAATATCTAAACATTTTAAAACTAAGATACATTTACTGGAGAATTACATAAGATATTAAGTGTTAAGTTTAAAAAAAAAAGAAGAAAGAAAAATAAAGTGTATAATTATCAAAATTAAGTGAGTTTATGTTTAAAACAAGAAAAAATATCTCCAATGGAGTCAGAAAAATAACTGCTTTCTCTTTGAATTCAGTTTATTTTTCTGAGCCCACACCGGCTCAGGTTTGGGTTTATCAACCACGAGTTCAGGGTTGTGACGGTTAGTTATCCAAGCTTTCTGGAATACCCCTAAAATTTACCTCGTATTTATCAAGTCACTGTGAGCAATGAAACCTAAAGTAAGAGTGAAAGTATACTGGATGAATGGAATAAGTGCGCCTTTTATTCCTTCATTTGTAATCTGGGTATCTCTGTGTGAAAATGTCTCGTCAGGGCTCTGCCAGCTGACAGTTATTTATGAGCGTTTTGTCAAAGTTTTGTGACTTTTGGAAAAAGTTACTTTCGCAAACATGGAACATTGTCTGATTCTTGAGGGTTTGGCGGATAATTTTGACCTTGTGAAATCAAAACTTGAGGTTTATTTTAAAAATAAAAGAAGATCAGGAGGAGAGATCTTGCAGATTCAAGAACATCAAGAGGACAAACGAAAAGCACTTCTGATTTATTTGAACGAAGAAGGTGAGTCTATCTTCAACTATCAGGGATAGATAAAACCTGTTATTGATAGATACTAATACTGATGCTCATGGAAGCTTATTTCCGCCACGGAATAAAGAATAAAGATAACTGACTATTTTTATCTCAGAATTCTGACTTTCCCATCGTGCTTTTCTGAGAAATATCAGAGATACAAAGTCTGAAATATGTGACATATAAACACACACTTATGAGGAAATAAGAATTTGAGATATAGGCTAAATTGAGAATAAAATTTTGATAGGCCCAGGCTATATATCTAGAAAAGTAGATATAAGGTGGTTTCATTTTCTCTTATATATTTAAAGGTTTATTCATGCATTTATTTTATGTTTTCATTTAATTATTTTATTGTATTTTACTTTTTATTATTTATTTGTAATAGGTTATTTGCACATAATGTCACATCACTGCGTTGTTTTGGCGTGAAATGCAGGTGCAGGGCAGGAAATGATTTTCTACACAGGAAGCACTATCAATCAAATGCCAATGTTTTGCATCTTTTATGCTTACTGAAGTCAATCAAAGCGAGAAAACACGAGGAGCTTCAATTGTGTACCAAAAGTTGTTGTTCATCAGCGGGAAAATGCAAGAAACTGACCAAAAAATGCAGGAAAATGTAGCTTGTAAACCTCCGTCTGTGGTCAGGTCAGATAATGCTCGTGAGGAAAAGTAGTCCAAAAATAAAATTTCTGTCATTAATGCTGCCTTCAAGTGCCATCAGAAATTCCCACTTCTGAAGTTGTGATTACGAGCTCATCACATCCAAGTTTCGAAATGGGAGGATGTTCATGTGCAATTAGGAAACTCGTATTCATGATAATTCCGAGAGCAGGTGAAGGCAGCATTAGTACTCACCCTCATGTTGTTCCTTTGTTCATCTTTGGAACACAATTTAAGATTTTTTTATGAAATCCGTGAGCTTTCTGGCCTCTAATAGACTGCATCAGTGAGACAGAGACATGAAACCAGTATCTGTCAGTAGAGCGGGACAGTGGACATCTTTCACAACCAACCTCTCTTTTAACCTTAGTGAAAAGCAGTTCGCTACTGATTGATTAGGGAACTGCTCGTTAAGTTGGCTTGAAAAGGCCAACATACTGTTCTACTATATAAACTTGTTAGTGGGGTTTGCCTCTGGCAAAGCATCATTTTGTTCTCTTCCGTTTATTATTATTTTTCCGGACAAAAGTTAGACCCATGCATGAGGTGTCAAATCGACCGGCTCATTGTGGAAAGGTGTGCTATGACTTTTCTAAGTGATCAGACTTAAGATGTTCACACAGGGGACAAAAAAGCGGGCAAAAATCCCCATTGACTTAGAACCCTTTCTCATGTCACACTCATTTGACTCATCAAGCAGCCAATAAGTAATGACAAATAAAACTTCATAGCCACACTCTAGCAACCACGTCATAGACTTCCTTTGAAAAATAGATCAGATGGGAATAAATGAATCAGAACATCATAGAGACACGTGGGTTTGGCTCTTTTGAATTGGGCACACATGCAGTCTATTAGTTTAAGTCATGCCATAGCAACCATTTAGAGCAGCCTAGCAACCCAAACCCAAAGAGGGATGTCTTCAAATTTGAACATCATAGGGTTGGTGTATGTAATTCATACTGACAAGCAGCCTTTGGAGTATCATCATTGGCAGATGCCAAGCCACCCCCTAGCAACCAAACAGAGTACCCTAGCAACAATTTAGCAACACCTATTTCTCTGCATTGGAACAACATATAGACATGGCGGTTGGCTCTTTTGACTGGACTTTTGAACATGGTAGTCATGCTAGCAGTGAATAGCTACATGCTAATAGTTATTAGCCAAGTGCTAAACCAGTCTAAGAATATGTTAAGAACTCCATACAAACTCCATAGTGTCCATCTGGTGATAGAAATAGCCCAGAACACCCTAGCAACCACCTAGTAACCACCCAGAACACCATAGCAACTGCCTAGCAACACCTTAGCAACCACCCCCAGTACTGTCACATTTTCTTCAGAAAATGTCCATTGTAGTTATTAGTGGTGCTTGCCTCTGACAAAGCATGACTATTGTTGTTCTCCATAATTATTCTTCTGAACAAAACTTCGGCGCATAACTTGTACCGCACCGTTTGTCATAGACCCATGAATGAGGTGTCAAATCATGCAGATTATTGAGGAATGGTGTGCAATAACTTTTATAAGTGATCGGGTGTGAGGACGATGTTCATCTGGCGGGCGGAAAAATCCTATAGACTTAACATTGCGAGAAACTTTGATGAGTCATAGCGCAGGGTGAGGATTTCGTTGAAACGTGTTGATTACCATGCTTGATTCTTCACCAATCTTTCATTTGAAAGCCACATTTCTACCATATGTAAAAACACATTCTTCCATCTTAAAAAAAATTCTAAACTACGACATATGCTCTCAATGACAAATGCGGAACAGTTATTTCATGCGTTCATAACCTCAAGGCTAGATTACTGTAACGCTCTACTGGGTGGTTGCCCTGCTTGCTTCATAAACAAACTACATCTGGTCCAAAACGCAGCTGCCAGAGTCCTTACTAGAACCAGGAAGTATGACCATATTAGCCGGTTCTGTCAACACTGCACTGGCTCCCTATTAAACATCGTATAGATTTTAAAATCTTGCTAATTACTTACAAAGCACTAAATGGCTTAGCTCCCCAGTACCTGAGTGAGCTCTTAATGCATTATAGTCCTTCACGTCTATTACGATCTCAGAATTCTGGCTTCTGGTGGGGACGTAGACTCATAAAAGTGACTGGAGGTAGGAGGGTGCGGAGGCTGTGGTGGATCTGTAAGCAAGTGTCAACACCTAGAACCTTATGCGAGCAGCAAGTGGTAGCCTGTGCAGAGAGATGAAGAGAGGTGTGACGTGGGCTCTTTTGGGCTCGTTGAAGACAAGACGTGCTGCAGTGTTCTGGATCATTTGTAGAGGTTTGATTGCACATGACGGCAGACCAGCCAGAAGAGCATTGCAGTAATCAAGCCTTGAAATGACCAGGACCTGGACAAGAAGTTGCGTTGCATGCTCAGGTAGAAAGGGCCTGATTTTCCTGATGTTGTGTAGTGCAAATCGGCGTGACACAGCTGTCTTTGAAATGTGGTCTTTGAAGGTCAGTTGGTCATCAAAGATTACTCCAAAATGTCTGGCTGAATGTGATGGGGTAATTGCTAATTTACCTAGCTGGATGGTGAAATCGTGCTGTAGAGTCGGATTGGCAGGGAATACGATTGGCAGGGAAGACGAGAAGTCTTTGTTAGGTTGAGCTGCAGGTTCTTCTATCCATGTCGAGATGTCCGCCAGACAGCTTGAGCTCCATACAACTACTGTGGAATCATCTGGTTGAAATGAAAGGTAGAGCTGTGTGTCATCAGCATAGCAGTGGTAGGAGAAACCATGTGCCTGTATGATGGGACCCAGTGATGTAATGTATATGGAGAACAGGAGGGGTCCAAGAACTGAACCCAGAGGAACCCCAGTGATCAGTTGATAAGCTTTGGATTCCTCCCCTCCCCAGGCAACTCTGAAAGACCTAACTATGAGATAGGATTTAAACTATTGAAGTGTAGTTCTTGAGATGCCAAGTGATGAGAGGGTGGACAGAAGAATTTGATTATTCACAGTGCCAAAGCAAGCAGATAGATCCAGCAATACAGCTCCCCAGCCCAACTTGGAGCAATCTGTTGCAACAACAATGTTCCAGGAGACTTGTTCTATGGGACTCCCTGCCCACGGGGGTTTGACCAAGGGCTGAATGTACGGTGAAAGATCTGTGTGATGACCACACAATGTGTGCTTCGGCAATGTGCCCAGCTCAGGACTCATGAATGAAGCCAGTGCTGTAGAGGTCTCATATGCATCAGTCCTACTGCTGCAAATGATGACATATCCCCCAGAAACATATTTCAATGGAACCACTGTTTTGTATCCTGATTGCAACTGGGATGGCGTTCCTGGAATACCATAGTAGACATCGTCTGTCGGAGAGCCTGTGCCATGACTTAAGTTACTCGGAGAGAGTGAAATGAGTTCTCAAATCAGCCACTAGGGTACAAAGAGAGATTGTGAAAGATGTCCACTGTTCCCTTCTACTGAATGACACTGGTTTCATGTCTCTTGTCTTCCTCCTGGAAAAAAGCTATTACAAAAAGAAAGTTCATTTTGGACATGGAATTCCAACTACAACAGAACATGAATAACCACAAAAGCTTGATTATTTCTGCAATATTTTTTTAGAAAAGTAGTGAAATACTTTGGGAAATGTCACAGTTTTACAGAGAATCCCCCTGTTTTCCAGATCTGAAGAAGGTGCTTGACAAAAGAATCCATAAAGTTTATTTCAAACATTATGGAGCAGTTGAAGTGACCGTGAAACTCCCAGAAGACACGAAAAGCAAAAAGATCAGACCACCAGTTCAGCGAAAACTGGAGAAGAGCACTTTCCTCAAGTCACTGCCCTCTCCTGCAAGACAGGTTATTCTCTGTAATTATTTATGAATTATTATTGTTAATATTAGACCACAGGTTTCAAAATATCCTTATTCTCTGCCACTTTTGAAAGACAAGGAAGCAACGGGATATTTAAGCAACACTCCAGCTTAGTATGTCCCCTTAAATGTCAAAGAAACATAAGAGAAATGCAGATGTGTAATTAAGTAAAGGAGTAGTACATTACTGTAATGTAAAATGAGGTTAGATGAATGTTCATATACTCACCCATTTCCTCCTCATTCAGGATTCAGGAACACCAGATCTTCTAATTACCACTCCTGATTCAGTTGATAAGGAAACACTTCAGATGTATTTTGAGCAATATACAGAGCAATATGAGCTAGCGAAGCATGGAAATAACAGCTGGATCCTGAAACTCTACAGCCAGTCAGGTATGATTCCAGAGCTGCTTTGGGAGTGTGTTTACTATCCACTCAAAAGTGTCATAATGTAACATGAAACAAACTGGTTTTGCTGGTCTGTTTTTGGTGCATCACTTACTCATAATGTAGGCCTAATTCTGTGGGGGTTTTTTTATTTGACACCTAGCACTAGCACGTTTCCAGTAAAAAAAACAAAAAAAAAAAACATGATAAAATCATCTTTGAAATCAGAAAGATCAAAATTAACATAATACTGACTTTTTTCCCAGATTTCAAGCAAATTTTTGGCAAGAAAGAACATGATTTTGGTATATCTTTAAAAGTGTACAAAGAAGGAAGTCTCGGAGAGAAGTCAGACCCTCGTCGCTTCATCTTGACTGGATTTGATTGCGAAACAGACTGCAAGAAAATCTCAGTGTTCATTGGCAGCTGTAGCAAGACGACAGATCACACTTGGGAGACGCTTGATGAAGATAGGATTGTTGTCACCTTCAAACAAGATATTGGTAGGTTTGGAAGCCACACTTTCCCTCTGGGTTTGTGTCTCCCCTCTTCTTATCCTTTTAAGCAAAAACCTACTTACTCATTATGATTATTCATTATGATTAATTATGATTAATATTTGAATCAGTTAATCAGATCAACTTAATGTAGCTACATTCAAATTACAATCAATCAATCTGTTCATCCTTTGAACACTCAGTGTTGACCATTAATTGATTCTAAGAGAAGGATATTTTCCACTGAAGGAAAAATAATTCTTTCTTACAAACCAAATATGTATTATGTACAAGTTTATTAACTAAATCACAAAAACATAACTAACTAACCAACACTTACATACACAAAAATCACACATACATAACTAATAGGAGAAGCGAGAGTGAAACTGGAACTGGAAACAGGAAGTGGAGTTAAGTCAACAACCCGGAAGGAATAATTAGGATTCATTACAAAGCTCCTTTGTTAATAAACAACTTTAAATAACTAGCAGCAATATAGTATATTGTACGATACTTACATTCTGCCTCGGAAATGGAAGAAAGTCCGAATATACAGTTGCAGTAGAAATTCCTGCGTTCGGTCCGATGGTGCTGAAGTTGGAATCGATGTCTTCTGCGTTGAATGAAGGAACGATTACAAGCTTGTAAGCTCAAAGCTCTGACTGGGCAGAGTAAGTCCAGCTCCTGATCGTCCTGAAAGGAAGGAAGCATGGAGAGTGTAATAACCTGTGCTCTGAATGGAGTGGAAAGGACTTTAGGAACATAACATGCTTCAGCTAAAGGATGACTTTACAGTCGTTGGGTCCAAACTCAAGGCAAGAAGGGCTCACAAAGAGCGCCTGCAAGTCTCCTACTCGTTTGACCTATGCTAAGGCTAATAGCAGAGTGGCTTTGAGTGGCGAATGGTGTTCGACGTATTCAAGACGTTCTCAGGAGATCTACCGGCTCCCTTCAAAAACCAATCCCCTGGATGTAGTTGGAGAGGATCTGTTTCAGAGTAATCATTCTGAATGAGCGCTTCATTAGGGTGTCAGCAAGTTTCCTACTCATTTGACCGACGCTAAGGCTAATAGCAGAGCGGCTTTGAGCATCGAATGACGTTCGACGTATTTAATAATAATGCAATTTTATTTATTGGCGCCTTTCAAAACACCCAAGGTCACCTCACAAGCAAGCAAAAAGTACAGTTCAGTGCACAGGAGAAAAAAAATAAAACAAAAAACAAAACAAACACTCCGCATAAATAGATAAAATACAGTAAAGACTCAATAAAACATTTTAAATGTCAGCAGGCAATCGCTTTTGCGAACATCAAAGGGAAGGGAGTTCCATAGGCGGGGGGCAGCATAGCTAAGATCTGGCTCCCATTGTAGTTAGCCGAATCCGAGGTACCACAAGAGAAATTGAAGATGAGGATCTGAGAGCATGTGAAGGAGTATAAACCTGAAGAAGTGTCTTGTAGGTAAGTGGCAAGATCTTGAATTCAACTCTTTATTTTACTGGGAGCCAGTGCAATTGCTGTAGAACTGGAGAAATGTGCTCAGTAGAAGGTGTTCTAGTAAGAACGCGAACTGCGGAATTCTGAACCTACTGAAGCTTACGTAGCAGTTTAGAGGGAACACCAGTGAGAAGTGCATTGCAGTACTCCATACGTGAAATGACTAGTCCGTGAATAAGAACTGCTGTATTATTAGTAGAGAGGAAGGGGCGGAGACGGTTAATATTACACAAGTGGAAGTATGTAGTCCGTGTGATATTTTTGATTTGAGTTTCAAAGGATACTGTGATATCCATAATAACCCCCTGCTTATTTAACCCTCTGGAGTCGGCCGTCACGCCGGCGTGATCTCCTTGCATTTTTCTTGTCAGTGTAAAAGAGACTCAAAATGCTCCGTCAATTTTGGACCAACAATTAAGAGTTATATACCATTCTAATCTGTTAAATGTCTACTTTTATTTGTGCACACTCAGAGTAAAAACAAAAAAACTTGGTGCTTTGTGAGCTGCGATCCCTCTCTGAATGAAGTCAATTCTGATAGTCGTAAGCAAAAAGTACTAATGAAAGTATCTGAATTAATTTGACGTGCTTTAACTTGATTGTCTGAAGTGATTTCGTTGCTGGCTCTCAAAAGGTTTAACTGTTTGTAATCTCGCTTTCTTTGATCAACCTCTTTCTTTTCTTTCCTTGTGTTATAATATTTTTTCTTTGTTTAGATTTAGTTGTATGGATTCGTATCTATATATCATATATTCATATATTAAACATATTGTATTCACGCAGTTCATTGTCTCTGATTGTAACTCATACATGAACCAAGTCCCTTTAATGTTTGATTTCGCTAGCTATTTGCTTTTAAAGTACTAGAATAAGTTTCCTTTTCGTGGCCAGAGAAGAAAACTTCCTTTCTAGAATTGATAAAATTGGACTAATAGATTTGCTGGACAAAACAAACCAGTCTTTCTAAAAATTAACTCATGAATATATATATTCCCAATTAATTAAAATTCGTTGTAATTGATTATCTATACATACCTAATTCCCTTCTTGGTTGATTCATATTCACAATTAATCATAACGTGTTGTGATTCAGTTGTGAATACATTTCATCCTGTAATGATGAGTGCAGCTTTAATTCCAAAACGTAGTCATACAGGCAATGGTCAACTCAACAGCAAACAGGATCAACAGGGGAAAGGCAAACTTGTAGTCAATATACCAGGCTAAGGCAGGCAGATGACACAGGCAGGAATTGAAAACAGGCAAAATAAGGCAAGGGTAGCGCTCAGAAATGTTAGTTTCAACAAGACTTCGCAAATAACCAGGGAAACAGAACAGACTTAAATAGAGAGCTAGACTGGCTACAGCTGGGCAGTAATTAACATAAGGGGCTTATGGGAAGTGTAGCGTGGTGTATGGAGTCCATGATAGAGTTCTGAAATTGGAGGGTGACATCTAGTGGCAGGTGAATGGAGGACAAAAGAACAGGATTCATAACACATCCATTTGAGCAATTTACTACATATATTTTTGGTGGAGAATGCGGGCGATGTTTTAAACTTGGTTTTGTGTTGAGCAACACAGTATCAATCTTTGTGTGTTTATTAAGGTGTTTATGCACGCTTCATGCAGTGAGAGTCGCAACATGCATTTCACATTGCCCTGCGGTAACAACTGCTATATTTGTCTAACATTGTAGCCACTGTTAACCGTCTTAAGATTAACTGCAGTTCATAATATTAAAATTGTTCCGGTAAAGAGGATCAAATCTCTTCACAGCATTTTAATATGACTTTTTCCGCCTGTTAGAAACTTTCTTTCAGCTCGAACACAGATTGATTTGAGCGACGTTCCTCTTATCTTTCTAAAAGGCCTTTATTTTTATCACAAGATTTGATTCATTGCGTATTTCCAGTGTTATTCAACTAAGCGATCTGACTCTGTTAGGTTAAACCACTGGCTTAGCTAACCAGTGTTGGCCTAATGCAAATTTATTTAGAAGAACACAGTTCTCTGAATTATTTGTAAATCGGAGTCATTTATTTTAACACATTGATCAAGTTTTAATTTGCAACTGCAGTAAAGAAATCCTACAAGTTACATATTCTTGTGCTGTAAACTGGCGCAAAAAGATCCGCTGAGATCTAAAACATTATATGCGTGCACAAACACGCTATTATTTAATTAACTCATGACTTTGAGGAATTGAGGGTAGGTCACAGTACCTCTGACTAACCACCAGAGGGCAACCTATGCAAGTGTGGGACACACCCCACTTTCGTGATGTGCATCCTCTGTTAACCACCTCCCACTGACCATTGGGCTGCAAAGATAATTGGTATCCCTGTCCCCTCCATCCCGTACATTTTCCTTGCATGATGCTCCCTTTTATTCAGCATGAATATGTTAAATTGATAAAAAAAAATGATAGCAAAGACTTGTTGGGAAAGATTTACATTTTGAATAAATGCTGTTCTTTTTAACTTTTTAATGATCAATAAATCTTGAAAAAAGGACCACAACTGTCTCCAACATTGATAATAAAGCAGAACATTAGAACGTTTATTTCTGAACGAGATATCTGAAGGATCATGTGACACATAAAGGAAATACAATAAAACAGATTAAAATCTTTGAAAATCCTTACATTCTTAGCTCAGGCTGCTTCACAGCTTTGGCTGTTTGATGGGCCGTTAGCCACTGGGGGAGTGTCTTTTGTCTCCCCTGGTGTAAATTGCATAAATATTCATGGCCATGAGCTGTGTGTCTACATAGAGGACGCAAAAGTCGAAGATCGCATAAACGTAGATTTAATCAAAAACAGTTCAACAGGAATACAGGCAACTGAAACAGGTGTGGGTGATTAACAAGCAAACACATGGAGGGCAAATGAACAGAGAATGACATCACTAGACAGGACAAAACTAAACAAGACAGTTCATGGGTGTGACAGTACACCCCTCCCCAGAAGGCGCGTCCTCGCGCCGTAGATGGACCAACTGCGGAGGGAGGGGGCTCAGGTGGAGGACGAGGAGACGGAGGGCAGACAGGACAGCAGACAGACATGGCAGACAACCGGAGGAACCAGGGTGGAGCAGATGGTGGGAGGAGCCAGGAAGGAAACAGACGGGATCTGGAGCAGGGGGAAGATGGTTTGACCCAAGCCATAGTCACGTCCACCGCACATGGTGGAGCCGCGGAAGGAAGCTGCCATGGTGGAGGAAGGGCTGGCGACACCAGGGCGGCGACTGACTGTGGCAGAGTAGGTGGCAGAGGAGACCAGGGCGTGGCTGGAACGCCGACGAGCCAGGGCGACGATGAGGATCCGGCGGGATGCGGCGATGCTGGCGGCTCTAGCGACCGAGGCGCAGACGGGGATCCTGAAGGGCCACGGTGGAGACGAGGGAGGTTGGAGCCAAGGAGGAGCTGGCGGACTGACGGGCCGAAGAGGAGTCCAGGTCGAGGAGGTGGGAGGCGGAGACTTGGGATCCACTGCCCCCAATGGCGCTGCAGACGGGCAGGCCCACTGCACGCTCACGTCGCAGATGGTGGGTAGAGGGTGAGCAGAGGGGCTGGCAGGATGCAGCGGAGATGGTGGTAGATGGATGAGTGGAGGTGGGAGAGGAAGACTGGGTGGGATTTCTGAAAAAACAGATGATTCAGGACAGGCAGACGATTCAGGACAGGCGGACGATTCAGGACATATAGAAATTAATAAATAGTCCTCTGAGCACAGTCCATGCTCACCCTCAGCGGCAGTGCAGTGGGCGGGGCTTTCCTCCTTGCCCTCGTTCTCCACCGCGGGCTCCCTCACGAGCGCTGTAGCTGGCTCCCATCGAGAGGCCATAGATGCAGAGCCCACAGATGGGCTGGGTGTGCCAAATTGTCCCATTCGCCTGAGAGAGGAGATTCTGTCTCAGGGGGATCGGCCATTGCGCTGCAATGGAACCAGGCATAAAGAAGAAGGCTGGGTCAATCGTGGGTGAGTGCATCCCTGTTCCTGGAAAAATAGATTGGGCAATGTGAGTTGTCTTCGAAGACAAAGAGGTCGACCTCTGCCTTCTCAAAGGTTTCCCATGTTTTCTGAACCATATAGGGGTGGAGAATCCTCTCTTCTGAGGAGACATTGCCCAGAGACAGCATGTCTGTCCCTTGGTTTAATATGCCCTGCACATGTGTTGCTCTTAGTGAGAGCTAACTGAAATGTTCCCACTCCAGAAGGCTCCTCACCATAGTGAAGAGTTGCTTTGAGGAGAGGCCACCCTGGTTTTGAAGTACACGGCCACCATGCTGTCCCAGCGGACTAGGAAGTGGTGGCCCACTAGGAGTGACAGGAAGGTTTGAAGAGCTCGACAAACTGCCAGCATTTCCAGGCAGTTGATGTGTATTCTGCTTTCTTTGTTTGAGGCTGTTGTGCCCTCGTACAGGGCTCCCCAACCTGTGTTTGATGCATATGTGAAGTTGACTTTCCTACTGCATGTCATCCCTAGAGCCTCACCCTGTTTGAACCAGCCGGGGTTCTTCCAGGGGCCAGGGCTGCAGCGCACAAGTAGTTTACCATGAGATGTAAGCATCCAAGATGGTGTGGGACAGAAGTTGAGGTTTCAGCCAGAACTGTAGGGGCCGCATGTGAAGCAGGCCCAGATGTAGCACTTGCGATGCATAGGCCATGAGGCCTAGCATCTTTTGAAACACAGGTTCCAACTGTAAAGGTTTCCATAAGCTGCTGTATGAACGGAGCACATTCTGACAAGACTACTGCCCTTCATTTGGGCTGAGTCGAGGACTGCTCACAGGAATGAAATCCATTGGCTGGAAAGCAGTGAGCTCTTGGCAAAATTGACCCTGAGCCACAAGCATTCTAAGTAATTGAGGAGGAGTGGGACACTAGCTCGGAGGTAGTTTAGGATGTGGATCCCCATCTGCCTCATAAGGAAAAAAGCCGCATCCATGCACTTTGTAAACGTACAAGGAGCTAGGGACAGCCCGAACGGAAGGACTATATATTGATGTCACTCCATCGAAGTGAATCTCAAGAAGTGCCTGTGATGGGGGGGCTTTCTAGATGTGAAAATAAGTGTCCTTCAGATCCAGAGAAAAGAACCAGTTCCCTGGGTGTACTTGTGAGAGGATCTGATTCAGAGTAATCATTCTGAATGAGTTCTTCATGGACTTGAGGCCACCATCATTTTTGGGACGAGGAAGTAACAACTGTGGAAGCCTAACTCAGTCTGGGCTGGGGAAACAATCTCTATGGCTCTTTTTGTTTGTTTGCCTGGGCCCAGTGCATGCAATAAACACATTGTATCCAGCACCCGGAACTGAATGTGGTGTCTGGAGGCATAAATGAGGCTGTTAGGGGGGTGGTTTGGCTGCAGTGAAACTTAACCCCCTACTCTTTCTATCTGAGAGATCAGGACGGTTTCTGAGGCACAGGGTCGGGTCTAGCACTATCTTGGGCCATGGTCCCTGACACTTTGGGAAGGGACAGCGCTTTGCAGATTGCAGAGGTTTAGGCCGTGAAGTGGGCTGAGCAGTCAAAGACATGGCTTTGGCAGGCTGCTGAGTTGGCGCAGGCTTGGACTGACTAGAAGAAGCTGCAGAGCAGGAACACTTGGGTAAGAAGTAGTAACAATAATAATAATAATAATAATAATAATAATTCCTTACATTTATATAGTGCTTTTGTGGGTACTCAAAGCACTATACAAATGGAAGGGGGAATCTCCTCAACCGCCACCAATGTGCAGCATCCACCTGGATGATGCAATGGCAGCCATATTGTGCATTACACACACCACACACCAGCTTATTGGTGGAGAGGAGACAGAGTTATGAAGCAAATCAGTAGAGAAGAGTAGAAGAAGTGTCGCATCGCTTGGGACGACTGGACGATGGTAAAGCGAATCTGTCGACAGCAGGACCAAAGAGCCAATGGGGGAAACTGGGGAGTCAGCTTTAGAAGACGGCTTTATCTGCGTCCTTGATCTCCATCAGGTTGAGCCACAAGTGGTGCTCCAGCACCACTAAACTGGCCTTCAATCTGTCGATAGCCTGCGCTGTAGTCTTTGTGGTGCGCAGGGCCAAATTTATCACACTGGGCAGCTCTCTAAACTCGGCTGGATCAGGTCCCATCTCATCCATGGAGCGAAGGAGCTTCACTTGGAACACCTGAAGTACGGCCATTGAGTGTAATGCAGAAGCTGCCCGGCCAGCTTAGGCGTACGCATGGCCAGCTAGGGCTTAGGTCGTTCGCCAGGGTTTAGATGGGCGGACTTCCATCCAATGGCCGTCAACTACCGTGAGATTGGGTGATGCAGAGGCACGCAGGCAGGCTGAATAAGGCGTATGCCACGATTTAGTCAGCTCATCGTGAACTTCTGGGAAGAAGGGCGACATTCGCTAGGCAGGGGCCTGGCGGCGCCCCAGCAGGAACCACTTATCCAAGGAACTGCAAGTGGGCTCTTCGAGTGAAGACCACTGCAGTCGGAGCTCTTTGACGGTCTTGGATAAGTCACAGAGAAGATCGGTGTCCATTCCAGCCCTGGTGCCGATTGGCTTTAAAGACTGCAGGGAGGTAGGGTCGATCGCTGAGCCCATCCAGTCCTTCATGTCTGAGGCCGCCAGTTACATACTGTCATCATCCTCCGACACCCCGGATGAGACCAGATTGTTCATGATGGCAGAGGAATGCTGGTCTGGGCAGGAGAAAGATATGGGGGAAACCTCTCTTATCAGAAGAGAGTGAGGCACACGGGCCTTGGGGCGACGTGAGCTCACGGGCCTTGGGGCGACGTGAGCTCACTCATATCTGAGCACTGAGGTCCTCTGCTCTGCTGTTTTTTATACACAGGCTCCTGTGAGGAAGAAAATGGGAGGGTACGAGGGGCGGAGCACATTTGCAACAACGTTACAGAAATTTGCTCTTAAAATTTGCTCTGATAGTCGTGGTCAACTTTCAAATAAGAACGAAGAGTTAACGACAGCATACTCAATTCTGTGAACATTTCAAAAGTACATGTAGAGATAATTTTTCTTCCCTTCTCATTTTATCGTCAGATGTGAAGTCATTTATAAAAAAATGCACTTCAAAGCAACTGCAAGGTCGAGACATTGGAGTGATGCATATGGAGCGGACGGATTCGGTCCTGGTCCAAGGAGATTTGGAGAAGATCAGTTTAGAGATTCTCACCCTTTACTTCAGCAACAAGAAGAGCAGAGGAGGAGATATCAAGAACTTCATATGGATCAAGAGAGGAACAAGCGCAGTCATCACCTTTGGAAAATGTAATGGTAGGTTTTCAGATTAGTTGCAATGATTCGATTAGATGTATTTTTAAAAAAAATCTGTCTTTTCCTCTTAAATCATGATACATCTACTACAGTTAAAAGATATTAAGTCTTGTTTTCTGAAAAATGTATCAAAATTAATTGAGTTTATGCTTAAAATAAAAAAATACATCTGCCTATGGAGTCAGAAAAATGGAGAAAACAAGATTATTTTTCTGACCTCACTGGCAGATATTTGTTGTTTTCAGCAAAAACTCACTTATAACATTTTTGTTTTAATATCTTTGGTCATTTTGCTTCTTTGTTATTTAAAATATCTTGATTTAAGAATGTTTAGATATTTGTAGTGTAAAACAAGACAAAATGCTGAGTGAGGAAGAACAGAATTTTTGCAGTTTAGAAGTTAAATCTAAAAATCTGTCACGTGAATAATGGAGGAAAGACATGGATTACTATTAATATGGTACAACAGTAATTTAAAATGGTAAAAAAAATGTTTCTGTCATCTGATGGATTTTGGGTTCGTCTTTGGTTTGCTCTGTTGAGTTTTAAAAGACACTTAATTTTCAGTAATATTATTGATTTGACTGAACTGTAGCATCTGGACTGAATCAGTGATGATAGATTCATTTTTAGATATTGGGAAACCTTTAAAAGCTGTTGTTGGGAAAGCTTTTTGTCTTACTTGCCTTAAAAGACAACAACATGTCTGGACTTTTGTCTCCCTTTCATCTTTCGCTATTTCACCTGTCTCGTCCTCCGGCGACCGCGCTTCCATCGTGCGTATCTTCTTTTCCAGACGACCAGGCTTGGTCATTTTCATTCCTGGAAAAGACATTCTCCTTTTGTTTTCCGGCATTTTGCTAACAGTTAAATCCGTTTTGAAACTCCCGCTGAAGATTCGACCTCAGGAAGAGACCGATCGAAGCTCCAGCTCCACGCACTGAAGTTTTGAAGGGTATTCACCACAGCACCAAAAAAAATTTCTAATGCGAGTACTGAATTAATTTTTGATGCATGTTAAGTTTATTGTCTAAAGAGATTTTGTTGCTGGCTCTGAAAAGTTTTAACTGTTTGTAATCTTGCCTTCTTTATCAACCTCTTTCTTTCTTTACTTTTGTTATTACATTGTATTCTCCATTTAGATTTAGCTGTATGTATTCATATATATTCATATAAATTTAACCCATTGTATTCACGCTTGATTGTCTCTGATTGGTGCTCATACATGAACCAAGTCCCTTTTACGCTTTGATTTCACTAGCTATATGCTTTTGCAAGTCCTAGGATAGGAGATCTTTTCGTGGCCAAAAGAGACCTTCTTAAGAGTTAATAAGAAATTCGAACTGAGAGTTTTGCTGGACAAAACAGACCAGTCTTTCTAAACCTAGAGATAATTTTTTGGACCATATAGATTCATAATTAATTATAATTCATTGTAATTGATTATCCATACATACCTAATTCCCTTCATGGTTGATTTATATTCATAACTAATCATAACGTGTTGTGATTCAATTATAAATATAATTTGCTACAGAATCGACACTATTGGATGCACTAGTCAATAAGGAAGATTATGCAGACACTAGGGGTGTGACGAGACCACTATCCCACGAGACGAGACGAGACACAAGATTGGGTTCACGAGACGAGATTTTTATAGTATTTTTAAGAAATCCTCAATAATGAAACGTATGAAGGGAAAATAGTCTTTTATTCAACTGAAAATCATAAAATGCAAAAATGTTGGTGCATTTTGAAATCAACTTGTAATGCATGTCATTTTACTTCTATTTTAATGAATTATTTGCAGTAAAACAACATGCAAACACTGATAAATGTTGCTACAAAATCAACCAATTGTTTTCTGCGCTGTATAATTTCACATGAGAAATCTCACTGAACTTCTTTCTACAGATTGAACATAAATTAAACAGTATAAATAAAATAAACAGATATATAAAAAATTCAAATTACACTTTCAGTGTCACTTTAACTGCAGTACAAAGTTGACCATTTCCCAGTCACTATTGGTTGTGTGGCTGTTACTGCTATAAAGCTCTGCGTACACCGAGATGTCCGGCCGTCAGCAGTAATAGTGATGCTCTCTGCCTCTTTAGGGGCCATTCGTATACATATCGCGCCTAATACATACATATCGTGCCTAAAAAAGCGTGGAAAGCGCGGCCGCGTCGCTTCCTCCTACTTTTGCAAGCGTTCAGGTGCTTGCGCTTCTGTAGCGTCTGTCGTTGCTATGCTACTATGAACTGTGCATGACCATGAGGAAGTTTCAGCAAGGGATAAATAGATTTTTAGCCCTTGCTTTAGCTTTACCGCGGCACAGGCGCGGCAGGAAAAACGAGCGCGCCGCACCGCATTAATTAAGTTATTTTAATATGTTTAGATTTGACTTAAAACATACCCTGTTCAGGTGGTAATACACAAATGTGGACATGTCTGCATTTATGCATTACAGTGGGTATAAACACCTTGCCCTTTAACTTCAGATTTAGTAAACAAACAATCAAAAGTCATAACCTAGATATGATTTTCATTTACAATAATAGATCCTCAAATTTGCCATTAGTGACTTGTTTTTTGCACTATCAGTTGCTCATGTACTGAGGATCTCCCGTTCTTTGCTCATTTTGAGTCAGACTTGTGAATTCAATGAATTGGTAACTGGAGACTCGCTCTGAGCGAGATGTTCACTCGAGATCAGATGCAATCAAATCGGTCCAATTCCCGAATTAATCGTTCAGTGCGATTTGAGAACCGTTTTAATAGGTCAATTGAAATGGGCGATGAATGAATGGGTGATGACTACTTCAGTTCAAAATAATGAGAAAAGACATGTTTTTATGAAATGTAGTGGAGTAAGAGGTACGATATTTGCTTTTTTCCAAAATATAAAAAAACAGATAAAGTACAGATGCTTGACAAATATACTTATAATGTAATGCAACAAAGTAAAGACACTTGGTTACTGTCTACCACTGAGAGCTGCTTATAGCTGAATTGAGCTTGTTTCATTAATGGTTTAACTTTACAGTTACTGAACTGAATTGGGCTGAATAATGGGACTATTGTCTTTTTAGGGCAGCTTTACAGCTGAATTAGGCAAGTCACCTTTATTTATATAGCTCTTTTTACAATGCAGATTGCGTCAAAGCTGCTTTACATGATAACCTCAAATATGGCTTATCACTTGAAACGGTGGTACCAAGTCCTCTCGCTCTAATGTTAGCCTAGTCCTAGAAAAATGTGCGGTATTACTTGGCATATCCAAGTGCTTGTGTGGCGATCACGCTTATTGCATGACATGGAGGTGCTGATGTAATCACTTTCATAACTTAAAATACTGTCAAAAAATGTCATTTTGGTCATACAGATAATAATATTACAAACTGTAAATGTCTACTTTTATTTCTGTAAAATCACAAAAACAGCAAAACAATGTGCTTCTGTAAAATAATCAAAACAATCAGGATGTGATATCTGTCGTCCTGCTCTCAGTGAACTTGAGCAAGTAAAAATCACGAACCAAAACTCAGCATATACTTGCTTCTATATCTATAGAAAGTTTAAAATGTCTACATTGAAACGAACCACTTCAAATGGGAAATAAATATTCTCAGGTTATGTAATCCGTATGAATATAGGCGCATCTACTACTAATGGATTAAATGAATGTCTACTAGTCGACTAGAAAATCTTTAGTCGAGGGCAGCCCTAGTTTAGATAAATTTTTAAGATGGAAGAATGCAGTTTTACAGACACTTGAAATGTGGCTTTCAAATGAAAGATCAGTATCAAAGAAGACTTAACAGAGCAACCATCAAGTGTTAGACAGTATTCTAGGTTATTCCATCTGGAGGTTTTTGGCCCGATAATTAGAATCTCTGATTTTTCTGAATTTAGTAGTAGGAAATTGATAAGTTTCATGAGGGTGTGAAGAAATATAGGGCTGAGTATCATCAGCGTGACAGTGAAAACTAATGCCATGCTTCATAATGACATCTCCCAAAGGTAGAATGTTGTAACGCAGTTGTTAAGTACGGGAAGGAAGTGGGAACCGGCGAACATTAAACAGACTTTAATCAAATAAACAAACAAACAAAACGAAAGTAATGGTGGCAGTTACTCACGGCGACTGCCGCCCACACAAACATAATAAAACACAACATAAATTCCAGGCCTGGTCCTCTCTCATCCTTCACTGTCGTCGCTCCTCTTTTATGCTTCCGGAGCTCCTCCATGAGAGATACGAGACCGGTGTAGCGCGCAGCTGACGCTCATTATCACTCGCATCACCGGCCTAGCTCCGTTCCCTCACGGCTCTCGCCAGAGTGAAAAGCAACGGCCATAGTTTTGAGCCTTGCGGTACTCCATACTGAATTTGATCGAAATGACATCTCTTCGTTTACTACTACAAACTGATAATGGTCAGAGAAGTATGATTTGAACCATGCCAATGCAATTCCACTGATGCCAACATAATTTTCGAGTCTATTCAAAAGAATATTGTGGTCGATAGTGTCAAAAGCAGCACTGAGGTCTAGTAACACTAATAGAGATACAACCACGATCTGATGATACGAGTAAATCATTTGTAACTCTAATGAGAGCAGTCTCAGTACTATGGTACGGTCTAAATCCTGACTGGAAATCCTCACAGATACCATCTTTCCAAGAAGGAACAGTTGCGATGATACTGCCTTTTCTAGTATTTTTGACATAAAAGATTGGAGATCGGCCTGTAATTGACTAATTCTCTAGGATCAAGTTGTGGTTTTTTAATAAGAGGTGTCATAATAGCCAGCTTATAAGTTTTCAGTAGAAATCCTAATGACAAAGATGAATTTATAACATTAAGAAGAGGATCTATGACCTCTGGAAGCATCGCTTTCAATAGCTTAGTCAGTATAGGGTCTAGCATACATATTGTTGATTTTGATGATTTAATGAGTTTAGACATTTCTTCCTCTCCTATAGCAAGGAATGACTGGACTTTTTCCTCAGGCACAAAACAATCTGACACGATGCTGTAGTAGATGGTTACATGGTTATAATTTTCTCCTTAACATCATCAGTTTTCCAACTGCTGTGCTGTCTGGAAACATCAGAAATTGAAGCTTTATTTCTTATTAATTTAGCCACTGTATCAAATAAATACCTAGGGTTGTTTTGTTCCTCTAAGAGATTTGAAAAATAAGGACATCTAGCAGTCTTTAAGGCCTTTCTATACGCGATAATATGGTAAAGTTCGTTTTGTTTTCTTCCAGCTGCGCTCAATTTTTCTGGCGGCTCCCTTCAGGGCCTGAGGAGCTCAGTGTACCAAAGCGCGGATTTATTTCCTTAATCTTCTTTAAGAGCAAAGGAGCAACTGTCTAATGTGCTGGAAAAGAGAGAGTCAATAGTTTCTGTTGCATCATCAATTTTACTGTCTCTTCTATTTTAATAGATGCACATGCAGTGGTGGAACAAAAACACAATGTTTGCGGCACAGATGTTCACACTTCACTGTTTTACTCAAGTTTGCAAAAGGCTTTAACTGGAGAAAAACCAACCCTGACTGATACCATCACAAAAATCAACATTCCTGTCGGTGAAGATCTACTGCGTTTCTTTGAAACCAATGAGCAATGTAGAAAACAGCTGGAGGGCGATGCCAAAATGCTTCATGCCAAAGTTTTGATTGACAGCACTGCAGCAGCAAGTGAAATGACACTGGAGATGGACGTCAACAAAGAGTCCCTGGCTGCGCTGCTAATCGCACCAACTTGGGAGTCCAAGACAATGAGGGAAGTTCAATCCTTTTTGAGCAGATACGCCACCGAAGAGCTGCCAGTGGACGAGGACGTCTGGAAGAGAATTGAAAATGACTGTGTTGGTCTTGTCACAGTTGATACAAAGTTCTCCTTCAAGGAGCACAACTCTAAAGTTGTAATTGCTGGAGTGAAAGAGCAGGTCAGGATCGTTTCGGACAAGATCAGGACACTCCTGAAGAACACTGCTGTTGAGGTGGAAGTGAAAAGAAAAATGATCGAAGCAACAATTCAACTCGACTGCAAAGAGACATTTGATCTGATAAAAGAGCATGTGCTGTCCAAATTATGGGAGGTGAGTTTATCCCATGATGAGAATAAGCACATAATTTCCCTCAGAGGTCTGAAGGACAAAGTCAATTCTGCAGAGATGCTCATCAAAGACGCACAGAAGAACATAATCACGCACCAGCTGAAGCTTTCTTCTAATCTGATGCACTTTCTAAAGTCTCTGGATCTTCAGAATTTTGAGCAAGACAACCAGATTCCTGCTCGACTTCTAATCCGAAAGGATTTTTTGGGGATCTTGGTTGAGAAAGAAAACCTGAAGAGAGCTGAAGACAAAATCGGTGAGATTCTCAAAGAGGAGGTTGTACAACTTTCTCCCAGTCAAACCGGAGAAGATTGGACACGCTTCTTCGGGAATCTTCAGGATGAAATAGAGTCATTTCAGAAAGCCAACGACATCAGGATCACACAATCAAACATGCAGGAGGAAATATGTGGGCTTTCCAACGCAGTTGCAGATGTTACAGGAAAAGTGAAGAAATTTCTGGAGAACAAGAAACCAACGACTGAGAAAGTCCCTCTCAAATCTGTCCGAGAGGTCGAATTCGTGGACTCCTGCCTGAATCTGTCCGAGCTCCCTGAACTCAAGCAGCTTGGCGCAATGGTACTTGCTTACAAAGCATCAAATTCTCCTTGTCTGAAGGTCACGGCAGCTAAAGACAACATCAAAGTTGCTGTGGATTTTGTGCAGAAGCAGCTGTCATCCATTGTTGTGGAGAAGCATAAATATCGCAAAGCTGGAGAAGTGAAGGTTCTGGAGAAGCACCAAGCCAACATGAAGATAAAAGCCAAAGAAAAGAAGTGTAGCCTGTATTTATCACAAGAACAAATGGTTATGCCCGGCCCTCCGAAGAGCTTCACACACAAAATAGGCAATTTAATGACTCTGAGCATCATAGAGGGAGACCTGCACCATTTCACATCCGACGCTTTGATCTGTCCGATGAATGCTAATCTAGATTTCAATAATCCCGTGGCTCAGCGCTTTCTCCAGTTTGGAGGCGACAAGATTACAGAAGTGTGTAAAACTCCCCAGGGAAAAAAGCAGTCTCTTCTACCTGGAGATGTGCTGCTGAGCGACGCTGGAAAACTCAGTGCCGGGATGCTCATTTACGCAGTGCTGCCGCAGAAAGGTCAGATGCTGGACTCGCGCTACCTTCAGTCGGCCGTGCATTACAGTCTCCTGAACGCTGAGAGAAAAGGATGCGTCTCCATTGCAATGCCAGCAATCGGCTGTGAAACTTCTGGATTCTCCGTTAAGGAAAGTTGCACTGCGCTCCGAGCAGCTGTACTGCAGTTCTGCGCCGACCATCAGAATTCACCTACAAATATTACAAACATCAGTGTGGTGGATTCAGAAGAGAAGATCGTTGAGGAGTACAACGCTCTGATCCAGGAACTAGTATGATCCCTCTCATTTCACAGACAGCAAAACTTCTTCAGTATTTTTGTCTTGTTTTCCAGTACAAATATCTAAATATTCATAAATCAAGACACATTTACTTGAGAAGCAATATGATCAAAGATATTAAGTGAGTTTATGCTTAAAAAAGGAACAAATATCTGCCAATGTGGTCAGAAAAATAAATTTAATTCAAAGAAAAAACAAAATCTGACTCCATTGGCAGATATTTGTTCTTTTAAGGATAATCTCAATCAATATCTTCAGTCATTTTGCATCTCAAGATATTTGTACTGGAAAAAAAACAATTTATCTATCATTTAACACCATATCAGCATCAAAGGCTATATTCAAGGTAAAATCATATCACATCTCACATATCACTTTTACTGGATTCATAATATAATTTGTTATGGACACATTGCCACTTTTTACATTTTTAGTCATTTAGCATATGCTTTTATCCAAAGCGAGTGAGGAAATTGTGTTTAATCACAATCTCCACCTTCAATTCCTGCCGGCTTGGGAATCGAACCAGCAACCTTCAAGTTACAAGCCCGACTCCCTCACCATTAGGCCACGACTACTTTTTGGAAATGTACAAACTCAGAGTTCGTTTTATACTGGAAAATAAGACAAAAATACTGAGGAAGAAAATTATTTTTTGTAGTACATCTATTATCATTGATCACATATATTTTATTATTAACAGGGATTTCCTGACACTTCAACAAAATTTCCCCAACAATCCTGGAAGCCTAAACACAGATCAGACAAAAGAGGTACCGTATTTTTTTTTTGTGCCTTCCTGTAGCTCTAATGGTAGGCCGCACCAAGGTCATGGGTTCAATTCCCAGTGAATTGCATGAACTGATGAACACCTTGAACGCTTTGGATAAAGGCATCTGCCAAATGCATAAATGTAATTTCACTTCTGATGGTCATCATGTTTCCTAGACTCCATCTGAACGATTAGAAGTTACTTTTGTGCTTTTCTTTTCACATGACTGGGAATTCAATCAGTGCTGATCAACGGTGTGCCGATAGGCCTCAAAATGGGTGACATCACCAAAGAGACGGCGGATGTCATCGTGAATTCAACCAACAAAAGTTTAGATCTTGACAGCGGTAAGTTTCTTTGCTGTAGCATCAATAGTAAATTTTACTTCATCACACTTACTTTTCATGCTAAAATACATAGATTAGCCCGAGACTACTGCAAAGATTTGGGTTTTTATAGTTATTAATGTATATAATATCTTTATTCCCAGTCTTGTTTCCATCTAATCATCACAATTTTACAGGCGTTTCTGGTGCCATCCTAAAAGCTGCTGGAAAATCAGTTGTGGAGGAATGCAAAAAGAAAGGTATCATCATAAGAGAACTGAATATTGAGTAATACTTACATTATAATGGTCATGCCGAGAGATTTCATTCAGACTTGTGTTTGTAGCTCCTCTGAAAGCAGGAGAAGCAGTGATGACGAGCTCTGGAGCGCTTCAGTGTAAGAACATCGCTCAGATGGTCGGGCCAGGGAACATCGCAGACATCACAGCCTCTCTGGGAAAGGTTTTGAACCTCTGTGATGGAACAATGGCCTCAACTCTGACCATTCCTGCCATTGGAACAGGCATGACAGCAACCATAATATTTGTTAAATATTCTTTCTCAGAGCAATTAAAAAAAGCCCATTTCTGCCACATAAGAAAAAAATCCTGCTTTGATAAATGCATTTATCCAAGATGGCGGCGCGTGCACACGCAGCGGCTTCTCTCTCTCTCCCGACGGATCAGTGTTTTCATGTTTTTTATCGTGTAAGTCACAGTGTTTTTGTACGTACTCGTCGCGTACATCTGTCTGTAAACGCAGTTACCGACGTGAGTTTCTGCTCGGGTTCGGAAAGACTGCAGTCTTCAATCCAAATTCAGCGCTCATACAAGAGCTGCGGGACCATGGTCTTCTCCGGAGGCCCACTCCATCACCGACCCCCGATACTGCACCTCGCCCACAGTGGAGACGCCACAAGCGGTGCGAAAGGAAACAGAAGAGGGGGAAGCGCGGAGGTATCCGGGTCAGGCTAGCGGCTAACCCACACAAGCCAGCTATCCCCACCATCGTTCTGGCTAACGTACGCTCGCTGGATAACAAATTGGATGATCTCCGACTTCTTTGCTCAACCCAGAGGACTGTAAGGGATTGTTGCGTTTTTGTGTTTACGGAAACATGGCTCAACAACAACATTCCAGACCACGCCATCCAACTCGACCGGCTAACATGCCATCGAGCGGACAGAGTGCTCGTCGAGGGAGGTAAGACCCGCGGCGGCGGACTTTGTGTTTACACCAATGATGCGTGGTGCCGCGACACTGTTGTGGTCTGCAAACACTGCTCACCCCTGCTGGAGTTTATGATTATTAAGTGTCGGCCGTTTTATCTGCCGCGGGAATATACAGCTATAATAATTGCTGCTGTATACATCCCCCCCAGCTCCAACAACAACAACAGGAGCGAGGCACTGAATGAACTTTACCAGCACATCAGTGAGCAGCAGACAGCCCAACCAGATGCTTTTCTCATCTTGGCTGGGGATTTCAATCATGCAGATTTAAAGAGAGTGTTTCCAAAAATTCATCAACACATTGACTTCCCTACACGTGGAAACAACACCCTGGACCTTGTTTACACCACACAGAGAGGAGCTTACAAAGCCCTTCCCCTCCCCCACCTTGGTGCTTCAGATCACATCACTGTTATGCTAATGCCAGCATACAGACCACTCGTAAAAGTCACCAAACCGGTTCAGAAACCAATTCAAGTCTGGCCAGAAGGGTCGTCAGAAGCACTTCAAGACTGCTTCGACACCACTGACTGGGACATGTTTAAACAGGCCGCCACATATAACAACACCACAGACCTCCAGGAGTACTCAGAGACTGTCACTTCCTACATCACCAAGTGCATTGAGGATGTTACAGTCACAAAGACCATCACCGTCTGGCCCAACCAAAAACCGTGGCTGACAGGAGAAGTCTACAGGCTTCTGAAGATGCGCAACGCTGCCTTCAAATCTGGAGATGAGACGGGCCTGAGGACAGCTAGGGCCAACCTGTCACGCGGCATCAGGAAGGCTAAAAGACAGTACTCCAGGAGGATAGCCCATCGGTTCAGCGACAGCAGAGATACCAGGAGCCTGTGGCAGGGGATTCAGACCCTTACGGACTACAATCCCCCAGCACAGACCTGCGACAGCACCACCCCCCTGCTGAATGAGCTGAACACTTTCTTCGCTCGCTTTGAGGCGCACAACAGCACCACTGCACAGAAGACTCCACCTCCCACCGACGACCAGATGTTGACACTGTCCACGGACAGCGTGAGAAGATCCCTCTGCAGGGTCAACACACGCAAAGCTCCAGGTCCGGACAACATTCCTGGACGTGTATTGAGAGACTGTGCAGCGGAACTCACTGATGTCTTCACAGACATCTTCAACATCTCACTGAGTCAAGCTGTTGTCCCCACATGCTTCAAAGCAACCACCATCATTCCAGTCCCGAAGAAATCATCTCCATCCTGCCTCAACGACTACCGCCCAGTGGCACTTACTCCCATCCTTATGAAGTGCTTTGAGCGGCTAGTCATGCATCACATCAAGTCTGTCCTCCCCCCCTCCCTGGACCCCTACCAGTTTGCATATCGGTCAAACCGCTCGACCGATGACGCCATCGCCACTACTGTCCACTCTGCACTTACTCATCTGGACAAAAAAGACACTTATGTCAGAATGCTGTTCATAGACTTTAGTTCAGCATTCAACACAATCATCCCTCAACAGCTCACCCAAAAGCTGTTTCAGCTGGGACTCAACACATTGCTGTGCAACTGGCTGCTGGACTTCCTGACTGGGAGACCTCAGGCAGTACGGGTCGGTGGTAACACATCCAACACCATCATCATGAACACTGGAGCCCCTCAAGGATGTGTGTTGAGCCCCCTCCTCTTCACGCTGTTGACCCATGACTGCACACCGACACACAACGACAACCTCTTCATCAAATTTGCGGATGACACGACTGTAGTTGGTCTCATTAACAACGGCGATGAGACAAACTACAGGAGTGAGGTGAACTGCCTGGTCAGGTGGTGCGGTGACAACAATCTCTCTCTGAATGTGGAGAAGACAAAGGAGATTGTTGTTGACTTCAGGAGAAAAAACACTCAGCATGCTCCTCTGACCATCAACGGTGCGACCGTGGAAAGAGTGAGGAGCACCAAATTCCTGGGTGTACTCATCACAGAAGACCTCTCCTGGACCGCCAACACCACAGCTCTGACCAAGAAAGCACACCAGCGGCTCTACTTTCTCCGCAAACTGAGAAGAGCCAGAGCTCCAGCCCCCATCATGTGCACCTTCTACAGAGGCACCATCGAGAGCATCCTGACCAGCTGCATCACTGTGTGGTATGGCGCCTGCAACGCGTCCTGCCGAAAGACGCTTCAGCGCATAGTGAGAGCAGCTGAGAAGATCGTTGGTGTCTCTCTCCCCTCCCTCAAGGACATTTATAACACCCGCCTCACCCGCAAAGCCATCAACATTGCTGGTGACCCCACCCACCCATCACACAGCCTCTTCAGTTTGCTGCCATCAGGGAGGAGACTACGCAGTCTCCAGGCTAGGACAAGCAGACTGAAGGACAGCTTCATACACCAAGCTGTCAGGGCGCTGAACTCCCTCCCGTCTCTGCCCCCTATCCCCTCTTCTGCCCCAAACACCTGACATCTGTGCCCCCCCATGCACCTGACTATTCCATTCCATTCATCTACCTCAAATGCGATGTCTCCTTAAGCATTGAACTCATACACTCATATTATTAAGGCTCATAAAAATGCACTGTCTATTCAAATGGTTTGCACTATCTCCTTTGCACTTTATCCACACGTCACTTTACCATTTACCTAATTCTTGTTCTGTTGTTGCTGCTACTGTTATGTTGTATGTTGTTATTGCACTGTTGTTGTTATTGTTATGTTATCTGTATGAATCGAGGGTCTGAGGGTAACAGAATTTCAATTCTCTGTATGTACGTGCTGTAGGTATGGTAGAATTGACAATAAAGCTGACTTTGACTTTGACTTTGATTTAACAAGGCCAACTGTTTCTTATCCTAAACCTCCAATTAATTTAGAGTTCCCTAGTTTTGGAGAAACCAGAGAAACCAGTGATGTAGTGGAATTTGTGGAGCGGTGGGAAAATTTTTTAACACTCAGACATATGGCAGACACCGAACTTGTAGCCACCCTAAATGCTCTTCTCTCTGGACCTGCCAGGAGTTGGTGGCTGGCCGAAAGAAACAAGATCCATAACTGGGATGAGTTTAGAAAGGCATTCTTGGGAGCATTCCTTCCCACTGACTATCTCACGGAAGTAGAGGAACAACTTAAAGCTATGATACAAGGGCCTGATCAATGTATAAGAGACTTTGCAAATGACTATAGGGCATTGTGCTTAAAGTGGAGGGCTGAACTTCCCGAAGAAGAAGTAGTTAGGAGAATCCTAAATAACTGCAACCCTTCTCTGGCAGGAAGCTTGAGGGGTGCCGTGCATACAGTGGCGCAATTAGTCAAGGTTGGATCATTGGTGGAAAGAGACCTCAATTCTAAAAGAGACTATTGGGCTAAAATAAATCAAATTAAAGCCAATGAAAGAGGGAAAAAGAATCCATCAGGCCATCATGTTAATATCTCCAAATCCTTGACTGGACCAACTCAACATCTAGCATTGGTGCAGTCTACCACTCCTCCATTGCTTAGAGTGGTTTTGGGAATTTGTGGTAAGCCAGTGGAGGCTATTCTTGATACTGGTTCCACATTTACTTAATGCAGAAACAGCTGTGGGAATCTTTGGCTGAACCAGGTGAGCAAATAAAGAGACATTTCAATAGGACCTTCGTGTTAGCTGATGGGAAAACACAGACTTCAGAAGGCCGAGTCCCTGTTACATACGAATGGCATGGTATGAGGTGGACAGTTAACACTTATGTGATGGCCGATAGACAGCTTGCATTTCCCCTTATATTAGGCCTGGATTTTTTAAGTCAAACGGGAGTTCGCTTACATGTGGGAGAGCATAGTTACGAACTGTGCGTCAATGGACGGATGATTGTGTTTCCATTCCTCTGCCAGCTACTTGGAGGACCATTATGGAGCCAGCAGGAAGAGCAAGTCATCAATGTGTATGTGGCTTTACCCCTAGAGTCTGGAATGCATGAATCATTAAATGCCATAGGACCATCATTAAAGAATGATATAATGCAGGGTTATCCTCAGGTAATACAACAGCAATTGCACGCGTGGCCCTCTGTTTGTTCGGACAAACTGGGAAGGACAAATCTGACCACCCACCAGATTAACACCGGAGATGACATCCCTGTAAGGAGCAAAGCTTATCGAGTCTCACCGCTAAAGAAGGAAATCATTCGAGAAGAGATTCAAAGGATGATCCAAAATGGCATCATTGAGCCCTCCCAATCTCCTTGGGCATCGCCAGTTGTACTTGTGCCAAAACCTGATCAAAGCTTACGGTTCTGTGTTGACTAAAGGCATTTAAATGCCAAAACACCTCAAGATGCTTATCCTATGCCCATTATCCATGATATTTTAGTCTATGCATGGAGCCCAATATTTCAGTACACTGGATTTAAAATCAGGGTGCTGGCAAGTGGAAATGGAGAAGTCTAGCAGGGAAAAAACTGCTTTCATCACTCCTTTTGGCCTATTCCATTTTTTGACTATGCCTTTTGGACTGAAAAATGCAGGAGCTACTTTCCAGAGGCTCATGGAGAGTGTATTGGGGCAGTTGAGAAGTAGCATCTGTTTTGTGTATATTGATGATATTATTGTATACTCTCCATCTAAACAGCAGCATCTTCAAGATCTTGAAGACGTCTTTGGTAGACTCCATAGGGCCAATTTGACCCTAAACCTGAAGAAATGCCATTTTCTCAAGACTGAGTTAAGATTTTTGGGCCATGTAGTCTCAGGAAGAGGGGTAGAAGTGGATCCAGAAAAGACAGCTGCTATCACTAACTATCCTATTCCTCGTGATCTTCCTTCTTTGCAGAGGTTTTTGGGCCTTATAGGATGGTACCACAAGTTCATCCCACATTTTGCTGAGCTTGCTGCCCCTTTATATCACTTGCAGTGGAAAAATGTTGCATGGGTATGGACCAAAGAATGGCAGCAGAGCGTAGAGAGATTGAAAGCAGCTCTTCGACAAGCTCCTGTATAGTCTCAACCAGATATGTGTCATTCCTTTCAAGTACAAACCGATGCTAGTGCTACTGGGTTGGGAGCTGTACTTACCCAGAAGTTGAATGGAGAAGAATCGGTTATCGCTTATGCCTCAAGGAGTCTAAGAGGAGCAGAATTAAACTATTCAACCTCGGAGAAAGAGTGCCTGGCTGTTGTATGGGCAGTAGAAAAATGGCATCACTATCTGGAGGGTGTACTCTTTGTAGTATATACTGACCATGCAGCATTGTCGTGGGCCTTTAATGCTCCAAAGACCACATCCAGACCCTGAGGCTACAACGATTCCATTTCCAGGTTCAGTATAGAAAAGGGAGAATGAACGGGAATGATCAAGCAATTGTGGCAGCATGCCTACCAAAAATGATCTCCTCTTGGAACTTTGAGTTGCCCACATCTTTGGCTGAAATAGCAGAAGCCCAAAAACAAGATGAGCATGTAAGGGAATTGATGGATAAAGTGGACATGAAGGATGAACCAAGTGATTGGATAAGATGGGAAATCCAGCAGGGCGTCTTATACTGGGTTATGCCATATGCTGGGGGTGGAAAATATCAGTTAGTAGTGCCCAAGTCCCTTGTCCTCATTTTCATTGACTACTTTCATAACAATCCTTTGGGAGCTCATCTTGGGAAGATGAAGACTTTATTGAAAATCTTGGAGGTGGCATGGTGGCCTGAAGTCCGAAAGAATGTATGTCAACATGTTAAAGAGTGTGTTGTGTGCCAACAATACAAGCCTTCTAATACAAAACCTCTGGGTTTTCTCCAATCGACTGAGGTAAAAGAGCCAGGTTATATGCTTGGCGTGGACCTCATGGGCCCATTACCAAAAAGTAAGAAGGGTAATATCTATCTTCTTGTATTGGTTGACTACTTTACTAAATGGATTGAGCTTTTCCCTTTGAGAGATAGTAAGACTCCACGCATCTGTCGAATTTTAAAGGATGAAATTTTCAATCGGTGGGGTGTCCCGAAATACCTCCTTTCAGATCGCGGACCAACTTCTGGTTGATTTGTGTCGGAACTGGGGTGTTACTCATAAATTGACTACCAGTTACCATCCACAGACCAACCTCACTGAAAGGGTTAACAGGACATTGAAAACCATGATTGCTTCTTATGTAGGGGAGAATCATAAAGAGTGGGACATGTAGCTGGCAGAGTTTCGATTTGCCCTAAATAATGCCAAACATGAAACTACTAATAGAACCCCTGCTGAGCTCAATCTGGGAAGACCACTCAAAGGGCCTTTGGAGAGATTGATTCACTATTCGCCAAACCCGTCTCAGTCTTCATACTCCATAATAGAAAGACAACATCAACTTGTGGAAGAAGTCAAACAATCCGTAAGGAAGTCACAACTTAGACAAGCCAGATACTATAATGCCCACAGGAGAGATGCACAATTTCAGGAGGGAGACCTGGTCTGGGTGAGAGCACATCCTGTTTCCGAAGCTTCTGATTATTTCTCCTCTAAATTAGCTCCCCGATGGTCAGGGCCAGCTAGAGTGAAGACTAAGCTAGGGCCAGTGAATTATAGAGTCGGATGGATTCATCCAAATGACAAAGAAGAAACAGTGAATATTGTTAATTTAAAACCTTTCTGGGGAAGCCTCCCTCAGTAGCCGTTGGCTGGGGGGGGGGGGGGCGACTCTGTGACACTTTCACAAATTACAAAGGTAGGAAACCTTTTCAATTGATGTTTTGATTATTATTTGTTTGTTTGTGGTTTTGGTTATGGTGGTGTGAATTATTAGTATGTAAACCATTTTCTCTGGGGGTAGGGGATTGGTCACATGTAATTGGGATGTGAGAGGACTCTTATGGAAGGACTCTTATGGGTTCAAAAAGGGGAAGGGTGGCCATTTTGGAAAAGGGTGATGGCTGTAATATAGATGCTGGGAAATGGTGGCCTCTCCTGAAGCAAGTGCAATGAACTAAGCGGAATCTTTTGGGGTTTCCTGTGGAGTATCATATTCCTCCTTTTCCTCTTTTTGTGGAATATATTCCCCATGCCTGGACATTGCCTGAGGAATCCAGGATCCTCTGAGGAGTTGGGTGAGGTCTTAGTGTTTTTGGATTTCTCGCTTTCATCTTTTTTCCTTTTGCCGGGATTATCACATTTTTTTGGACTACTTTTTGCCTTTGGATTTGGACTGTTGATTCATGGACTCAAATCATTTTTCATTCATTGAGTTATGTGGGTTATAGGTGGTTTGATTGATGTTGCAGACCTATGCTTGGAAGTTTGTTAATATATGCATTTATCAAGGATATGATATGCTTTGTTTCTGCTTTATTAAAATGATTTACAACGAGGTGTACAAACCCAAACTAACCTAAGAGAACCCCGTGGTAACAATAATACTTAGAAGGAAAAGTTTAATTTGTTACAAGACTTCGCAAATAACCAGGGAAATAGAACAGACTTAAATTGAGAGCTTGGGGGGGGGTAGTCGTGGCTTAGTGGTGAGGGAGCCGGACTTGTAACCTGAAGGTTGTTGGTTCGATTCCCACGCCGGCAGGAATTGAAGGTGGGGATTGTGAATAAACAGCACTCTCTCCACTTTCGATACCATGACTAAGGTGCTCAAAATTATGACAAAAAGTCAAACTAAACCATAATTGTATCTTTTTGTTATTGCATAAATTATTACACATTAAGCCAATTGATGTACTAAGTCATCATTTTGTCTGTATCTCATAATTATGACTGTCATAATTGACTTTTTGTCACAATTATGAGATAATTTTGACTTCATCTCATAATTGATTGTCAAATTTGTTTCTGTCATAATTTCAACTTTTTATCTCATGTACTAAGTCATTATGATATAATCATAATTATGAGATAAAAAGATGAAATTATGGCAGTCAAAATTGACAGTCAATTATGAGAAGTAAAAATAAAGTTTTATTAAAAATTATCAAAATTATGACATTAAGTCAATAACCATGTACTAAGTCATAATTGAGATAAAAAGTCAAATTTATGACATAGTAAGTCATAATTATGATAAACTAAGTCATAATTTTAACCTGTTCCTCATAATTATGACTTTTTAGTATGTGATGTTTTAAGTCTTATGTGTGGAATGGGCTTCCAAAAGAAGCATCAAGTCCTAAGCAATATTCTTGTTTTCCACAGGAAGAGGCGGCTTAGATCCAAAAGAATGCATCAAAGCTATTCTTACAGCGATCGAGAAACATTTGAAGGAGCCGAACTCATCCTGCATCAGATGCATCAGTATAGTGGTGTTCGAACAGAAGACCCTTGATGCCTTTCGTGGATACTTTAAAGTGTGGAACAAGGTAAATACTGATGAAATACCAAAACAAAAAAAGAATAGTGTCCAGATTTTTTCCCCCATCATTTTAAGTTTTTCGTTAAATTTGTTTTTCCCAGCCTGCAAGCGGCAAGATGCCGGAAAATCAAGGTTTTGACAACTTTTTTTTAGATATATAAGCCTATTTCCATTCAGCTATTTCTCAAGTCAATATTAAGTATTTTTTAAAACTGTTCTCGTCTTCTATAGTCAAAATCGGAAGCGTCAGAATTGAGGTAAAGAAAGGTGACATCACTAATGAAACTGTCCGAGGGATTGTAAACACCACCAACAGAGACATGAACCTGAGAGGAGGTCTGTATGATCAAATAACACTCAAAATACAGCACACTTTTATGTGAACACATCATTTACTCTAAATTAAGTCACAGATCTACTAGGGGGTTGCATGACTACTGATTTTTCCTAGTCAAATGTGTCAAAACAATACCGGAGTATGTAACCGTAAAAAAAATAAAAATAAATAAAAATAATAATAATAATTTGTCTTAGTGATTATTAATTGACAGCCCATTGTTTGCAACAATTATGTCTCTTACATGTAGTGTAAAAACATTTACAATTTTAATGTTTTAAAATTGTATTTAACGTGCAAAAAAATGTCGAAAAATATCTGCATACATATAAAAAAATCCATTACAAAAAAAAATCTGTCCGATATGTTTTCACTCAAATTTTTTCCACTGGGAATGGTAAAGCTTGCCTAGTGTTATGGTCATGGTTGAAGAACTTTGGGAATCAAGATCTGAAGCACTCTTCCCTGGGGCAGGAACAGCAGTGTCGACTAACCCCAAAGTAAGACCCTGTCCCTTCCACCCCCTCTAGTATGGAGGATTTCTCTCAGGCTTACTTCAGGCATGGGGTAGGTTTCCACATTTGTGAGAGCAGTTGCCAAATGGGCACAGTGTGGCTTGCCAGCATCTGCATCTCCAACACATAACACGGGTCAGTTGCTGTGGAGTTTTCCATTGGGACCCCATTATGTCAGTACCGACGTAACATCAAATGTGACTGACTCAATGGGAACATCTATTGTTACTACGTCATTTTCATTTATTTTTTCATTTTTCATCATTTAGCAGACGCTTTTATCCAAAGCGACTTACAAGGGGAGCAATCAGGTGTCTTGCTCAAGGGTACTTTAGTCATGGTATCGAAGGTGGAGAGAGTGCTGTTCATTCACAATCCCCCCTTTCAATTCCTGTCGGTGCGGAAATCGAACCAACAACCTTCAGATTACAAGCCCGACTCCCTCACCACTAGGCCACGACTACCCCACGTCAGGTTACATCCCCCTGCCATAGCCTTGAACCATCACTGAATGGTCGTGATCCTTGTCTCGGCTCCACAGCAAAGCATGAATGAAGTGAGTATGCAGGTCCTCTTTATTCCCATATGTCCGGGTAGGTGTGACTCAGCATGTAAATCTCTCTGGCCAATGTCCATTGGCTCATTTTGTACCACTTGGAGGTGATTCGGCTCTCAGGCAAGACCCTATTAAGTCAGTATCGACGTAACGTCTCTGTTCCCTCCTTCAGGGAACGGGGCTTACAATACCAACCTAGATGTTTCTGTCAGTTTAACAGTAGCAAAAGGGACACTGTTGTGTTTACTTTCTACTCATGAAATCCTGCCATTGCCAGTGTAACAAAACATGCCAATGGACCGGTATTTCCGAATGGGCTGAAATTTAGCAGATTTGAAGCGAAAGCATTTGATGAATGTACGCTATGTGCAGAGAGCATTGGCTCAATTTCATTATCTCATTTTTCACGGAGGTGGCATTTAGCAGCTCTTGCATTTGAACTCTTCATATATTAATATGAATAAAATTCATTTTAACAGTTAGCTTACAACATTAGCTCCATCATATAGCATTTTGGAGATCTTCAACAGTAAAATCAATAATGAATCTGTACTCGCATTATTTTTTATTACTTTAATATGTTCCTCGAGATTCATTTTTAATACACTGCTCAAAAAGGGAACACTAAAATAACATCCTAGATCTGAATGAGTGAAATAATCTTATTAAATACTTTTTTCTTTACATAGTTGAAAGTGCTGACAACAAAATCACACAAAAGTTATCAATGGAAAACAAATTTATCAAACCATGGAGGTCTAAGTCTGGAGTCACACTCAAAATTAAAGTGGAAAACCACACTACAGGCTGATCCAACTTTGATGTAATGTCCTTAAAACAAGTCAAAATGAGGCTCAGTAGTGTGTGTGGCTTCCACGTGCCTGTATGACCTCCCTACAATGCCTGGGCATATGCTCCTGATGAGGGGGAGGATGGTCTCCTGCCAGACCTGGACTAAAGCATCCGCCAACTCCAAGACAGTCTGTGGTGCAATCTGGCATTGGTGGATGGAGCGAGACATGATGTCCCAGATGTGCTCAATTGGATTCAGGTCTGGGGAATGGGTGGGCCAGTCAAAAGCATCAATGTCCTCCTCTTGCAGGGACTGCTGACACACTCCAGCCACTTGAGGTCTAGCATTGTCTTGCATTAGGTGGAACCCAGGGCCAATCGCACCAACATATGGACATCCTGGCCAAATTTACCCACTGGCCTCTGTTCAACATGGCCTCCTAATCATCCCCATACACTGATTGGCTTCATCACTCTGTCTCCTCTCCACCAATCAGCTGGTGTGTGGTGGGCGTTCTGGCGCAATATGGCTGCCGTCGCATCATCCAGGTGGATGCTGCACATCGGTGGTGGATGAGGAGATTCCCCATTCCATATGTAAAGCGCTTTGAGTACCCAGAAAAGCTCTATATAAATGTAACAAATTATTATTATTATTATTATTATATGGTTTAACAAGGGGTCTGAGGATCTCATCTCGGTGCCTAATGGCAGTCAGGCTACCTCTGGCGAGCACATGGAGGGCTGTGCGGCCCACCAAAGAAATGTCACCCCAAACCATTACTGACCCACCGCCAAACCGGTCATGCTGGAGGATGTTGAAGGCAGCAGAACGTTCTCCAGACTCTGTCACGTCTGTCACATGTGTTCACTGTGAACCTGCTTTCATCTGTGAAGAGCACAGGACGCCAGTGTAGAATTTGCCAATCTTGGTGTTCTCTGGCAAATGCCAAACGTCCTGCACGGTGTTGGGCTGTAAGCATAACTCCCACCTGCGGACTTTGGGCCCTCATACCATCCTCTTGGAGTCTGTTTCTGACCGTTTGAGCAGACGTGCACATTTGTGGCCTGCTGGAGGTCATTTTGCAGGGCTCTGGCAGTGCTCCTCCTGCTTCTCCTTGCACAAAGGCGGAGGTAGCGGTCCTGCTGCTGGGTTGTTGCCCTCCTACGGCCTCCTCCACGTCTCCTGATGTACTGGCCTGTCTCCTGGTAGTGCCTCCATGCTCTGGACACTACATTGACAGACACAGCAACCTTCTTGTCACAGCTCACATTGATGTGTCATTCTGGATGAGCTGCACTACCTGAGCCACTTGTGTGGGTTGTAGACTCAGTCTCGTGCTACTACTAGAGTGAAAGCACCGCCAGCATTCAAAGGTGATCAAAATATCAGCCAGGAAGCATAGGAACTGAGAATTATTCTGTAGTCACCACCTGCAGAACCACTCCTTTATTCGGGGTGTCTTGCTAATTGCCTATAATTTCCATCTGTTGTCTATTCCATTTGCACAACAGCATGTGAAATTAATTGTCAATCAGTGTTGCTTCCTAAGTGGACAGTTTGATTTCACAGAAGTGTGATTGATTTGGAGTTACATTGTGTTGTTTAAGTGTTCCCTTTATTTTTTTTTAGCAGTGTATTAAAAGTATTTTGCAAAAAGAAAACCATAACCTAACGTAACCTAACATTCTCTTTCAGTATCTCACTGAGGGACACTCCCATATTGTAGATATGCTGTAAGAACAGACCCAACAGTAAAAATGGCAACAAGTGATCAGGATTCTGACAGTAAAGTAAAAACACATGTACTATTAAAAACCCTATAGTGTGCTGGCAGCAAGGTGTTTGACAGAATGTGTGAACGACTTGTGTAAAGAGCTATGACGCACAGCTCCCACACCAAGCACTGAATGAGCCAGCAATGGCTCAATCACATCTACTCTATAATATCTCACAAATGTGTGTAGTGATGCCCAGCTCGCCGCAGCACAAATGTCCTTAATAGAAACACCCCTGAACAGAGTCCATTCTGTTGTGTACAAATTCTGTTCTACTCTGTACAAAGTAGCCATTCCTCTAATGGAGTGAGCGCAAAGGCCTGGTGGAGATTGTAATTGTGCGTCTTTGTATCCCATTACAATTGCTTTTACCACCCAATGAGAAAGCTGCTGAAGTGAAATAGGTCTCCCCTTTTTGTCAGCCCATGAGACAAAGAACTGACTGCTTTTCCGTAACGCTTTCATTCTCTGCACAAAAATGTACAGAGCGTGCAGCAGGCACAGTGTAACCGCTCTTCTTCTGATGAAGAAAAAGTCGGTGGAAAGAACTCCAACAATCTGTTTGCTCCTGAAGTCTCTCTGACTTTTGTAACGAACGCCGGATTAGTTTTCAGCATAACTTTCGATTTACACACTAAAAACTGCATACAGGAAGAATGTAGAGACAAATTCAGACATCCACTTAGCTGGAGTGAGAGCAAGTAGTAAAGCTCTCTTTAAAGAAAGACGCTGCAAATCAATACTCTCAAATGGTTCAAAAGGGGGCTGGGAGAGCTCATCAAGAACCACAGATAAATCTCAGGATTGGATCAGAGACTTTGTGACCGGAAGTAACCGTCTCACCCCCTCATGAATCGACATATCAAGGGGTGCTAGCTTATCGTCCAGCCCCAAATGTGATACTGAGATGGCTGAAAGATAGACCTTTACTGTCAAAAAGGCTCTACCTTTGTCTAATAGTTCCTGCAGACAGCAGAGAACATCCAACACAGAGCATAAGAACGAGATGATTTGTCTCTTTGCACACAATCGTTTCAAATTCTCTCCCCTTATGATAATACAGAGAACGTGTAGAGACTGCCCTCACACTCTGAATCATTTTAATCATATTGGGGGTAACCCGATGGCATTTAATTTCATCCTCTCACAGGCCATGCCCAAAGAGCTATCTTGTGAGGGGCAGGATGAAATATCTACATGTTGGCTTTAGAAAGAGGGTCTCTGTGCAACGGGAGAGGAGAGGGCTGATCGTACAGAAGTGGGATTATCTCCGCCACCCACAATTTCCCAGACCAAAACGGTGCAATAAGAATCAGTGCATGTTTGAATTCCTGCACTCTCTGTAGCATTGGCCCGATGAGGCTCAGGGGGGAAATGGGTACAATAATGCGTTTGGCCATTGGTTGGCTAGTGCATCCACACCCAGCGGAGCATCTTCTCCCAATGGGGAAAAGAACCGAGGGCCCTGTGCGTTTTCTCGCAATGCGAAGAGACCTACAGCTATACCCACAAAGGCATTACCAAAGAGAGGGGGGTGGTCAGGGGACTCTACATCCATAATATCACCTCAGCTATCAGGCTCCTGTGGCTACTTAACGGTCTCTTCTCTGGGCTGAGTCTGAGAGGAGAAGGATGGGTCCTTGTTTCCTGCTACTGCAACCCTGAGTCTCCTTTTTTGAGTCTTAGTAGGAAAACCAGAACAATTAGAACAGCCCTCTTGGTTAGTTATAGCAGCTTGACATGCTTAACACCCAAGCATGATATGCAGAGGATATGCTGAAATCCATTAGCCACACAAGCTTTTCATCCCTTGCTCTCTGCTGTTTCAGCAGTGGCCATAACTCTTTTCACCCTCTTAGTTCAAATAAACTGACCGTGATGCATAGCTTTACAATGCTGGAGCAGTGTAGGACAGAGTTATTTCTGAAAATAAACTCTTATTTTCCTGGATCCATAATGAACTGAATCTTATTCGATTTAATATAAGTGTAATGATGAGCAAGTCAGCGAATGAGATCCAAGTACAGCTTTATTTACAGACGTAGTCAGACAGGCAATGGTCAACTCAACAGCAAACAGAAGTGGTAAGGAACAGGCAACCTCGTAGTATAAATCCAGGCAATTGGTCAAAGGCGGGCAGATAAACATCAACAACAAGAAACAGGAAAACACACTCGGAATTGTAATACCAGCATTAACAATACTTCGCTGTGAGTGTGTGTGTGAGTGGTACTTTTATAGTGAAGAATGTGAGTGTAATGAAATCTACGTAATGTGCTACAGCTGGCTGGGGTGATCAGTGACTGGGTGAGAGGCTTGTGGGAAATGTAGTTCGAAGTGACAGAGTCCATGGAATGAGAGGGCGACATCTGGTGGTGAGTGGATGCAAGAGGATAGACCAGATTCATAACAGAGCCAGGGAGGAGTGGGTTAAGGGGGAACAATGGGGGACCGGGTCCATTGAATGAAGGTCTACAGGACAGTGGGGGCTGAGTGGATAACCAGGTCGGAACAGGCTGTGCAGGCGGCCAGGGCGGAACAGGCTGTGCAGGTGGCCAGGGCGGATCTCCAGGTCCCCAGGGCTGCTCAGGGGAAACTACAACACACGGCACAAGATGGTTAGTGGAGAGCGCTAGGGCCATAGCAGGGCAGACAGGGAACTGCGGGACAACTTCTGTGGTTGTTTCAGGGTAAACTAGGCAAACAAACATTTCAGGGGAGACGGACAGTTCGGGGCAGACAGATAGCTCGGGGCTGACAGATAGCTCAGGACTGATAGATGGTTCAGGGCTGACAGACAGTTCAGGATCGACAGACAGTTCCGGGTTGACAGACAATTCAGGGCTGACTGATGGTTCAGGTCTGACAGAGAGTTCTGGGCTGACAGAGAGCTCATTGAAAACAACTGACACCTCTGGAGGTTCCGCAGCAGTTGCCGCCACCTCTGGAGGTTCTACAGTTGTAATCACAGAATAAAAAGGAGGCTGAGGGACCAACTTAGTAGCGCCCTCTTGATTCAGGTTAGGGACTACAGTCCCTTCTGGATGGTCAGGGGCTGGAGCTGCTGAGTGTGCAGCCCACACACGCAAAATGGTCATCGCCATTACGGACAGGGCAGCATCTTCTAACATCTCAGACATAATAGATGTGAAGTGAGCAGTCGATGGACAGGCGTGACGTGAACCGTCTGAGGCTGGACTGGCGTGACGTGAACCGTCTGAGGCTGGACAGGCGTGACGGGAGTCAACTGAGGCTGGGCAGGCGTGGCATGAACCATAGCGGCTGGGCAGACATGGCTTGAACTATGGGTTGCTGAGTAGGTGTAATTTGAACCGTTGGCTGTCTGACAGACATAGTTTGAACCATGGATTGCTCGGCTAGCGTGGTTTGAATTATGTGTTGTTGGGCAGACGTGGCATGAGCCATTGGCTCAGATAATGAAGGGTCTGTAGATGAGCTGGATCCAGGAGGCATGGGAAAGGGCTCGTGGAGCATTGGAGCTGGTTCGCGGAGAGCTGGAGCGGGCTCATGGGGCACTGGAGCGGATTTGTGGAGCACTGAAGCGGCCCTTTTATGACGCGGCTTACATTGGCTTTGCTTGACTCACGGTGATCTGCGATGACTTGGCTTGACTCACGCTGATTTAGGACAACCTGGCCTGACTCGCAATGATCTAGGACGATTAGACCTGACTTGCAATGATTTGGGATGACTTGATTCACGTTGATTTGGGATGACTTGACTCGACTCATGATGATCTAGGGCGACTTGACTTGACTCATGACGTTCTAAGACGAGTTGACTTGACTCACATAGACTTAGAATGACTTGACTTGCCTCTGGATGAACAGCTGCGGCGCACTGTGACTCTGGATGGACAACGACGGCTTGCTGCGACTCCGGACGAGCAGTGGCGGCGTGCTGTGACTCTGGATGAACTGCTGAACGTACTGACATCAGTGGTGTGTCATGCAGACTAGCAATGAGTCTAAAATGCCTGGAAAAGGCCTCACGGTCTTCATATGTTGCACTCATGGCGTTCAGGAATAAAGCGTCCATGATGGCTGAAGACTCTGGATTGGGGGCCATTTTGCACTCAGGCTTAGAGGTGATCGCCATGTAGTGAGTGAAGTCAGATGTGGGAATTACAGGGCAGAATTGTCCATGAAACATTGAATGAGGCGAATTCGAGGCTGACCGATCTGGCGGTTGTGCTGAGCCTGAACAAGCTTCTCCCACAGTAAATGGTAAACCAAACAAAAGCAGAGCATAGTCCATAAAGTCCCTCAAGCTACAATTAAAGTCCGCCTCAGGTAGACAGGTCTTCCAGGGTTCATTTAAACCCTGACAAAACAAATGTTTGAACAATGATTCATCATGCTGGACATGATCAGATAACTCACAGAAGTCCTGAACGTAATTCTCAATGGATAATTTCCCTTGCCGAAGTTGCAGGAGTTGATTGATGTAATCCATCTTGGCTGAAATGTTGATGAAAGCCGCTGGATCTTTGTGTGGCGAAGTATTCTGTAATGATGAGCGAGTCAGCGAATGAGATCCAAGTACAGCTTTATTTACAGACGTAGTCAGACAGGCAATGGTCAACTCAACAGCAAACAGAAGTTGTAAGGAACAGGCAACCTCGTAGTATAAATCCAGGAAATTGGTCAAAGGCGGGCAGATAAACATCAACAACAAGAAACAGGCAGGATCAGGAAACAGGAAAACAAGACAAGGAAAACACGCTCGGAATTTTAATACCAGGATTAACAATACTTCGCCGTGAGGGTTTGTGTGAGTGGTGCTTTTATAGTGAAGGATGTGAGTGTAATGAAATCTACATAATGTGCTACAGCTGGCTGGGGTGATCAGTGACTGGGTGAGAGGCTTGTGGGAAATGTAGTTCGAGTGACAGAGTCCATGGAATGAGAGGGCGACATCTGGTGGTGAGTGGATGCAAGAGGATAGACCAGATTCATAACAATAAGGCTGTTTATTCTCTTTGAATGGGAATCTTGCCTTAATGCGGAGGTTTTCCAACTCTAGCAAAAGCACTCCTTAACAATAGCAATATATAAGATTTACTGCAATCACAACATCACCGGTTGGCTTCGTCAGTAAACTTCAGCGGTATATCGAGTTATGCATCAGTGAGTACAGCTTCCACAATCTTCATGGCGGTAAGCTGCAGTGAGTTAAATACCAGGGAGGCAGGACTCCCTGATGGCTATTGCGATTGGTCTGTCATTACCAAAAATAGGCGTTCCATCAGTGAGATATCGAACAGATGTTAGAAAGAGAAATGGGGGTTTCTAAAACACGCAGCCTCATCACGCATCTATGGTCAAAAATAAGCTAAGAATCTATTCTGAAATTCTCATAATCGATCCTGAATCTTTGGAGAGAAAAACTTCCTCCCACCCCTATTGTGTAGTATGACCAACAGAATATTAGATAAATTAAACAGACTGTAAACAACTGTAAACTACAGGGTTTTAAACAAACCCTGTAGGCCAGGCCTATACCATGCCAAGTTGATGCTCTCTGCAGACTGCTTTACTCTCACATCACGTGGTCAGGGTGTAATCGCAGCCTTTGCAGTTAAAAAGATCGGAGTTTATCATGTCACAATATTACTGCAAATGCAATTAATTGTTCAGCCCTAGTTCAAAGACCTCTTGTATATCAAAAGATTAAGGCAAATTTAATTTCTCATGTCATGACCCCTTTAAATCATTCAAACAAGTTAAAAAAAATATGTTCATAATAGAATAAGAAAAAAACTACATAGCCTATTCGCTATAATCGTCCTCCTGCCACTTAGTCTCTTCGTTTGAGGTCATGGCTTGATGGTTTGCATTAAGAAAAATGCAGTATGGTTGTTGCATGCTCGAGTAGGTACTCAATGGCTTATGACGGTGTCGACTAGTGGTTCAAGTGGTCAACCACCCGACAAGTCTATGCAAGCTCCCTACAATGAAAAATTATGTTTTAAAATATGATGTTCAGTGTGTCTCACCTTGACATGCTCAAAAGCTCCTTGTTCTTCAGGTGTATCGGGTGCCATTTTTAAAGCAGCGGGAGCGTCTGTGGAGCAGGAGTGTCAAAAACATGGTGAGAACGTTACACACCACATAATCAAACCTTGATATTTATCAATCACATGAGCAAGAGATGTTCTGCAGGTTAATATTTTTGCTGCCTTCTGTGTTTTTAATGTTACTAAAACAACAAAGATCAAATAAAAAAAAACATTCACTGCTCTTGACCGATTAACTTATTTAAGTATTAGTGCAGGTTTCATTTACACTGCATGCATAATTATTATTCAAGATGATTTTCTGATCATATTTTTTTCCATGCACATTTTACAAATTTTAGCGAAATGCTCATTGGGTCAGTAGGGTCAGACAAAAACAGTTGGAGAAAAAAACGACACATGCACTGCAAAAGAATTAAGGTGAAGAATTAGGTGTGAAAGCATCAGGAACCATTTTCCAAAACTGCAACCTACCTGGAGTCTTCAGAAGTGCAAGGTGTCAGGATCTCAGAGACTTCGGTTAGGTGAAGAATCCTAAAAAATGACCCCCACTTAAGAATCGCATGCTGAAGTGTAGTAAAATACACAAAGACCGATTGTTTTTTTTTTTATAGGCTTTATAGACAGACAGATTGAGATTGACTCTTGAAGGACCAGCATCACATCCTCTTGTACCACTGTTTAAAGAATTTATCTTCTAGAATCTGGCAGTAATTTTAGGAGTTCATGTTTAGTCTATCTCTGCGAGATAGACTTTGGATTAGGAGATGGACTAAACATGAACTCCTACACCTTACTGCCAGATTCTGGAAGATGAAATCTGTGGCCATATGCAGTCCAGAGACTGCCTCAGGGAATAAACCCTAGCCTTGATCCAGTCAGACAGGCAAGGGTTAATAAACAACAGTAACAACAGTGAAGGAAAACCATAAACATGAACAGGGACAGGCTGGGATCGAGAAGGGCGGCAAAAATCCAGATGACAGGCAGAGGTCAGGTAGGCAGCGGAGATTCAAACACGGGTAAACAGTCCAAGGTCACAACGAAATAACAACCCACATGGTAACGCTCAGAAATTATCACGGTAAGGCCAATCAAGACTTTGCGTTGACGTGTTGTATGTGAAGTGCTTATATGGTGAGGTGATCTGCATCAGGTGTGTGTGATCAGTCCCAGTCTATGGGAATTGTAGTCTGAAACCAGTTAATACTCAGGTGAGAGCTCCCTCTGCTGATCCGGAGGACGCGAAGAGGGAACCTCATTCGTAACACCCACAGAGAAATAAAGATGACCTGACTTGAACAACCATCTGACATACTGGTTTCTTTATCACTGAAGGTCCGCTGCAGAACGACGTCGCAGCCGTGACCTGCGGTGGGAACCTGCCGTGTCAAGTCATCATTCACATGGTCGGCCCGCACACGGCCGCAGAGGTCAGATCACGTGTGAAGAAAGTTCTGGAGCGCTGCGAGGAGAACCAGATCACTACGGTCTCCTTCCCTGCTGTCGGCACTAGTATGGACCCCAACCGTTAAACAGGTTTAAATGATGCATGTGAATGACGTCTCACTACATCTGCTGGCTGTTATTAAAGGTGGAGGAGGAGTTCAGGCGGCGGATGCCATCACTGCCATGCTGCAGGCCTTTGAAGATCATCTGACTCCAAACGTCTCGACTGTGATCAAGCTCATCTACGTTGTGATTAACCAGGATGACGTGCTACAAGAGTTTCAGAAAGGTCTCAAAACATGGACTGCAAATACACAGGTAGCGATGCCAACCATAACCATAACCAAGATGATTAATCAAAAATAAGGATCGTTCACTGCAAAATGTTTTTTTTTCCCTCAGCATTTTTGTTGTTTTTCCAGTACAAATATCTAAACATTCTTGCATTAAGATTGCAAAGCAAAAGAACTTAAAGGGTTAGTTCACCCAAAAATGAAAATGATCCCATCATTAGCTCACCTTCAAACCTTCGGTGTATATGACTTTCTTCTTTCAGCCAATCACATTCGGAGTTATATTAAAAAATATCCCAGGTCTTCCAAGCTTTATAGTGGGATTAGTGATTAGTAACTGAGATTTGAAGTCCAAAAAAAGCACATGCATCCATCATAAAAATAATCCACATGACTCCAGAGGGTTAATAAATACTTTCTAAAGTGAAGCGATGCATTTTTGTAAGAAAAATATCCATATTTATAACTTTATAAACAAGAATCATTGGGTTCCGTTTGTGAGTCTAGTTCTGACGGAGTGAACTTTGACCTGCTCATGATGCGTTGACGAAGGTGGAAGCGCAGAGGATAGAGCAAAACAAAACACTTCATGAATTAGAAGTCTAAAATGAGAATCTGTAAAGTGAAATGTTGGAGAAGCTTGAGTTTGTTGCCCAGCCATATTTGTTTGAACCGTGAAAGGCGTCTACTCTCACCTAAGCTTACGCTACTCAACATCTCTCGTGAACGTGCAGACGGACGTTACTGGAAGGTAGTGATTACAGTTTATAAAGTTAGAATTATAGACATTTTTCTAAAAAACAACTGTAATAATATAAAAATATAGAAATGTATCGCTTCACTTCAGAAGGCCTTTTATTAACCCCTGGAGCCATATAGATTGCTTTTATGATGGATGGATGCGCTTTTTTAGGCTTCAAAATCTCAGTTACTATCCATTCCCATTATAAAGCTTGGAAGAGCTGGAATATTTTTCAATACATCTCTGATTGTGTTTGGCTGAAAGAAGGAAGTCATATACATCTAGAATGTCTTGATGATGAGGTAATAATGAACATTTCTGAACTAACCCTTTAAGATATTAAGTCTTATGTTCTGAATAATGTCAAAATTAAATGAGTTTTTGATCATGAACATATATCATAAATTCAACATAATTCAAAGGGGAAACAAGATTATTTTTCTGAATCCATTGGCAGATATGGATTCTTGTTTTAAGCATAAACTTGCTTAACTTTGATTCATGTTTCAGAATACAAGACTTTATATCCAGTCATTTTGCTTCTTGATAGCAAATGTATCTTGATTTAAGAATTTTTAGATATTTGTACTGGAAAACAAGACAAAAATACTGAAGAACCACCTCATTTTTGCACTAGTGTAAATGATTTTGCGCACATTTAATTACATCAACACACAACTAGGAAGGTGAGGAGGAGGAGGATGATGGTGGAGATGCTGCTGATGATGAAGATGGTGATGATGAATGGGAGGAGGATTGTAGCTCATTAGAAGAAAGCTCGTCATCTGACCGAAAAGCTGATGCAAGCGGTAATGCATCTTTTCATGATCCATCCTATTGTAAATGTGTTCCTATAGATTTTTCACATTTGCTTAAAATAATTACACTTTACGCAGAAAAATAGTCTTGTTTTCCCTATAAATTATTTTTCTGACCACATTGACATATTTTTTCTGGTTTTCAGCAAAAACAGAAAACAATATTTAATGTTTCGTTCCTTACTAACTTGATGTAAGAATGTTTAGTATTCTTGTCTTGTTTTCCAGTACAAATATCTGAGAAAGAACGAAATTGTTTGCAGTGTAGGTATGTTTCAGTGCGTTAGCATACAGTGTGACGCACACGCTGGAACTAACCAGGTTATTTTAACTTGTATGTTCTCAACAGTACTTCAGCAGCCACCGGTGAGCCGGACTCGACTACCTACCTCAACTACTCAACTTTTTTGTCTCGCCAAAGAAACTGCTGCGGTGTTGTTCCCCATTATGTCCGTTGACGTTTACGGGACGTCCCACACAAACCTGTCCGAAGTCAAGAGACTCCTGGACGAGCTGATCTCTGATGAGTGCATCACTAAAGACGTCCAGTCGAGACACATCGCCGACCTTCCCGAAACCGACAAGAAGGCCATCGTGAGCCTCAGCCGAGCCAATCAGGTCAGCGTTCTGGTGCCCAGCCTGGATAAGTTAACAGTATCAGGGAAAAAAGACGACATCTTGGATGCCGTGCTGAAGATAAACGGCTTCATCCAAGCAGCGCGAGACCGAGAGACGCGAGCAGGTGAGGTGAAGCGTCTCCGGGAGATGCTGTGTTGGGAGCGGGTCAGCGGAGAGCGCTGGCAGCCGCTGGATCCTGCCGTCAGCTACGACATCGAGCTCGCCTTCCACAGCAAGCAGAAGAGCTTTCAGTACCGCGAGAACGGCGAGAGCTACGCGGTGGACTTCAGCGAGATGAAGCTCACAAACAGCAAGCAGGAGTCCTGCAGGATCAAGAGGACTCTGCTGGGAGATTCGGACACAGGTATGAGTTAAAAATCCAAAGGTTTTTCATGGGAATCAGAACCATTGGTCTGTATATCCCTGCAAAAAAAAAAAAAAAAAAAAATTTTCTTCCTCAGATATTTGTACTGGAAAACAAGAAAAAAATACTAAAGCAAAATGAAAACAAAAAACAAAAATTAAGTCTTGTTTTCTGAAAAACGAAGTGAGTTTTTCCTCGAAACAAAGAACAACTATCTGTCAGTGCGGTCAGAAAAATAAACCTAATAAGAGTGAAAACAAGCATATTTTTCTTCTTACACTGGCAGATATTTATTCTTGTTTTAAGCATAAAGTCACTCAATTTTGGTTAATTTTTCAGCATACAAGACTTAATATCTATTTTGCTTCTCCAGTAAATGGATCTTGATCTAAGAATGTTTAGATATTTGTGCTGGAAAACAAGAGAAATCCTGAGGAAGAACATTTTTTTTTTTTTTTTTTTTTTTTGCAGTGGAGTTTGATTTACAGTTGAATGTTTTAAGCAAGTCCAGTGAGTCTCATCTGAAGCTGAATCAGATTTATGATGGCAGAAACTGTTTTCTTGTTTGTTTCCCAGCGATCATTCATCCTCCTACATCATGGAGCAAAATGGATGGACGGGATTTAGAAATAATCACCTTACAATCAGATTCAGAAGAGTGCAAGAAGATAGAAACGGCCTTTCTAAACTCCAGTAAACACGCTAATGTGTCACCTGTACAGGTTCAACAGGTGAAATAAAATGACGTTTGAAAATGATCTTCCGCAGTTTTTTTTTTGTTGTCTTGTTTTGCAGTAAAAAAATACCTAAACTTTTTTTTAAACCAATATACATTTACTTGAGATGAAAAATGACTTCAGATATTAAGTCTTGTTTTCTGAAAGAAAGAAAAAAAAATGCTCGAAATTGTACGTTTTTGCTTAAAACAAGAATCTGCCAATTGACCCTTCGCAAACAGTTTGATTGACAGGCGTTCTGACCAATCATAACGCCGAGTCCACCATTTTGTCCGACAAAGCCGTTAGGGAACAGCCTATAGATTAACGTTGGTGAACTTGAACAATTGTGTGTCTTCACGTCTTTCCACGCTTGAAACAACATTCCTTCTGATGTTCGTTCATGTTTATTTGATGCTATAAATGAACTAGTATGAAGAGATGATCGAGGAGCTACAGCGACACATTAAACACACACTAGACGCTTTTTATTGATTAAACTTCTTTAAAAAATTACAATATTTTAAATATGAAACTGTTTCATACGTTGTCAGTGTCTCTTTGCTCCACGATGTATGAGTTTTTGCTTAAAACAAGCAATATTATCTGCCAGTGGTCTACCCCGTTGGCAAATAAATTTGCTTGTTTTAAGCAAAAAACTCACTTTATTTTTTTCCAGAATACAAAAGCATCGCGTCATTTTACTTATCTAATAAAACAAATGGATTTAGGGATCTTTTAGATATGTGGACTGAAAACAAGATAAGAATTCTAGGTAAGAAAAGCATTTTTTTGCAGCGTGAATCATATCAAGCATTTATGAAACATCATTTGTGCATTAATGTTAATTATTTTAATTAAATATAGTTTATTAATCAAGGGAGACAAGTAAGTTACCTTTGTACACCGTTGTTGACTCATCTTCCCTCAGACACGACGCTGTAATGGCGGTCTTGCGCGCACTTCTCAAAACGCCCACAAAATGGTGCCATTTACCCGCGAAACCAATATTACAAAACCTGTGGACCCCATTAAACTGCGTTTTCATAAAACTTTTTTTTTTTTAAATGTGTGTGCACTTATAACACTTTCAAACCGAAAACACGATTATTTTGCTTACCCCATTGGCAGTTGCTTGTTTTTAAGGAAAACTCGGTTAATTTTGACTTATTTTCTCGGAAAACAACTCAATAAGTTTTACTTGTCTAGAAAATGCTTCTTGATTTAAGAATTTTTTAGGTATTTGAACTGTAAACAAGACCAAATTTAAGTAAGAAAAGCATTTATTGTTACAAAAAATTACTGCAGTTTTTTAGAAGTAATACTGCAGTTTTTGTTACATATAGAAAAATGCAGTTTTTTGGACACGAAAAAACTGCAGTATTGCAGTATAACCTCAAATTTCTGTAGTTTTACTGGAGTACAACTATACTGCAATACATCTAAAGTACTAGTAAAATAAAACTGCAGTTCTACTGTTTTTATACGTCATGGAACTTTCAGTTGTACTACAGTTTTACTGCAGTTGAACTTCAATGTACTGCAGTTGTACTGTGACTTTACTTCATTATACTGCAAATTTGAATTAAACTGCAGTTAAACTACCTGGTACTGCAGTTTTATTGTAGTTCTACTTCAATATACTGCAGTTCTTTTTTGTAAGGGTAGGCCTGTGTTTAGTATTAACGTCTGAAACGGTTTCTCAGATTGACAGGATTCAGAGTCAGTCCCAGTGGCAGAGATACTGTGTGCTGAAACAGGCCGTGGATAAGAAATACCCCAAACAGACAAACGAACGGCAGCTTTATCACGGAACGACCAAAGAAATATGCCAAAAAATCAACAAGAACGGCTTCAACCGGAGCTTCTGTGGGAGAAACGGTACGTCTCAGGTCTTAGTTGTGGTTAAAATATTTAGTCAAAAACATGAAGAAAAAATTGATTAAATATAATCTTGTTTAAAAAATATAGAGAACTGACTTTTTATGCTGCAAAAATATGTTCTTCCTCAGTATTTGTCTTGTTTTAAACAGTCTTAAATCAAGATACATTTACTGGAGATGTAAAACAAGTCTTGTTTTTTGAAAAATCATCAAAATTAACTGAGCTTATGCTTAAAACAGGAACAAATATCTGCCAATGGGGTCAGAAATTTTTTCCCCCCTTGAATTAAGTTAAAATTTCTGACCCCATTGGCAGATATTTGTTCCTGTTTTAAGCATAAGCTCAGTTAATTTTGATGATTTTTCAAAAAACGAGACTTGCTTTACATCTCCAGTAAATGTATCTTGATTTAAGACTGTTTAAAACAAGACAAATACTGAGGAAGAACATATTTTTTAGCATAAAAAGTCAGTTCTCTACATTTTTTACTTGTTTTTGCAGTCCTTTATTTAAAAGTCACAATTACCCCTTTTTTCTGTGGTGGAAATGAGCTTCCATACACAACTCCCTGTTTCTTCACAATACTGACCTCCGACACTTGATTTGTTTCAAGCGGTCGTTCACGGAGACGGCACATACTTCGCTAAGGAGGCCTGCTACTCCTGCCAGGATCTGTATTCCAACCCAGACGATAAAGGGCTGAAGTACATCTACCTAGCGCGAGTGGTGACGGGGTCCCTGTGTAAGAGCAGACAAGGAATGAAGGAGCCGGATCCCATCAACCCCGCTGACCCGCAGGCCGGTCTGCACGACTGTGCCGTGGACAACCTACAGAACCCGTTCATCTTCGTGGTGTTCTGTGACGCAGGAGCGTATCCAGAGTACCTCATCACCTTCAAATCTAAATAACACACTCAGATCTGACAGGGATCACGTTTACAAACTCTGTTGACAGAGACAGACATCATGGGAGAGTCTCGATCACTTTGACCGTGTCACAGTGATATTACCATGACAAACACACGAACAAATGTTTTGACTTTTATCAGTAGCGCTGTCTCTCACCAACAACATTATTGAACTATTTTTACAGCATTTATTAACCTTTGTTAATACAACTTCTGATCTTAATCTCAACATTTACAAATACAAGTCTAAGATGAATAAATCCTGTAGAAGTATTGTTCATGTTAGCTTAGTGAATATTAACAGATACAATTTTTGATCTAAAAATGGATTAGTAAACATTGAGATTACACAGTAAAAACCCCAGAGTTAAATCAACTCTGCTCAGATAACATTTGGTCCCTCTCTAAATAGTGTTAAAGTAACACTGAACATTGAACATTATTGATGAACGCCTGCTGTTAACAAGCAGAATCACTAAAGAAAAGAAACACAAGAACTACAACTGATGAAATCAACTGAAGATAAAAGACATTCAATCTCTGAAGAGTGTTACTTTAACTCTATTTAGAGAGGGACCAAATTTTATCTGAGCAGAGTTGATTTAACTCTGGGGTTTTTACTGTGTAACATTTAAGATTAGTAAATAGAAGTATTTTTAGAGGTTTTGGAAGTATTGTTCATTGTTAGCTTCCTGTTCACTATGAAACCTCCTTGTAAGATGTTACCGATTAATTACGTAATTAGCTAATTATTGAATACATCAGCCAAATGAAAATAATTCAGAAACTATAACGTGGCAGATGAGGAAATCACTGAACAGATAACAAGTGCCTTTAGAAGTGATATATGGTGCCACTGAGAAATACATTTATTACAGTTTTTATTAATCTTTGTTAACGTTAGTTAATAAAAAATACTGTTAGTTTTCGCCAGCTCGGGTCCATGAAATAAGATGTGAATAAATTCATAATAAAACACCGTGACACATTCTCGTCTTTTTAGGAGTTGATATTATGATTATCACTGTCACATCATTTTAACCCTTGAGCATTGTTCAAATTCACGACCCTTTCGTTATGATTTAACTGCTTTAAAAATGTATCAGATAAATATTTTTTCAATTTTTTTTTTGCTTAAATCTATTGATCAACCTCAGTCCTGATCAAAACTACTAAATTTAAAAAAAAAAAATCAGGATTTTAACTCTTTAAAACGTTAAAATCTGATGCTGTACAAAAACTAACAATGTTGTTTCTAATCTTTGACACGTTTGTTCCCAAATCAGTGACATCATTTATGAATTTGGCAATTAAAGAGTTAAAATCCTGATTTGTTTTTTTAAATTTAGTAGTTTTGATCAGGACTGAGGTTGATTAATAGATTTAAGCAAAAAAATATTTATCTGATACATTTTTAAAGCAGTTAAATCATAACGAAAGGGTGGTGAATTTGCCCTAAAGAGTTCTGTTGAGTTTTTGAACATTTTCAAAGCATTTTCCGAAAATATGTGTCAAAATAAGATTAATCACCAAAAATCGTTCCATTTGCTGAAACACGGAGAAAGTTACGGCCAAATTAAGCCTCAAATATTCCCCACAGTGGATGAAAACATCCCGAACAGCACATGAGGGTTAATAATGAATAATTTTATAGGTAACACATTAAATAAACAGTCCTGCAGTGCTGGAATCATTATGAATGTATGAAATACTAATTTAATCTGAAACTTTTAAACAAAAATAAACATTTTTGTGACTTTCATATATTTTTTTGCACCTGATGATACGGTGAAAGAAGTGAAAGCAATGAGAATCCAAAATATGTTTACCTTTAATATGAATTACAAAACATGATCACACGGAGTACAGCAGATAAGATATATTTTGTGTGTCGATGCGTTACACATGAATGAATTTCTTAAGACAGTTCGAGAGGATTAAAGCACAAACAAAATCAAGAGAAGAATGACTTCAGTCCACGTGTTTCATTGAAAAACATCTTTTATTCTATGGTTAAAGGATCAAGCAGCATCTGCGCTGAACTAGTAGAAAGACATTCTATTGCCGAGGCATTTTATGATGCTGTGGGGGTCGAAACCGCCGTATAAAACGCCACGAAGCCCTCGGATATTCCCAACGGCGCCGGTTACCGTATTAAACCGATCCGGGCAATAACAGATGCTCTTCGAACCAGTGCGTTTGTCGAGCCTGGAGTCGTTCCCGGTTAAAGTAGTCGGCACGCAGAAGCGAATTAGGCTAACCTGATTTGATTTACCCATGCGGGATGGAGCGGAAGGGACGGGGGAATGGAAACCACAGCCCTAAAAATGATCAAATCCACCGTTAAGACTGAAACACACTCAAATCAAACCGCCGCGCTACATCTGCTGCGTGGAGTTGCCGTTCCAGGTGTTGTTGTCGTCCTCGCTGTCTTCTTGAGTCCGTAGCCGGTATATTTTCCCATCTTTCTTGAAGTCCTCAGGCCTCTTCTCCAGAACCCTCTTACGAACTGAATCTCTGGAACGGAAAACGGCAAAACGAGTGGGATTGAGTGGAAATTCCTCCCACCGACACACAGTTTAGAGTCGCCGTGAACACTTTAGAAGCAAAACATCTGACAAAAAGAATTCAAACGCTGAGGCGACTGATCGAGCGATAGAGCCCTGCTATGGCAAGCCGTTTTCACTTTTATTCATTCTCAGGATATGAACTTGTGATACCAACAATTACATTTTCACTAGTTAAAATGTTCATTCTTGATATCAGGAATTGTATTTTTACTAGTGAAATCTCGCCATAGGCTGCCATTCAAATTCAATTGTTGATTTCAAGAATTCATTTCTTACTAGTTGAAATTGCAGTTTCACATATCAGGAATACAATTCTTACTAGTAAAAATGTAAATTTCTGATATCAACAATTACATTGTTACTAGTGCAAATGTCTATTTTTGATATCAATTGAATTGCTACTGGTAAAAATGTTCATTTCTGATATCATGAATCTGAGTGTTACTAGTAAGAAAGCCGTTTTAGATATCAGAAATTATATTGATATCAGGAATTCATTTTCAGATATCAGAAATGAATATTTTTACTAGTAGCAATTCAATTGATATCAAGAATAGACATTTCAACTAGTGACAATTGAGTTCTTGATAACAGACATTTGCATTTTTACTAGTAATGATGATTTTTACTAGCAACAATGTAATTATTGATATCAAAAATGATGATTTTTACTAGTAACAATGTAATTATTGATATCAAAAATGATGATTTTTACTAGTAACAATGTAATTATTGATATCAAAAATGATGATTTTTACTAGTAACAATGTAATTATTGATATCAAAAATTATGATTTTTACTAGTAACAATATAATTATTGATATCAAAAATGATGATTTTTACTAGCAACAATGTAATTATTGATATCAAAAATGATGATTTTTACTAGTAACAATATAATTATTGATATCAAAAATGATGATTTTTACTAGCAACAATGTAATTATTGATATCAAAAATGATGATTTTTACTAGTAACAATGTAATTATTGATATCAAAAATGATGATTTTTACTAGTAACAATGTAATTATTGATATCAAAAATGATGATTTTTACTAGTAACAATGTAATTATTGATATCAAAAATGATGATTTTTACTAGTAACAATGTAATTATTGATATCAAAAATGATGATTTTTACTAGTAACAATGTAATTATTGATATCAAAAATTATGATTTTTACTAGTAACAATATAATTATTGATATCAAAAATGATGATTTTTACTAGCAACAATGTAATTATTGATATCAAAAATGATGATTTTTACTAGTAACAATATAATTATTGATATCAAAAATGATGATTTTTACTAGCAACAATGTAATTATTGATATCAAAAATGATGATTTTTACTAGTAACAATGTAATTATTGATATCAAAAATGATGATTTTTACTAGTAACAATGTAATTATTGATATCAAAAATGATGATTTTTACTAGTAACAATATAATTATTGATATCAAAAATGATGATTTTTACTAGCAACAATGTAATTATTGATATCAAAAATGATGATTTTTACTAGCAACAATGTAATTATTGATATCAAAAATGATGATTTTTACTAGCAACAATATAATTATTGATATCAAAAATGATGATTTTTACTAGCGACAATGTAATTATTGATATCAAAAATGATGATTTTTACTAGTAACAATGTAATTATTGATATCAAAAATGATGATTTTTACTAGTAACAATGTAATTATTGATATCAAAAATGATGATTTTTACTAGTGACAATGTAATTATTGATATCAAAAATGATGATTTTTACTAGTTGCAATGTAATTATTGATATCAAAAATGATGATTTTTACTAGTAACAATGTAATTATTGATATCAAAAATGATGATTTTTACTAGTAACAATGTAATTATTGATATCAAAAATGATGATTTTTACTAGCAACAATGTAATTATTGATATCAAAAATGATGATTTTTATTAGCAACAATGTAATTATTGATATCAAAAATGATGATTTTTATTAGTAAAAATGTAATTATTGATATCAAAATGATAATTTTTATTAGTAACAATGTAATTATTGATATAAAAAATGATGATTTTTACTAGTAACAATGTAATTATTGATATCAAAAATGATGATTTTTACTAGTAACAATGTAATTATTGATATCAAAAATGATGATTTTACTAGTAACAATGTAATTATTGATATCAAAAATGATGATTTTTACTAGTAACAATGTAATTATTGATATCAAAAATGATGATTTTTATTAGTAACAATGTAATTATTGATATCAAAAATGATGATTTTTATTAGTAACAATGTAATTATTGATATCAAAAATGATGATTTTTATTAGTAACAATGTAATTATTGATATCAAAAATGATGATTTTTACTAGCAACAATATAATTATTGATATCAAAATGATGATTTTTATTAGTAACAATGTAATTATTGATATCAAAAATGATGATTTTTACTAGTAACAATGTAATTATTGATATCTAAAATGATGATTTTTACTAGTAACAATGTAATTATTGATATCAAAAATGATGATTTTTACTAGTAACAATGTAATTATTGATATCAAAATGATGATTTTTATTAGTAACAATGTAATTATTGATATCAAAAATGATGATTTTTACTAGTAACAATGTAATTATTGATATCAAAAATGATGATTTTTACTAGTAACAATGTAATTATTGATATCAAAAATGATGATTTTCACTAGTAACAATGTAATTATTGATATCAAAAATGATGATTTTTACTAGTAACAATGTAATTATTGATATCAAAAATGATGATTTTTACTAGCAACAATGTAATTATTGATATCAAAAATGATGATTTTTACTAGTAACAATGTAATTATTGATATCAAAAATGATGATTTTTACTAGTAACAATGTAATTATTGATATCAAAAATGATGATTTTTACTAGTAACAATGTAATTATTGATATCAAAAATGATGATTTTTATTAGTAACAATGTAATTATTGATATCAAAAATGATGATTTTTACTAGCAACAATATAATTATTGATATCAAAATGATGATTTTTATTAGTAACAATGTAATTATTGATATCAAAAATGATGATTTTTACTAGTAACAATGTAATTATTGATATCTAAAATGATGATTTTTACTAGTAACAATGTAATTATTGATATCAAAAATGATGATTTTTACTAGTAACAATGTAATTATTGATATCAAAAATGATGATTTTTACTAGTAACAATGTAATTATTGATATCAAAAATGATGATTTTTACTAGTAACAATGTAATTATTGATATCAAAAATGATGTTTTTTATTAGTAACAATGTAATTATTGATATCAAAAATGATGATTTTTACTAGCAACAATATAATTATTGATATCAAAATGATGATTTTTATTAGTAACAATGTAAATATTGATATCAAAAATGATGATTTTTACTAGTAACAATGTAATTATTGATATCTAAAATGATGATTTTTACTAGTAACAATGTAATTATTGATATCAAAAATGATGATTTTTACTAGTAACAATGTAATTATTGATATCAAAAATGATGATTTTTACTAGTAACAATGTAATTATTGATATCAAAAATGATGATTTTTACTAGTAACAATGTAATGATATCAAAAATGATGATTTTTACTAGCAACAATGTAATTATTGATATCAAAAATGATGATTTTTACTAGTAACAATGTAATTATTGATGTCAAAAATGATGATTTTTACTAGTAACAATGTAATTATTGATATCAAAAATGATGATTTTTACTAGTAACAATGTAATTATTGATATCAAAAATGATGATTTTTACTAGTAACAATGTAATTATTGATATCAAAAATGATGATTTTTATTAGTAACAATGTAATTATTGATATCAAAAATGATGATTTTTACTAGCAACAATATAATTATTGATATCAAAAATGATGATTTTTACTAGTAACAATGTAATTATTGATATCAAAAATGATGATTTTTACTAGCAACAATGTAATTATTGATATCAAAAATGATGATTTTTACTAGTAACAATGTAATTATTGATATCAAAAATGATGATTTTTACTAGTAACAATGTAATTATTGATATCAAAAATGATGATTTTTACTAGTAACAATGTAATTATTGATATCAAAAATGATGATTGTTACTAGTAAGAATTGTATTCCTGAAAACTGGAATTTTAACTAGTCAGAAATGAATTCTTGATATCAACAATTGAATTTGAATGGCAGCCTATGGCGAGATTTCACTAGTAAAAATACAATTGTTGATTTCAACAATGAACTTTGTTACTAGTGAAAATCTTAATTCCTGTTATCAAAAATTGTCATTGTTACTAGTGGAAATGTAGTTCCTGATATCAAGAATTAACATTTTAACTAGTGAAAGTCAAAACAGCTCGCCATATCCCTGCATCACAATAATATGCAAATGTCGGTATATCCGAATGCAAGATCACATGACAGCATTTGTTACACTTCATCTGCGCAGTGAGGCTCAAGTCATTTACGACAGCGGCTTCTTCTACTGCAGCAACTTCCATTTTTTATAGATATTTTGTACTAATTTCCCAGAAAGTAGGGCTGTCACGGTTAGGAAATTTCCCTTGCGGTTATAATTGGAATTATCGCGGTGGTTTATTTTTGTTACAAACCTTAATTATCCTGATTTTACTGCATACAAACCTCTATAGTTGAGTTAGCATATATTGTTGCTTTTTAACTGACGGAGAGGAAACATTTTTGTTTCTTGTTAAATGCCGAACAGCAATAAGAACATGCCTTTTCCCATTTAAAAAAACGAAAGAAATCAAAAAATTCTAAAGTATCACATGAAAACAAAGTGAAAATACAGAGAATGAACGAAATATTACTTCAGCGTTAACAATCGTGGGGTATCATGTCCTTGTTTGGCGCTAGGAAAACCAACATATTAACCTCATGTGGTTTCAGGGAGGATAACAATAATGGAAACCCTTTCTGACTTTGGACATCAGCGGAAATCTAGACTGATTATCGGATTCGCGTTGGAGTCTGTGCACTCCTCGTTGACAAATCAACGACACCCCGGATGTGATACAAACAGTTTGCGGGAAAATGAAACTCGTATGACTCTAGTATCATTATTTTATTTATCCTTTTTATTGTATTTATTTGACATTCAGTGCACAGTGATGAACTGTAAAACAAGAAGGCCACACCCTCATGAAAAAAAACGTGAGCTCGGCTCGTCAATATTGCAGTTATCACGACGGCCCTTCCAGAAAGGGATGATTTTGTTTCCTTGAAGGCACGGGATGGAAACGGCGCTTTATTTGCAAATGTATTATACGATATTCCAATTTTGTGCGTTAGTTAAAGCGGATCTACTCTGCCCGTTTTCAAAGTCTTGATGTTGTTTCTGGCTCTACTAGTACAGGTTATTTTTGTCATTGTGCAGCTCCTCTCTTCTCAGTCTGTCAGTAACGCTCTGTCTCTATGAAGCCCCGCCTTCTGAAAAGCACACTGCGCTCTGATTGGTCGGCTGGAGCGGTGTGTCGCAATTGGCGTTTGGGAAACGCCCCGCCCCTTACCATAACCTCCAGTTTAACGAACTCAACCAGGCCCCGCCTCTTTATTCTGCTTATTAATTATTTAAATGAGGAATATTGTCAAGATGGAGGCGTTTCAGAAACACGGACTTCTTTTCATGCTCAAACAGCAACCTTGAAGACAGATGAAGATGGAAAACAGCAGAATAGGTGATAATAGGTGATAACAGGTCGCACCTCTTTGGCTCTGCGCTGGAGCCGGAGGCGGAGCCGGAGCCGTGCGTGTTGGCCGTGTGCTGGTTCTGGGCGGCTGCGGGTGGCGGCGTGGAGCTGAACAGGAATCCGCTGATGAACCTCCAGACGGCCAGCAGCGGGTACAGCAGCGAGCCCAGCATGGCCCAGACGCCGCCTCCTGCGGACGAGCTCACCACAGTGTTGGACGGCCGGCTGGACTGCTGCTGGGAGAGCATTCATGTCACGTGACCACATCTTGAGCATTTCATTCACAAAATAAAACCATCACACAGTATTTCTGTCTTTGTTTTCCTGTTATTAAACTAAGATACATTTACTGGACAATTACTTAAATTGTATAATTAATTATCAAAATTAAGAGAGTTTATGTCTCTCTCTAATGGGGTCAGAAAAATGATCTTGTTTTCTATTTGAATTGAGGTTATTTTTCTGAGCGCACTGGAGGATTTATGAGGATATGACCTCATGAATAATCATGATCACAGTTACAATATGATACATTGTTAGATTTTTATAAAATCGTGTAAGAAGGAATGTGTTATAATAATAATAATGCATTTTAACTTGTTACAATTGGTCAAATGAATTCTAATGTACATTATGAATAACTTTTATAACGCGATATGGATAATGTAAAGTGTCGTCCATGTTTTTTCTTGTTTTAAGCATAAACTCACTTAATATTTAGAATTATTTCAGAAAACAAGACTTAATTTCTTCAGTCGTTTCTCTTCTCCAGTAAATGTGTCTTGATTTAAGAAGGTTTAGATGTTTGTGCTGGAAAACATGACAGATTGTTTGCAGCTTGCCGGAAGTGACTTGCATTAAATGGCAAAAAAATAAATAAACAAATAATGTTGGAGAAAACACTACTTTTTATAGTTTAGCATGTTGACCCCGTAAATTAGTGTGTGAGTGTGTGTCTGTGGTGTTTGTGTGTTGTGTGTGTGTGTGGTGCATTTGCGTGTTTTTATGTGTTTGTGTTGTGTGTGTGTGGTGTTTTTGTGTGTTTTGTGTGTGTGTGGTGTTGTGTGGTGTGTTGTTGTTGTGTGTGTGTGTTGTGTGTGTGGTGTGTGTAGTGTGTGTGTGTGTTGTGTGTGTGTGTTGTGTGTGTTGTTTGTGTGTTGTGTGTGTGGTGCGTTTGCGTGTTTTTATGTGTTTGTGTTGTGTGTGTGTGTGTGTGGTGTTTTTGTGTGTTTTGTGTGTGTGGTGTGTGTGCGGTGTGTGTAGTGTGTGTGCGTTGTGTGTTGTGTGTAGTGTGTGTGTGGTGTGTTTGTGTGTTTTGTGTGTGTGTGGTGTGTTATGTTGTGTGTGTGTGTGCGGTGTTGTGTGTAGTGTGTGTGTGCGGTGTGTGTGGTGTTGTGTTGTGTAGTGTGTGTAGTGTATGTGTTGTGTGTAGTGTGTGTGTGTGTTGTGTGTGCGGTGTTGTGTTTTTGTGTGTTTTGTGTGTGTGGTGTGTTGTGTAGTGTGTGTGCGGTGTTGTGTTTTTGTGTGTTTTGTGTGTGTGTAATGTGTGTTGTGTAGTGTGTGTGCGGTGTGTGTGTGGTGTGTTGTGTAGTGTGTGTAATGTGTGTTGTGTGTGTGCGGTGTTGTGTTTTTGTGTGTGTGTGGTGTGTTGTGTTGTGTGGTGTGTTGTGTAGTGTGTGTGTTGTGTGTGTGCGGTGTTGTGTTTTTGTGTGTTTTGTGTGTGTGTGGTGTGTTGTGTAGTGTGTGTGTAGTGTGTGTGTGTTGTGTGTGCGGTGTTGTGTTTTTGTGTGTGTGGTGTGTTGTGTAGTGTGTGTGTAGTGTGTGTGTGTTGTGTGTGCGGTGTTGTGTTTTTGTGTGTTTTGTGTGTGTGTGGTGTGTTGTGTAGTGTGTGTGTAGTGTGTGTGTGTTGTGTGTGCGGTGTTGTGTTTTTGTGTGTTTTGTGTGTGTGTGGTGTGTTGTGTAGTGTGTGTGCGGTGTGTGTGTGGTGTGTTGTGTAGTGTGTGTGTGTGTGCGGTGTTGTGTTTTTGTGTGTGTGTGGTGTGTTGTGTTGTGTGGTGTGTTGTGTAGTGTGTGTGTTGTGTGTGCGGTGTTGTGTTTTTGTGTGTTTTGTGTGTGTGTGGTGTGTGTGTGGTGTGTTGTGTAGTGTGTGTAGTGTGTGTGTGTGTGTGTGTGTGTGTGCGGTGTTGTGTTTTTGTGTGTGTGTGGTGTGTTGTGTTGTGTGTTGTGTAGTGTGTGTGTGTGTGTGTGTGCGGTGTTGTGTTTTTGTGTGTGTGTGTGGTGTGTTGTGTAGTGTGTGTGTAGTGTGTGTGTGTTGTGTGTGCGGTGTTGTGTTTTTGTGTGTGTGTGGTGTGTTGTGTAGTGTGTGTGCGGTGTGTGTGTGGTGTGTTGTGTAGTGTGTGTAGTGTGTGTGTGTGTGTGCGGTGTTGTGTTTTTGTGTGTGTGTGGTGTGTTGTGTTGTGTGTTGTGTAGTGTGTGTGTGTTGTGTGTGCGGTGTTGTGTTTTTGTGTGTGTGTGGTGTGTTGTGTTGTGTGTTGTGTAGTGTGTGTATTGTGTGTAGTGTGTGTGTGTGTGTGTGTAGTGTGTGTGCGGTGTGTGTGTGTTGTGTAGTGTGTGTGTGTGTAGCGTTTGTGTGTGTGTGGTGTGTTGTGTGTGTGTGTAGTGTATGAGTGCGTGTATGTGTGTGTGTGTGTGTGCGTCGCTCACAGGCAGCAGGACGATGGAGGCGCTGGGCGCGAGCTCCAGCTCCAGCAGAGATTTCTCCAGATCTTCAGTGGTGAACTCTCTCCTGGGAAACATGGTGGCCAGTGAGAACTGACCGTATCTGTTCCCAACCTCCTGCAGGAAGACCAGATTCATTTAGAACATCTCCGCAGAGATGACAAACGTCCGTCTGCAGCCGCTGAAAATCCCACTGATTATCAAAACGTTTACACTGTCATTTTTAACATCTAATGTTGTAAAAAACATCTGAATGGAGGAAAAATACTCACTTGGGATAAATGAATAAATGCAATGAAATGTCAACACTACTGGACGAGGTTCTGCTAATGAATCAGCACAGAACGTTAGAGAACTTCAAACCCGGTCCACACAATCATCAGTCCAGAGACACCAGCCGTAACTACAGCACCATCAGCTTCATCACACACACACACACACCGACCTGAGCGGCAAACTGCCGGGCCTCCTGCAGACGCGCCTCTGACGGGAACTGGTTGGTGAAGGACGAGCCGTCGGGCAGACGGAACTGAATCCTGGCGACCGCACTGAGACGAGCGGAGAAAAACATCAAGACACAGCTCTACATCATCTAACGCCAACAATGCAGAAACTATGGTGGCCAAGAGAGCTCAAAGCGCTGCAAATAAGAAAACGCATGCAAACAAAAAAAAACACATGCAAATAAAAATAAAAAACGCGTGTGCATGTGTTTTTTTATTTGGATGTTTTTTTATTTGCATGTGCTTTTTTTTTATTTGCATGTGCTTTTTTTTTATTTGCATGTGCTTTTTTTTTATTTGCATGTGCTTTTTTTTTATTTGCATGTGCTTTTTTTTATTTGCATGTGCTTTTTTTTATTTGCATGTGCTTTTTTTTTATTTGCATGTGCTTTTTTTTTATTTGCATGTGCTTTTTTTTATTTGCATGTGCTTTTTTTTTATTTGCATGTGCTTTTTTTTTATTTGCATGTGCTTTTTTTTTATTTGCATGTGCTTTTTTTTTTATTTGCATGTGCTTTCTTATTTGCAGTGCGTTGAGCTCTCTCGGCCACCGTAAGAAACCCTGTTCTGGAAAAATATTCTCAGTACAAATATCTAAACATTCGTAAATCAAGAGAAGCAAAACGACTGAAGATATTAAGACTTCAAGTGTTAGTCTTTCCGAAACACTGATCGAAATCAAATGAGTTTGTTTAAAGCAAAAACAAATATCACTAATGAAATGTTTAAGCGATAAGCAGCTCTACAGAAGATCAGTGTGGAGCTCATATTTCACAATTCTATTTAAAAATTTATCATTCCATTCTTCAATGCCCTGTTACACCGTAAAGTATTTATGCACCACGGTAGCATTTCATGCACTGTATTTAATTTATGCAGATTTTTTATTTATTAGTTTTATGTATACTGCGAGAAATTATTTTCTTTCATATGCATGTGTGAGAGCAAGACAAAAATAAGAAACATTCTCAAAGACAAACTCAAGATTTAAGCCTTGTGCATTGTTCAAATTCACTCCCCTTTCATTATCTGCTTTAAAAATGCATCAGATAAATATTTTTTCAATTTTTTTTTGCTTAAATCTATTAATCAACCTCAGTCCTGATCAAAACTACTAAATTTAAAAAAAAAAAAAATCAGGATTTTAACTCTTTAAAACGTTAAAATCTGACGCTGCACAAAAACTAACAATGTTGTTTCTAATCTTTGACACGTTTTTTCCCAAATCAGTGACATCATTTATGAATTTGGCCATTAAAGAGTTAAAATCCTGAATTTTTTTTTTAAATTTAGTAGTTTTGATCAGGACTGAGGTTGATTAATAGATTTAAGCAAAAAAATATTTATCTGATACATTTTTAAAGCAGTTAAAGTGAATTTGCCCACAGAGTTCTGTTGAGTTTATGAACATTTTCAAAGCATTTCCCCAAAATATGTGTCAAAATAAGATTTGTCACCAAAAATCATTCCATTTGCTGAAACACGGAGAAAGTTACGGCCAAATTAAGAGTCAAAAATTCCCCACAGTGGATGAAAACATCCCGAACAGCACATGAGGGTTAATAAATGTGCCAAAATTAAGTGAGTTTTTGCTGAAAACAAGAACAAATACCTGCCAGTGGGACAGAAAAATAATGCAAACTTAAAGCAAGATTCTTTTTCCTGACACCACTGGCAGACATTTGATTTCTTTTTATAAGCATAAACGTGCTTCATTTCGATTCAATTTTCAGAAAGCAAGACTTCAATCATTTCGCTTCTCCGGTAAATGTTTCTTGACTTAAGAATGTTTAGATGTTTGTGCTGGAAAACAAGACGGAAACAATTTCAGTGCAGAGAAAATTCTGGAGAACAAACGTATGGAGGACCAGGAGTGACCAGACTCGCCTGACGTTTTGCGTGATCGTGTCGCTCGAACTCTTCTAGAGAGGGGCGGCTCTTCACATTGAGGCGAAAGCTGATTGGTTGCTCCACGTGTGTCTGTCCAATGGCATTTTAGCACTCGATTGACAAAAGGATGAAGAAAAACATTTGGCAAATCCTTTTTTAAAAAGCCATTTAAAATGATTTACAAATGTGTTTTTTTATTGTTCTATTAATCTACGTTTAAAAACAGGAATTACATAAACAACTTTAAATATGTCTATTTATTTGCCTGTATAAAAGTGATTCATTTATATACATTTTTAATTATTAAATTAAATTGAATGTGAATGAATTGATTCTTCGTTTTATTTTTATGTGGCACTCCCGGTTCTCCATACAAATTATGTTATCAGTCACAAAAACGTGTTTTTTTTTTTTTTTTTAAATCTAATCTTTTATGAGTGATGTCACCTCCTCTCCCGCTGTACGGTGTCTCTCTTGGCTTCCTGTTCGGCCGCTCTGGCTTGCAGCGCTGCTAGTCTGGCCGCCTCCGTTTCCTGCTGGTTCTGAGCGTAACGGGCCGCTCTGTCCGCACGGTCCTGCGGACGAAACCAGCATCAAGCGTGTGTGTGGAACAAATAAAATCTTCTAGAGGACGAAAGTGACCATGAACACGTTAGTTTGATTGTCTTAGGGTGCGTTCACACTTCGGTTCGTTTGGTTCGGACCAAAAAACTAAAACAAAGCATATAGTCCTGGTCCGCTTAGCGTTCACACTGGCATTTTTAACAGCGAACCTTAAGTTGGCATCGGGATACGGTCACGACCCGATCGGTCGGGTTTTATGGCGTATATTTGGCGACGCTTACCGAACATTCAAAACAACACTGTGTTCTGGATTAAACGCCATCGTTTTATGCTTTATTTTGACCAGCTGAGACTCACGAAGAGCTCATCAAATGTTCAAAACGTTCAAAACAGCAGCAGGATTTCCTGCTTCACCTTCTCGTTGCTCCACGTTTGCCCTTGACTCATTTTGGAGACGCCGATCTTCCCGCGTCGTCAAATCAGCTGACGCAGCGTCGCATCTTGTGACATCACGTCCTGTTTTTGGTTGGTTTGCACGTCTTTGGTCCGTGTCGCGTTCATATATCAATGGAGTTCGTTAGGAAGCGGACCGAGACCCGTCTTTTTAGCGGTCTCGGTCCACACGTGTTCAAACGAACCGCACTCACTGAGCGATCGCACCAAACATGACAAGTGTGAACGCACCCTAAAAGCAGGAAGACGCTTGAGGTCGTGCTGTGCAGTGAATAGCTTCGCACCCTTCAGACGTCACTGTATAAATATTAAAATATTGATTTCTCAATTGTCGTTTTGATGAATCTTTTAGTCTGTGGCGTTTTCAGTTGATGCATGAACAAAACTTCACATTATTTGTAGCTTGTGAATCGAACGCTCGGCCCTTCAGCACGAGGATCACGGCTTCGTTATTAACTCGAATGAGAAAAGTGACGTGATACCAGAGCGATCTGCTGCTTGACCCGTTCTCGGGCCGCCTTCTCCTCGGCCTTCTCTCGATTCCTCTCCTCCAGCAGGCGCTTGGTTTTCTCGTCCTCCTGCTTCTTCTTGTAGTCCAGCATCTCCTTCCCCGCCTTACGCCTCTCCACCTCCTTCTTGAGCTCATTCTGCCCGAGCGAGAGGAAAACACAGACGCTGAACGTTCATTCTTTAATGGAAATTGGCATGCGTTAAGAGAGAATTACCTCTTCTTCTTCCTTCTTTTTCTGCTCGCGTCTTTCCTCCAGCTTCTTCGTTAACCTACGCAAGAAAATGAACGGAAACGGATTAAAATCTTACAAAAGAAGTCCAGGATGTTTAAAATTTACGCATTTACTAAGACCTGCACAAATACAACGAAAACCATATGGGTAACGTAGAGCGACAAGGTAACATCCTAAACTATACATGACAGTAAAAACAATGCCAAAATCATAAATACGTACGTGTGCGTATTTACGGCACAGCAGAAATATAGCGGTAATACAGGGGTTACCGGGGTCACCGCTGTATTTATGCTGTACAGATCAATGCAGCTTCGCTTTCTAGAGGATCTTTTTTATGTTTGCAGGTAAGAAATAAACACTATCATATAAATATTCATCAACAGTAGATCATAAGCAAATGCTTGGCATAAATGTGGACTATTCATTAACGCAAACCGCTTGAAAGTGACTTTTCTACCAATTCTAAGACTTTAGGAACTGGCTGATCTGATTCATATTTTTGATGTGACATCATCTTTCCCATAGAAGGCGCTTTACCGTTCAGGATTTTGCGATCATATTCGGGGCTCACCTGTATCTGTAAGCTGTACACTGAATTTGATCTGCTAATATCAATGTTTTAGTGCATTAATGCACTTGAGGTGTTTTTCACATTACACGTTTTAGCACGTCCCACTGATTTTAGTGATTGAAATACTGCATGGATGACGAGAGGCAAAAACGTGCATTTTATTCACAAATTTTTGTTTTTCTTCTTTTAAGATGGAAAATTGACAGGCCTGTTCTGCAGTTTTATGGCTGTTTTGGTCTCCATGGGCCTCATTTATAATAGTTTGCGTATAAACCTTACTAAAAGTGACTCATTCATTCATTTTCCACCGCTTATCCGGCGCCGGGTCGCGGGGGGCAGCAGTCTCGTCGTCATTAAAACAGCGTGTCGCAGGAAAAGTGATCAATAGCAGCACATCCACTATCTAAATCCATATCATTATCACTTTATGTAATTTCAGGGCTTGTCGACATTAATGTGGAATATTAATGTAAATGTGTGAATCAAAACGAAAACAGAGTTTAAAATCCTTCCGTTTACTTCATTACTTTGCTCAGTCTAGTAAAAGCGTTCGTACGGATGGGTCAGAGTTTGCCTGAAAGTGCTCAAGTTTGTTTTTATAAATCCCATCGTTTGCGTCCGAAGTAGCGTACGCCTCTTTCAGGGCACGTTTTTGCGTGCGCAACGGTTATAAATGAGGCCCCAGGTCTCTGCTCCAGTCACATGACTGAAAACTATGAATTGATCTGAGCTTACACAAAAAAAAAAAACTGATTAAACAAAACACTAAATCAAATATTTGGGATCTCTGGTCATTTTTGAGCTGGGCTGCGTTTCGCAAAATCATAAGCCTATATTGATTGTAGAGGCCATTGGTGGCAATTGTTCTACGATGAATTTAGACTTACTTTTGCTTCTGGGAAACGCAGCGCAGGATTTGTTCAAATGTACATCAAAACTGTTTTGGAAAGTTGTTATGCAAAGCAAAGTCAGTCCCGTGTGACTTTCCAAGTCAAAATGATCAGAACATAACATAAGGGTTCATCTATTTCAGACAAACCATGACGTTCCGCTTCACATGATCATCAGACGGGCTCCCGCTTTACAACATGGCGGTTCTTGTCCAAGAATATGCTGAACCGATGCTCCACTCACCTCTCCACTCTGGCGTCCAAAGGCTGAGACGCGTCTTCTGACGGCAGGCTTTTATCATCGTGACCTGACGCTCCGTCTTCCTCCATTGGCACAGACAGGGATTCTGGGGGAAAGAGAAGGATCGGTCAACGAAACATGCGTGCAGTCATGAAACCGAAACATGCAAATGTCTGCGAAACGCAGCTGAACCGACACTAGATGCAAATCGATCTTTCCTGAACGACCAGACGCGAGCAAACCGCCATCCGGCCAATCAGAGCGGGTTTCTTGCGAGCGGCACCTTTAGATGTGGAGGAAGTGACGTTCAGAGCGTCCTGCGGCTCGCAGACGGGCGTCTGCTCGGGTCTCTCCGTGTCCGTCTCTCCTTCGATCTGCTGCGTGTGCATCTGTGCAGAAGGGCTTGTTAGCGTTACGTTTAGTCATTTTGCGGACGCCTTTATCCAAAGCGACTTACAAGTGAGGAAAACAGACAAGCGATTCTTCATGAATTGGCAAATAACACAGGAAGTGCTCACAATACAGGTTTCATACATTGCTCAGTACCGTAAGCTGGAGGAGGAAGGGAAAAGGGAAGGATAGGGATATTTATGATTATAAATGATTTATTCGTGCACGACATTATTCGTCTAAACTCATGTGCCTTGTAAAACCAGAAGAACTTCCAAATCCAGCTCCACCCTACATTTGTTCTCGTTGCAGAAGCGTTTCACTTGGACGTACCTCACAATAGCGGAGAAAAGACGTCATGCCGACTTTAATAAAACAGTGTTTTCACTTCAAAACACTCCATCCACATCTGCAAACGCTTAAATCATCTTACTGCACATGCATGAAACGTAACGAAAGCTCACCGAGATGATACCGAGAGACCAGACGTCATAAATTCCTCTGGCACGATTACAACGTTTCGCCGCAGTCGTTTTTGCAGGAATGTAATATTTAGATTGTTTGAAGCGACACTTATTTCTACCAACATTATGAAAGTAAACAGCAGTAACGCCTGTGCAACCGCAGATATCTATCGGCGCGATACACGACTCAACGTCTCCGCGTTCACGGCTCACACTCACGGCGGTTTCGATTTCATCCAAAGACCAAAACGTTTAATGTCAAATGCCGTTTCATGCATTCTGACTTTGATTCTCATGCTAAACGTGGCCAAACTTTGAAAAATTAAGTTGGATGTACGACAAATGAGTTGCTATTTTGTGTTCAGACCACAGAATCACCAAAGAAGTGTGTTTTAGGTTGAGAGGGTTCCCAAACACCCCAGTGTTACGGGAACAGCGGATGCAGTTTGTTTCTCCACGGCAGCGACGAAGTTTGAACTCTGACACGAAAGTATAACCCGGTTCGACGGTGGATTTGCAGATCATTTGTAACCGAAAGATGAAGAGGCCACAGCGATAATGAGTCGGATCCGATGCACTCAATGTCTGTTTTGTTGGCAATCGGCGCGGAAATGCATGTAACGTGAACATGCGGCGAATAAGGGTGCGTTCACACTTGTCATGTTCGGTTCGATTAAAACGAACCCTGGTGCGATTGAACGTTTGAACGTGTGAACGCTGGTGCGGACCGAGACCGCTAAAAAGATGGCTTCCAAACGAACTCGATTGATATATGAACGCGACACGGACCAAAGACATGCAAACCAACCAAAAACAGGACGTGATGTCACAAGATGCGACGCTGCGTCAGCTGATTGGACGACGCGGGAAGATCGGCGTCTCCAAAATGAGTCGAGGGCAAACGAAGTGCCTCATCAGTGTTTGTTTCTGCGTACATCAGAGGAAATCCTGCTGCCGTTTTGAGTGTTTTGAACATTTGATGAGCTCTTCGTGAGTCTCAGCTGGTCAAAATAAAGCATAAAATGATGGCGTTTAATCCAGAACACAGTGTTTTCAATGTGACGAGCAGGGTGGGCGAGAGCCGTGAGGGAACGGCGCGAAACCAGTGACACGAGTGATAACGAGCGTCAGCTGCGCGCTACACCGGTCTCGTGTCTCTTACAGAGGAGCTCCGGAAGCGTAAAAGAGGAGCGACGACAGTGAAGGACGAGAGAGGACCAGGCCTGGGATTTATGTTGTGTTTTATTTTGCTTTTACTTTCGTTTGATTATTTGTTTATTAAAAGTTGTTGAATGTTCGCCGGTTCCCGCCTCCTTCTTCCCACCTTTACGAACTGTGTTACATTGGGTAAGCGAGCTCCATCACGAAATATACGTCATAAAAGCCGACCCATCAGGTCGTGACCGTATCCCGATGCCAACTTAAGGGTCGCTGTTAAAAATGCCAGTGAGAACGCTAAGCGGACCAGGACTATATGTTTTGTTTCTTGGTCCGGACCAAACGAACCGAAGTGTGAACGCACCCTAAAAAGCGTATTGTGACTCTTTAGCTCCGCCCACCGCCCTCGACCGTTTTCAGAAAGAAGCGGTACAGCGTCTCTTTGATAAATCTGGCAAAACTTTCTATAGTCACTCAAGATGAACATGAGAAACTGTGTGTGTTACGTTCCCTTTGAAATGTAATTGGATTAATGCTTTATAGCCGATTCAACACAAATACTGCAACACTGAAGAGTGACACTGTTGTGAGCTTCACAGCCGAATCTGAACTGGTGTTTGATGTCGTTTGCGTCGCTGGTTCTGTCACGCTCCAGTTTATTAGTGTAAAGCTGCTAATGAAACATTACAACACTGTTTTGTTGAACTAACAAAGATAAATCTTCACTGCGTTAAAGCCGTTTCCTCACCATCATGTCAATATTTGCAGTTGTGAGGTGCGTTTATTCACCTGGCTGACTTTGTTGATCCTCCGTTTCAGCTCGTCCGCCGTGACGCTGCCCGCGATGACCTCCAGAGGAATGCCGTTCTCTCCTATGAAGAAGCTGGACGGGATGCACACGACCGGATCTGCGCGAGCTCGGAGTTAAAGTCCGTCAGGACGAACAGACCTATAATAAACTCGTCTGACGAATCCGATTAGACTCTCTCTGACTATAGAAACACGACCATTTTGTGAGCATTTCAGATCGTCACCTGACTCAGAAGCTCATGTCTAATTGGTCACGAGTTTCTTGTTTTGTTTCTTTTTTAAGTGCCCCGGTTCACGTTTAATCTTGAGTGCATTTTTTTTCCCTCCGTTACATTTTAGTAATCATTTGAAATTCATCCTGTGAAAACCCTTTTGAAATTGGAGATTAGATTCGGCGTATGTTTCATTTAGATACGCCTCGAGTCCTTGATTATGATTTCATTTTTTAACTTTAGTTCGTGTGTGATGTTGCTGTTTGAACAGAAACAACATCTGCAAAGTTACGACAATCAAAGTTCTAATTTCTTTTACAGAAATCGCTTTTTAAGGACTACAACGAGCTTCTTCCTGGGTTAGTGACATCACAAACCCCAAAATTTACATAAACCCCGCCCCCGAGAATACGCTCTCGCGCCACACATCATGTTCTCACGAAGTCAAAATGCATCCCGGAGCAAAGAGGACACTGACAACGTATGAAACGGTTTCATATTTAAAATATTGTAACTTTTTAAGGAAGTTTAATCAATAAATAGCATCTAGTGTGTGTTTAATGTGTCGCTGTCGCTCCTCGATCATCTCTTCAGTTCATTTATAGCATCAAATAAACATGAATGAACATCAGAAGGAATGTTGTTTCAATCAAGTTCACCAACGTTAATCTACTAACTCCCCTGACCGCTTTGACGGACAAAATGGCAGATTCGGGGTTATGATTGGTCAGATCGCCTGTCAATCAAACTGTTTGCGACGGGTCAATTCAAGGAAAAATGATGAACGTGACGACACATGCTAGTGATGAGTCGCTCAACTCCACAGCAACGACATCAATTTATCCACGAACCGTTCAGAAACGTCTAAAAGTTGGAACTTCTTCCTAAAATCCTCATTTCGCCTGCGTGAGATTCTCCAGCTTTGTTGTTGTTGTTGAGCTGTTAAAGCTCCGCCCTCTTCTGGAAAGCGGAGCTCATTTGCATTTAAAGGGACGCACACACACATAAAACGGCGTGTTTTTGCTCACACCCAGACAGAGGCGAATTTAACAAGCGATAATAAATGATCCGTGGAGGATTTTGAGCTGAAACTTCACAGACACATTCTGAAGATAAGGAGCGTAATAAGTCCCCGTCTGAAATCCCACCGTCCGTCCTCGCAAGCGCAGCAAAGGATACAGATCTGTGAGAACTGGACACATGTTTCACTGAAAGAACAAGAGAGACTGGAGTGACTGGAGGAAATCGTTGAGTCGACATTGATCTGATGTGAGTCGGTCTCACCTCTGAGCGTCCACTCGAATCGCAACACAGCAGTTCAGAGCCGCTTCGGACACACTGTCCGTCTCCCAACTGGACATCAGCTGAGAGGACTGATCGTCATTCCCTAGAGAACAGACAGACAGAGAGATTAATGACAGACACCACACTCCTGAAATCACATGATCGTCTCGGTTTAATGAAATGATCCGGTTCTGACTGGACAAATCAACCCACTCTCCACTAGATACGAACACAAAAACCGTTACTATGGTGAAATATTATAATGACACTTAAACCCAAATCATCTGTCATCGACTAACGCTGTGACGAAGGTGGTGATGATGACGGTCACGTACCTGTGATCACCACCACAAACACACATTTGCGCTGTTTAGCTGACGCGATGGCCGCCGGGATTGATCCCTCAAACCAGCGCATGATGAAGATGACGATGATGAAGATCACTGCTGCTGCTGAGTGGCTCTGCGGGTTCCCAAAGATTCGACAACTCACAGCTGCCGGAAGCTGCGCTCAGAACACGGAAGCACATCCATACGGGGAACTCTGGGAAATGTAGTTTTTTTTTGGTCGCACTTTTGGAGGAAAGAATCAAATCACATTATATATTGTACGTTGATGTCTCTGCAACACATTTTGTCATAAATAAATACTTATATATATATATATATATATATAAAAAAGAATCAGGTCACACACCGCAGTTTTGTGATACGAAGTAAACGACGATGAGCGCGTCGTCGCGTGAGGCTGATACGTCATTCCCCCGCCTGACAGGAATAAACAGAGAGCCAAGATGGCGGCCGACAGTGATGTGAGTTTGTGTCTCATTATTTTCTGCATCATGTGAATGTCATATAAACACAAACAGTTATTTGACATGTGTCTGCTTTATTCGCTTCTTTAACTGTTTCAGCCCGAGTCTGAAGTGTTTGAAATCACCGATTTTACCACCGCGTCGGAGTGGGAGAGGTACAGAAATGAGCGTTTCAACTCACACATTTCCTCTGTCATCGCGATTCTGTGGCTTTAAAACCGTGTTTATTAGTTTATTAGTTAGTGTGAACTGAAGTCATCTCGTGTTTGTGTTGTTGAGTGGAAACGAAGGATAAAACATGTTCGTGATATTAATTATGACATGCTGAACAGTAATTGTGAGGTGGAAATTGGAAATTGACATAATTATTAAGTCGTTATGAGATTAAGAAGATGTCAAAATGAGGAAATAAATAGTTATTGTGATCTTAATAGTGGTAGTGATTTACAAGCTCATTCAAATGTATTATTACTTGGTATGTCATCATTTCGACTTCATGTCATAAATATGACTTAGTATGTCATAATTACATTTTTTTCATGTGAATATGACTTAGTATGTCACAATCCTGCCTTTTCATGTCATAATTAAAATTTTTCATGCCATAAATATGACTTAATAAATCATAATTCCTACTTTTCACATAAATGTGACTTGGTATGTCATAATTTAGTTTTTTAATGTCATAAATATGACTTAGTATGTCATAATTCCACATTTTCATGCCATAAATATGACTTAGTATGTCATAATTCCACATTTTCATGCCATAAATATGACTTAGTATGTCATAATTCCTACTTTTCATGTCATAATTTCAATTTTTCATGCCATAAATATGCCTTGGTATGTCATAATTTAGTTTTTTAATGGCATAAATATGACTTAGTATGTCATAATTCCTACTTTTCACATAAATATGACTTGGTATGTCATAATTTATTTTTTTAATACCATAAATATGACTTAATATATCATAATTCCAACTTTTCATGCCATAAATATGACTTAGTATGTCGTAATTCCATTTTTTTCATGTAAATATGACTTGGTATGTCATAAATCTGCCTTTTCATGTCATAATTTCAATTTTTCATGCCATAAATATGACTTAGTATGTCATAATTACATTTTTTTCATGTGAATATGACTTAGTATGTCACAATCCTGCCTTTTCATGTCATAATTAAAATTTTTCATGCCATAAATATGACTTAATAAATCATAATTCCTACTTTTCACATAAATGTGACTTGGTATGTCATAATTTAGTTTTTTAATGCCATAAATGTGACTTAGTATGTCATAATTTAAACTTTTCATGCCATAAATATGACTTAGTATGTCGTAATTCCATTTTTGTCATGTAAATATGACTTGGTGTGTCATAAATCTGCCTTTTCATGTCATAATTTCAATTTTTCATTCCATAAATATGACTTAGTATGTCATAATTCCTACTTTTCACATAAATATGACTTAGTATATCATAATTTATTTTTTTAATACCATAAATATGACTTAATATATCATAATTCCAACTTTTCATGCCATAAATATGACTTAGTATGTCGTAATTCCATTTTTTCATGTAAATATGACTTGGTATGTCATAAATCCGCCTTTTCATGTCATAATTTAAATTTTTCATGTGATAAATATGCCTTGGTATGTCATAATTTAGTTTTTTAATGTCATAAATATGACTTAGTATATCATAATTCCAAATTTTCATGCCATAAATATGACTTAGTATGTCATAATTCCTACTTTTCACATAAATATGACTTGGTATGTCATAATTTATTTTTTTAATGCCATAAATATGACTTAGTATATCATAATTCCAAATTTTCCTGCCATAAATATGACTTAGTATGTCATAATTCCTACTTTTCACATAAATATGACTTGGTATGTCATAATTTATTTTTTTAATACCATAAATATGACTTAGTATGTCATAATTCCATTTTTTCATGTAAATATGACTTGGTATGTCATAAATCCGCCTTTTCATGTCATAATTTAAATTTTTCATGTGATAAATATGCCTTGGTATGTCATAATTTAGTTTTTTAATGTCATAAATATGACTTAGTATATCATAATTCCAAATTTTCATGCCATAAATATGACTTAGTATGTCATAATTCCTACTTTTCACATAAATATGACTTGGTATGTCATAATTTATTTTTTTAATACCATAAATATGACTTAGTATGTCATAATTCCATTTTTTCATGTAAATATGACTTGGTATGTCATAAATCCGCCTTTTCATGTCATAATTTAAATTTTTCATGTGATAAATATGCCTTGGTATGTCATAATTTAGTTTTTTAATGTCATAAATATGACTTAGTATATCATAATTCCAAATTTTCATGCCATAAATATGACTTAGTATGTCATAATTCCTACTTTTCACATAAATATGACTTGGTATGTCATAATTTATTTTTTTAATACCATAAATATGACTTAGTATGTCATAATTCCATTTTTTCATGTAAATATGACTTGGTATGTCATAAATCCGCCTTTTCATGTCATAATTTAAATTTTTCATGTGATAAATATGCCTTGGTATGTCATAATTTAGTTTTTTAATGTCATAAATATGACTTAGTATATCATAATTCCAAATTTTCATGCCATAAATATGACTTAGTATGTCATAATTCCTACTTTTCACATAAATATGACTTGGTATGTCATAATTTATTTTTTTAATACCATAAATATGACTTAGTATGTCATAATTCCATTTTTTTCATGTAAATATGACTTGGTATGTCATAAATCTGCCTTTTCATGTCATAATTTCAATTTTTCATGCCATAAATATGCCTTGGTATGTCATAATTTAGTTTTTTAATGTCTCAGTGTGTCATAATTCCAGCATTTCACGTCATAAATATTTCTCAGTGTGTCATAATTTTGACTTTTCATGCCATAAATATGACTTAGTATGTCATAATTCTATTTTTTCATGAAGATATGACTCAGTATGTCATAATTACGGCTTTTCATGTTATTAATGTGACTCAGTATGTCATAATTTAATTTTTTCTTGCCATAAATATGACTTAGTATGTCATAATTCCTACTTTTCACATAAATATGACTTAGTATGTCATAATTTAGTTTTTTAATGTCATAAATATGACTTAGTATATCATAATTCCAAATTTTCATGCCATAAATATGACTTAGTATGTCATAATTTCCCTACTTTTCACATAAATATGACTTGGTATGTCATAATTTATTTTTTTAATACCATAAATATGACTTAGTATGTCATAATTCCATTTTTTTCATGTAAATATGACTTGGTATGTCATAAATCTGCCTTTTCATGTCATAATTTCAATTTTTCATGCCATAAATATGCCTTGGTATGTCATAATTTAGTTTTTTAATGTCTCAGTGTGTCATAATTCCAGCATTTCACGTCATAAATATTTCTCAGTGTGTCATAATTTTGACTTTTCATGCCATAAATATGACTTAGTATGTCATAATTCTATTTTTTCATGAAGATATGACTCAGTATGTCATAATTACGGCTTTTCATGTTATTAATGTGACTCAGTATGTCATAATTTAATTTTTTCTTGCCATAAATATGACTTAGTATGTCATAATTCCTACTTTTCACATAAATATGACTTAGTATGTCATAATTTAGTTTTTTAATGTCATAAATATGACTTAATATATCATAATTCCAACTTTTCACATAAATATGACTTAGTATGTCATAATTCTGGCTTTTCATGTCATAATTTCAATTCTTCATGCCATAAATATGACTTAGCATGTCAAAATTCTATTTTTTTTTCGCGAAAATATAACTCAATATGTCGTAATTCCGCCTTTTCATTTCATAAATGTGACTTGGTATGTCATAATTCCAACTTGTTACATCATAAATATGACTCAGTATGTCATCATTTTGACTTTTCATGTCATAGTTATGATTTACCAAAGCACCGCGGCGTGTGGCGATAGTGGGCTTCCAGTCGCAGCAGCTTTGGTGACCGCCGTTATTTCATCTGTATCCACGGCAGATGTTCCACAGCGCTTCATTTGCGCTGCTAGAAACAAGCAACTGTTTGCCATGCTTTGGTTTTTAACACAACAACATGATGATGATGATGATGATGATGATGATCTGAGGTTTTGTCTCTAGATTCATATCCCGGGTTGAGGAGGTCCTCAATGACTGGAAGCTGATTGGTTGTCGTTTTGGGAAACCTCCGGAGAAGGTCATTCCCCATGATGATTACAGTTACACGAACGATGTAAACGAAGGATGATAACGGTGTTGATGTTCACAGGGCGAATACACCAGCAGCAGCTGGGAAGAGACGTGTCAGGAGATCAGCTTCGCCGATTTCAAGTTCTCCATCACTCATCACTGTCTGAAACAGGAGTCCGCCGAGAGCGAAGGCAGGGACGAACCGGAGGAAGGTACGCTTGACCTTTGACCTCGTCAGCTGACCTTTGACCTCTTCTGTGTGTATTGAACTGTGTCGTCTTCTTTCAGATGCGTATCCACTGGCCATGCAGGACCTGCTCTGCATGAACAATGACTTTCCTCCTCGAGCTCACTGTTTGGTCAGATGGTAAGACGCTCCGACCGCGCAATCCATGTTCAAATAGCGATTGAGAATCTCAAATATGATGCGCTTTGATGTTTGGGATTTATAGATCATACGGCAATAAAGAGAGATAATTCTCCTCTTCCACTAATTGCTGTTCTGAGAAGATGTGCGAAGACTAATAATAAGTTATAATAATAATAAGAAGTATATAATTATTTCACAGACATCAGTCAAAAAATACAGTTCATTCGCAAGCGACTCCCAGAATAATTCTAATTGAATAGATACACTAACGTTCTGAAGATTGGGGTCAGTATTCTATTGTTTTTTTTTTTAACTAAATTAATAATTTTATTCAGAAAGGACGTAGAGTTGCATGATTCTGTAAAAATTGAGAGTCAATTGTTCTGGTTGTTGTTTAAAATAGAGATCACGATGTGAAAAATAAGTGCTAAAATGTATTTGGAATACTCTTATTTTATGTTAAATATTCTACAAATGCATTTACATATTCGTGTACTTGATATTAATACCCTACAATTGAAGTGTACTAAACTGATATATTTAAATTCTGCTCCATTGTAACAACTCATTTTGTAATTAATGTAGTTTATTTATCAGGAAATAGTGCTGAGGTCCAACTAAAGATATGATTAAGTGCAAAAGTGGAACTTTTGCAAGTATACTTTAGCTACACTTTAAATATCTTGCAATAAAAGAATTATATTATACAGAGACCACATACTGAAACAGCTTAATATTAAGAAGCGTGCATTGTGCAATTAAGAAATACTCCAAATAAAAGTTTCATTTTAATATTGATATGTCAGTAAATATTCATTTTTAGCATACTTAATGTATTTTAGTTACATTTTGGTGTAGTTTTCACTAGGGATTCTTCTGACAAAAGTATTAATTGCTGCAGTCTAGTTCAAATTAATTTTGAGTGAATGATTCAATGACTCACTCATAAAGACTTTTTAGGGTTTTGAGTGAATATAAATGAGTTCCAGTGTGTTGTGGCTGTGTAGGGCGGGTTAATACACTTTTCACCCCAACTCAACAGTCTTGTCTGTGTAAATACACCGGTTCCAGGTTCACATGCGTCTGACTGCAGCAGAAACCCTTGCGTCGGAGCCTGACGCGCGTCTCTGTTGTGTTGTAGGTTTGGTATGCGTGAGTTTGTGGTGATTTCTCCCGGAGCGAACTGTGAAGCCATCGTCAGTGAGTCCAAGTGTAACCTGCTCCTGAGCTCCGTGTCCATCGCTCTGGCCAACACGGGCTGGTGAGTCCACGAGTCCCAGCATGCTCCTGTGCGTTTCCTTCCACACCTGTGATCCTCGTTGCTTAATTCGCCTCTAATCGTTTGAACGTGACCAGTGTGACCCCAACATTTAAAGCATAATTGTAGAAAATATATACATTTTCAATAATACAAATAATATATCATTTTTTTTGTTTACTCCTCATCTATGCATTAATGCTGTGTTTTGGGAGATTTGAAGAACTTTTGTACCCATTTACCATTTACATCATTAACTTGCATGTGAAATATCATATTTTTTTTTTTTTTTTTTTTTTATGAAAAAATCACTTAAATGACTAAATTTAATTTAGATTGTTTCTGGTTATTGATCTAGGTGTTAGGTGTAGAATTCTGCCATCTGGAGGTCAGTGAAAAAAACTAAGATGATTAGTTTTTAAGCAATAACTTGTTTTGACCAGCAGAGGGCCATTGGAAGCCATTCATTTTACTGGATTTTGGAACTGCCGAAAGTCACACCTAAAGGACAAAAGTCAAGAGTCAGACTGTAGTTTCATATTATTGAACAATTTAATGATTCAAATGTGAAAATAAATAAATAAAATAACTTTAGAATATAAACAAAATTTTTAAAAAAGTGTAAATAACCAACACCAATATCCAGAAATGAACAGTTTTGTAGGTGTGTGTTTATTTTTATTTTTTTCTGCACTTGTGGCTGATTTTATTTGACAAATCTTCTTTGCCAATTTCTATACAAATGCTCTCTGTGGCAGTCATACCTGTGTGTGTGTGTGTGTGTGTGTGTGTGTGTGTGCACATTGCATTTGTGCTCAAGTTACAGGCCTTAATTTCTGTGTGAAAATTTTCAGATTTATGTTGTATTTATTTATTTATTTATTTTTTTGGACAAATGGAAAAAAAACACACATTTTTTTTTGCATTTCCCATTCATTTTCAATTGGGGTCATATTGACCCCCAAAGACAAGATCGACAAAATTGTTTTACACACCTTCAGAACGACCGAATCAAGCCCAGGTTTTTTTGTGCATGTATAGATAGATAATGTAGGCAAAGTCACAAAATTGTATTCCTTTGAGATGAAGGGAACCCTTTTTTCTAACGAATGAAAAGTCGATTGGGGTCGTATTGTCCCAGATATGAAAGTTCAGTCATTAATTCCTCACCCTCATGTGGTTCTACACCCGTAAGACCTTCGTTCATCTTCAGAACATGTGCCTTTATTTTGAGGGAACAGTAGAGAGCAGACAGGAAAGCATTGGGAAAGGACCCGAGACTGGAATCGAACCTTGATCGCATTTACGCCATAACCACCAGGCACACAATTTATACTTTCAGTGTCCAGAAAGCTTCCGAAAACATGTTTAAAACAGGTCATGTGACTACAACCTTAATATTATACATTTTTCTAAACCAAACACTTCTTTCTAATCAAAACTCAAACACATATCCAGCTTTATTTGGTATCGATTAGCTGCATTTACTTATTAGCTGGTAATTAACCCTTCGCAAACAGTTTGATTGACAGGCGATCTGACCAATTTTAACCCTGAATTGGAGTCAGAGGACTTAGTATATTAATGTTGGTGAACTTGAACTTGAATAACTGTGTGTCGTCACGTCTTTCTGCGCTTTCTGTGACTACAGTGGTTCAACCTTAATGTTATAAAGTGACGAGAATACTTTTTGTGCACCAAAAATACAAAATAACGACTTTTTAACAATATCTAGTGATGATTCAAAACACTGATTCATGAAGCTTTACGAATCTTATATGTATATATATTTATTAGTTTATTGTTGTTGTTATTATGCCCTATTCTAATCTCACTCTATTTTTAATACAACTCCTAAAAAGCTTCATTTTATTACCATATAGATTCTTAATTACAAGCAGGGCTGGGCTGGTTACTTTTAAAATGTATTTCACTACAGATTACAAAATACATGCTTTAAAAAGTCATTTGTAACGTATTTTGTTACATTACTCAAGTTTAGTGACTTAAACTAAATACTTTAGAATACTTTGGAATACTAATAAGTGTGAAACAAACACAAAAAAGGTCATTGTGAGTTTTTATCTCACAATTCTGACTTTTTCCCTCAGAATTGTGTGAAATAAAGTTGCAATTGTGAGTTATAAAGTCAGAATTATGAGATATAAACTGAAAATATTGAGAAAAGTCAGAATTATGAGATATAAACTCACAATATTGAGAAAAGTCAGAATTATGAGATATAAACTGAAAATATTGAGAAAAGTCAGAATTATGAGATATAAACTGACAATATTGAGAAAAGTCAGAATTATGAGATATAAACTCACAATATTGAGAAAAGTCAGAATTATGAGATATAAACTGAAAATATTGAGAAAAGTCAGAATTATGAGATATAAACTGACAATATTGAGAAAAGTCAGAATTATGAGATATAAACTGACAATATTGAAAAAAGTCAGAATTATGAGATATAAACTGACAATATTGAGAAAAGTCAGAATTATGAGATATAAACTCACAATATTGAGAAAAGTCAGAATTATGAGATATAAACTGAAAATATTGAGAAAAGTCAGAATTATGAGATATAAACTGACAATATTGAGAAAAGTCAGAATTATGAGATATAAACTCACAATATTGAAAAAAGTCAGAATTATGAGATATAAACTGACAATATTGAGAAAAGTCAGAATTATGAGATATAAACTGACAATATTGAGAAAAGTCAGAATTATGAGATATAAACTGACAATATTGAGAAAAGTCAGAATTATGAGATATAAACTCACAATATTGAGAAAAGTCAGAATTATGAGATATAAACTCACAATATTGAGAAAAGTCATAATTATGAGATATAAACTCACAATATTGAGAAAAGTCAGAATTATGAGATATAAACTCACAATATTGAGAAAAGTCAGAATTATGAGATATAAACTCACATACTAAATTCACAATTGCAAGAAAAAAGTCAATATTGTGAGTTTATATCTCATAATTCTGACTTTTCTCAATATTGTGAGTTTATTTCTCATAATTCTGAGAAAAAGAAACACAAACTCACAATTGTGAGGGAAAAAAACAAATAGTGAGAAAAAGTCACAGTGACGAGTGAATTATAAAACGACTCACAAAACATGAAAACAGTGGAAAACATGAAACTGAACTCGTCTTTTTCAGACGGTCAGAGTCAGAGAATCACCAATCGCTGTTTAAATGACATTAAAACTCAAAGTAATCACTTTGGTAATCTAAAACACTTTTCAGATGGAACTGTAATCTGATCACCACCCATTTAAAATCAAACACAGTCACTCAAATTGTGTATTTTAAATACGTCACTAAGTTACTTGTATTTCGTTACTCCTCAACCCTGGTAACGAGTATCTTAATGAAGTGTATTAACACACGTCATATTGCAAAACATCTGTGTCAATGTGAAATACGCTTTAAACACATTAATAATAATTTCTGAAGTTAGGTTGGCGTGTTATAAACATCTCTGTGCTGAAACACAAGCGTCACTGTGTGGAAACGCTAGAGGAGGATTGTCACATGGTTCACCGGGGCATTGTGGGGTTTCAGTAACCCGTCGGCCTCTTTTTAAATGCTTTATGTTTTTTGTTTTTACTTTATAGATGCCTAACCCTCATGTGCTGTTCGGGATGTTTTCATCCACTGTGGGGAATTTTTGACTCTTAATTTGGCCGTAACTTTCTCCGTGTTTCAGCAAATGGAATGATTTTTGGTGACAAATCTTATTTTGACACATATTTTGGGGAAAATGCTTTGAAAATGTTCATAAACTCAACAGAACTCTGTGGGCAAATTCACTTTAACTGCTTTAAAAATGTATCAGATAAATATTTTTTTGCTTAAATCTATTAATCAACCTCAGTCCTGATCAAAACTACTTAATTTAAAAAAAAAAAAAAAAAAAAATCAGGATTTTAACTCTTTAATTGCCAAATTCATAAATAATGTCACTGATTTGGGAAAAAACGTGTCAAAGATTAGAAACAACATTGTTAGTTTTTGTGCAGCATCAGATTTTAACGTTTTAAAGAGTTAAAATCCTGAATTTTTTTTTTAATTAGTAGTTTTGATCAGGACTGAGGTTGATTAATAGATTTAAGCAAAAAAATATTTATCTGATACATTTTTAAAGCAGTTAAAATAACAAAAGGGGAGTGAATTTGAACAATGCACAAGGGTTAATATATTCACTGTAATTGTTCATACGCTGACATGAATGATGGGTGTTGAGAGATGCTTTGTGAGATTAAATATTTTCTTTAGAAATGCAATCGCATCTGCAGTGAACTTAGAGCAGCACCGCTGCAGGTTTGCCATCAGGTGGCGCTGTTGCGCTGCGTCATCCTGTGTGTTCGCCTGCTCGATGGACAGCAGACCGCCTACGTGTTAAAGTCGTTTCCCTTAAAACTCATCTTTAACAATGACATATTAAAATGTAATTTTTTTCACGTGAAAATCATTTATTCATGCCTTAAAATAGCTTAAATGTAACTTTACACCCATTTCTGTTCCTTTTCAAAGGTGTTCTTTTGTGTTGAAATGCCCACAGATGATGAGAAGAAGCACTCACGTTATATCTACACACCTCCTCTTCTTCTGCGTGTTTTGCAGCCACGTGCCGCTGTTTGTGCAGATCCAGCAGAAATGGAGGAGGATGTACACGGGCGAGTGTCAGGGGCCCGGCGTCCGCTCGGACTTTGAGATGGTGCATCTGCGCAAGGCGCCCACTCAGTACAACCACCTGTCCGGCCTGCTCGACATCTTCAAGAACAAGATTGTGAGTTCAGATGCGTTTTCAGAGCCTGTTTACACACAGGGAAGTGATTTCTGTGGGCGTTTAGCTGTGAAAATCACATGCTGTTGATTTATGTGATGGTGAGGTTTGATGCTGTTGCTCCACCAGCATCCTTTTATTTTTGGCTTTTTCTAAACCAAACACTTCTTTCTAACCAAAACTCAAACGCATTTCCAGCTTTATTTGATATTGATTAGCTGCATTGACTTGTCATAGGTAATTAACCCTTCGCAAACAGTTTGATTGACAGGCGATCTGACCAATCATAACCCCGAATCTGCCATTTAGTCCGTCAAAGCGGTCAGGGGAGTTAGTAGATTAACGTTTGGTGAACTTGAACTTGAAAAGTTTGTGTGTCTTTCCACGCTTGATGTTCATTCTTGTTTATTTGATGCTATAAATGAACTGAAGAGATGATCGAGGAGCTACAGCGACACATTAAACACACACTAGACGCTATTTATCGATTAAACTTCTTTAAAAAATGACTATATTTTTAAATATGAAACTGTTTCATACGTACTCAGTGTCCTCTTTGCTCCGGGATGCATTTTCACTGCGTGAGAACATGATGTGTGGCGCGAGAGCGTGTTCTCGGGGGCGGGGTTTATGTAAATATTGGGGTTTGTGATGTCACTAACCCAGGAAGAAGCTCGTTGTAGTCCTTAAAAAGCGATTTCTGTAAAAACTTTTTTGAACTTTGATTGTCGTAACTTTGCAGATGTTGTTTCTGCTCAAACAGCAACATCACACACTAATTAAGTTAAAAAATGAAATCATAATCAAGGACTCGAGGCATATCTAAATGAAATAAACACCGAATCTGAGAACATGATGTGTGGCAACAGTAACTAAAGGGGGCGGGTCTTTGCGAAGGGTCAATTGTGCATTTTTCACTTGAAACATAATAATTACTGTACATTTTTTACTGTCTGTCTCCGTCGTTCTCTTGATGTTTTGTATATCCGTGTCTGTCCGCAGGGCTGCCCACTGACGCCGCTGCCGCCCATCAACATCGCCATTCGCTTCACGTACGTCCTTCAGGACTGGCAGCAGTGCTCGTGGCCTCAGCAGCCGCCAGGTGTGTGTCAGATCTGAGATCAGCGGCGGCGTTTCAGCGTGTTGCTCTCACGTGAAGGGTTGGATGGCTTCCCGGACGCACTGTCTGCACTGAAAACACTGTTATTCGCTTCTGAAACTCTTAAAAAGGCTCAGTAAACACCCCAGAGTTAAATCAACTATGCTCAGATAACATTTGGTCCCGTTCTAAATAGAGTTAAAGTAACACTGAAGCAGAGTTAAAGTTGATGAGATCATTAAGCAATGAATTAAGCAAAGATTGAACATTATTGATGAACGCCTGCTGTTAACAAGCAGAATCACTGAAGAAACTGATGAAATCAACTGAAGATAAAAGACATTCAATCTCTGAAGAGTGTGACTTTAACTCTATTTAGAGCGGGACCAAATGTTATCTGAGCAGAGTTGATTTGACTCTGGGGATTTTATTGTGTGAGATGTCATTGAGATTGCAGTGAGAAATCAGAAGTCAGAAGAGTCAAGTCACCTTTATTTCTATAGCGCTTTATACGGTACGATCTGTTTCCAAGCAGCTTCGCTGTAATAACGCACAGAAATCTGTAAGACATATAATGACCCGAAAGGCAAAAAAACCTGATATAAATAGGCCGTTTCGTAGGAACAATAACCTTGTGGGCAGCGCGTTCGACTCTCAGCTCGAGCTTCAGGCTTATTTAGTCTTTAAAAACATCGTCAGACTAGTCAACGCGACTTTAATCACATAAATGTAAACTTTAAAAAAATCTGATCATAAAACTCCCGGTTTGGATCGTATTACGGATCAGCAAGAAAAAAAAGATATTAATTTTGCTTTCCATTTAATACTTAAAGCCCACTTTAATTACTCTGATACTAAAGCTAAAAACTACTAACCTAATTAATAAAGTTCAAACATTATTAAAGTAAAAAATACACGAGTTATAAGCATAGATGTGTACATTATGCCTAACAAAGTTAGTTATTCAGATGGTGAGGTCAAACTGTAGTATTCATTAATAATTAAATGTAAAATAACACTGTATAAATTTAATATAGATTAATCTTTGTCAAAGCTTAATGCCATGTGTCACTTATATATAGACCGAATGCTCGGATCCTAAAATAATATGTAATAAAATCTATTGAACGTGAAAAATCTATTGAAGACAAAACACTGACTGGTTTTATTTTAATTAATCCGCGAATCCGAACTGTGGGTCCTGGTCCGTACGGATCTACGTTCAGAGTTGATTCTGTTCTGTTCAATAACTGTGTAAAGTTTATCAATCGTGCCGCTAGTTCAATTGACGCTTCGCTGGGAGTTTGATTGACAGGCGATCTGACCAATCATAACCCCGAATCCGCCGTCGCGTTATTATGCATAATAGCTCAGTATTTCCGTCTTGTTTTCCAGTACAAATATCTAAACATTCTTAAATCAAGAGACATTTACTGAAGTTATTAATATTCTCGATTCCCCTTTGAATTACTTTCATTACATTTTAATTAATTAATTAATTAATTAATTAATTAATTATTCTGACCCCATTGGCAGATTTTTTTTTTTTCTCTTGTTTTAATCATAAACTCACTTCATTTTGATCATTTTTTTTTTTTTTTTTTTTTTCAGAAAACAGGAGTTAAAGTTCACCCAAAAATGAAAATGATCCCACGATTTACTCAACCTCGAGCCATAGGTGTGTACGACTATCTTCTTTCAGACGAACTCGATCAGAGACATACCTAAAAAAATATCCTGGCTTTTCTAAGCTTTGAACAGGAGCACGATTTTCAAGCCCAAAAAAATGCATCCACCCATCATCAAAATAATCCAAGGGGTTAATAAAAGCCTTTTATAGAACAGCGATGGGTTTTTGTATGAAAAATATGCACATTTAAAACTTTATAAACTAAAATAACTAGCTTCTGCCAGACAACTGAACCGATACTTGCACCAAACGAGTAACCCGTGACGTGACGCGTGACGTAGGAGTAGCAAATTAAACAAATAGGGCTCGAGCTCCTCTTCTCTTCTATCAAAATCCTCTGACATTTAGACTTCTAATTTGTGACCAGTGTTTTGTTTTGTCTTACGTGTTCGATCAGAGGTCACTCTTCCACCGCAAATCGATGCGGACGGCCGTCTGGCGGACGCTAGATATTATAGTTTATAGTTTTTCCTATAAAAACTCTCTTCAGAAGGCCTTTATTAACCCTTAAAGCCGTACGGATTACTTTCATGATGGATGGATGCACTTTTTTGATGCTTCAAAAATCTCGCCCTTCCATTATAAAGCTTGGAAGAGCCAGGAAATCTTTTATTATATGTCCGATTGTGAGAAGAAAGTCATATAGGTGGGTCGGCGTGGCCTAGTGGTGAGGGAGTCGGGCTTGTAACCTGAAGGTTGTTGGTTCGATTCCCACGCCGGAAGGAATTGAAGGTGGGGATTGTGAATGAACGGCACTCTCTCCACCTTCGATACCGTGACGAAAGTGCCCTTGAGCAAGACATGAAACCCCTTGTAAGTCGCTTTGGATAAAAGCGTCTGCTAAATGGTGAAAAATATACACCGAGGATGGTTTGAAGGTGAGTAAATCATGTGATCATTTTCATTTTTGGGTGAACTATCCCTTTAAGGCCCGTTCACACCAAGAACGGTAATTATAATGATGGATATTTCAGCGTCCACACCGAAAACTCATCTCTTCCGTGAACACTTGATCCCCTCATTAAAAAAAAAAAAAAAAAAAAAAACCTTTTCCTTCCCTTTTCCCTTCCTACTCTAGCTTATGTTACTGAGCAATGTATGAAACTTGTATTGTGAGCACTTCCTGTGTTATTTGCCAATTCATGAAGAATCGCTTGCTTGTTTTCCTCACTTGTAAGTCGCTTTGGATAAAAGCGTCTGCTAAATGACTAAATGTACATGTATTCTAAAGCAAGTGCCGCAGTTTTGGCGCCTGTCACTTTAAATACTCCAGCTCTTTAAAGCAGGACGGATTCTGATTGGCTCTCAAAGTCTCGTTATAGTTGTGAACTCTTCTATTCTTTAATGTTGAATGATTTTTAGATGATATCTTTTATTATCGAGCTGGCCTTAAATCAGTCGCTTCGCTCGTTTGTACTGGAAAACAAGACAAAAACACTGAGGAAGAACATCGTTTTTTTTGCAGATTGTTTCCTGGGGAGTGTGGAAATGTTTTATTTGATACATGGGAGAAGCTTTCGCTGTTGCCATGGAGTGTGGCGATCAGAACATCTCTGTCAATATTACATTTACCCAGTGGATTCGAGTGTTTACCTCTGTATTAAGCAGCGCGGAAGATGTTTACACAGGCAGATGATAATATTCTACGTATATCCTGAGTTGATTAATTTCACTGCTCTATATTACTTTGATCATAAGCTAAAATGAAAGTCAAAGTTAATATGAAATGAAAAGGTGTGTGTTGTTTTTAGACTTTGATGCGCTCCTCACCGGAGAGGTGGGCGGCGTGGAGTTTGGCAAACTTCCTTTCGGAGCTTGTGAAGATCCCATCAGGTGCGTTTGTGTTCAAAGGTCACGGCTGTAGTTTAATGTTCAGAGCTGCTTTTCTTTACACCAAACTGCATTAAAGAGAAATATGAAGGAGTAGAACGTAATCCATCTTAATGCAACGGTGCCGTCGACACACAGGCAAAGGATTATTTTGGCGATTTGAGATTATTTTCATGACAATTAAGCACATTTTGACAATTCCCACTACTCTAATGATATATATAGTTGTAGATAGGTGTGTGTTTTGCTGTTTCTACAATTTTCTAATGTTTTTAAAAGTCTCTTCTGCTCACCAAGGCTGCATTTATTTGATCTAGAATACAGTAAAATTGTGAAATATTATTAAAATTGAATTCAATTCATTTCACTAATTTATTCCAGTGATTTTCAGTGTCACATGATCCTCCAGAAATCATTCTGATATGATGAGAAACATTTATGATTATTATCAGAAAAATTGCGGTATGTAAGATTTTGTTTTAAAATGTTTAAATTCAAATGATTTAATTATTAAAATGTAAAATATAATCATTTAAATTAATATTTTTATCCAGCATGGATGCATTAAACTGTTCAAAAGTGACAGTAAAGACATTTATAATGTTACAAAATATTTCAAATAAATCCTGCTCTTTTGAACTTTCTGTTCATCAGAAAATCCTGTAAAAGCAATTGTCAAATGTTAGAAAAGCATATTAGAAGGGTCATGTGACACTGAAGACTGGAGTAATGATGCTGAAAATTCATCTCTCATCACTGGATATAAATTACATTTGAAGATAAATCCGAATAGAAAACAGTTCATTTAAATTGTAAATATTTTTCATAATATTACTGTTTTCACTGTATTTTTAAACCAATAAAATGCAGCCTCGGTGAACTATTTATGAATCTTACTGACCTCAAACTTTTACTTAATCTAAAATACAGTAAAAACTTCAAAAAAAAATTTACTTTTCTCAATCAGCATGAAATTCAGTGCACCAAATAATATCACGATGACGTGATTATACAAAAATTATACTTTGATTGATTTGTTTTTGGATTACAGTAAAGGTACATCAGATACAGTAAGCGACTGAGCATTATTATTTCAGGGTGAAATATGAAGTCATTTCTTAGACCTGTTTGCAGTGTTTTGTCCAGTAGGTGGCACTGACCCCAAACTCCTCATGGGCCGTCAATGACAATTACATCACTTCTATTCAGATCGACAAAACATTGCCAAGATGCCGCCTCAAGTCAGACACACATGAAGATGCATTAGTATCAACTCCCATCCGCTCACCTGACCCAAATTTAGTGGAGACTCCATGTTTCTGACAGAAATACAAATGTTAAAGAAGGATAGCGATAAAACAATGTCATTCAGGTCAGCTGTTGTAAAAAATGTGCATGACTAATTAATGAAATGATATTAAATCACACTGTTTTTTTAGTGAGCTGCACCTCGCAACAACGTGGCCGAACCTGACGGAGGGAATCGTTGTGGATAATGATGTATATTCGTGAGTATTTTCCAAGTTTCCACATCCAGTGCTTTTAAAAAAAAACCTGACATTTTGTTGCAACCGTGGATGATGAAAATAGAACAGCGATGTAATCGTTTTTTTTTTTTTATAGGACTGAGTAATTCATGAATATGCATGATGCACGAAAACAACTCCAGCTGATGTCAGTGCCAGATCCATGTTTCGTCACCTCGTAAAAAAAAAAACCTGTTACCCATAATAATTTTTCACAGCTCAAGAGAAAAATCAGGGGGGGGGCTGCGCGCACCGCCTTAAAAACACCGCCGAATGGCGTCGGAGCCAAAATTGATTCGCGCCGCATTATTTTACGCCTTTTAGTTTAGTGATGAAGTGCTGCTCGGTGAGCCGTGGCATCACATTAACACTTTGTGTTGTTTTCTCAAGTCTCGTTCGGTGTGTGTGGGCATGTGCTGATGAACTCTTACTTCTGAAGTACTGAAAGAGTTTTTTTGAAATGATTTTGAACAAACATTCGCACAATGAAGTGTCCTCGAGCCAACTCTCCTTTCACATGCTCTCGATTGATCGTGAAAACGCGATAATTGCGTGACTTTTCAACAGCTTTTTCAGCACCGGTAATGTCATTGTTCATTTAGTTATTGGTCGCGATGGTGTCAGCACTCGACGCTTCTCGTCGTGAAGGACGTGCGCTGCAAAAAAGTGTTGTTTTGGGTGTATGTTCCGTCCTGTACTAATATCTAAACATTCTTAAAGCTGGTTACATTTACTTGAGAAGCAAAACGATTTGAGATATCGTCCAAAATTAAGTGTTTAAAACAAAGAACAAATAGGGTCAGAAAAATAAACTTAATTAAAGATGACCCCGATATCAGATATTTGTTCTTGTTTTAAAGAAGACCTATAATGATATCAGTCTCTGGTGTCTCCAGTGAAGTTTCAGCTCAAAATCCTCCACAGATCATTTATTATCGCTTGTCAAATTCGCCTCTATTTGGGGTGTGAGGAGCAAAAACACGCCGTTTTTGTGTGCGTCCCTTTAAATGAGCTGCTGCTCCCCGCCCCCTTTCCAGAAAAAAGCGTCAACAGCTCAACAACAACAACAAAGCTGGAGAATCTCACGCAGACGGTGTTCATTGATCAAACTGATGGAGAGACTCAGGAAGAAGTTCAACTTTTAGACGTTTCTGAACGGTTCGTGGATAAATTGATGTCGTTGCTGTGGAGTTGATCAACTCGTCACTAGCATGTGTCGTCACGTTCGTCTTTTTTCCTCGAATCGACCCTCGTTTGTGAAGCGGTCCGGCGTAAAATGAACGACACTCGACTACAACAACTCTAAAGCAGCCTGACATGGCCCCGCCCCCTTTGTTGTGTGTTCTTGGGGGCGGGGTTTATGCAAATATTAGGTTTGTGATGTCACCAACCCGGGAAAAAGCTCATTGTAGTTCCTACCAGCCGTTTGTTGTAGTCCTTTAAAAGCGATTTCTGTAAAAGAAAATTGAACTTTGAGCGTCGTAACTTTGCAGATGTTGTTTCTGCTCAAACAGCAACATCACACACTAATTAAGTTAAAAAAGT